>JALAZF010000762.1:1800000-1976301 GCA_022829125.1 Lathyrus tuberosus
TAGATTTTTCACACTTTTTGATGTGATGTTATGTTTTTTTTATAGAGAAACTTGTAAATAAAAAAATCATAAATTATATCTCTTCCTTTCCAAGGGAGAAAAGGTAGGATATTTGATTTCTTGTTGGGAAAGGATGTAATCTTTTGATACCTATTGTATTTCATCTAATCTATGTTTGTGAATTAGTTTGGATTCTCTATTTTTGTTTGTCTTTGGTAGTTTATTTGTTGATCTTGACAAAACCTATTTCAAATCTTCGATCTTAGATATTCATTTATTATTGAGCAAGCTTTTGACGATGTTTTGTGATTTGATATTCATTTGCATCTCAACTTTTTACCATTGTGTTGATTGTTAGTTTGAACAACTTCTAATAATTAATGCAATAATAGACCGCGCTATCGCTTGAAAAACGGTATCGTGAGGATGCCAGTGAATAGTGATGAAAAACGACATTCACATTCATTTGGCAAATTAGTTGAATGCATGTAAAAAAGGGTTAAACGTGTGTACGTATTTTGATCATTGGCTTTGTATATGAATTACTCGTTGGTTTGATATTGATGTTATAGTAATATCTGTTGGGTTTTGATTCCAGAGATGGATTAGGCTTAACATTCATGTAGGCTTTAAATGCTTTTTATTGATTGGTGATGTGCGAGAGCAATTATTGATCGGTATAAAATCATTCACATATGCGGGGACCGAGAGGATATGTATGCGTGAGTGATACATGATGATATTAGGTGAACGTTTGATTTATGTATGAAATTGGTCAGAAGAATGCATGTGTTATTAATCGATGAGATCCAATTCCAACAAGTCTCCGTTTATAATTTAGTCTTTATTTTATATTTTTCGTCTTTATGTTTTCCGCATTTGCTTTTGGTTCCGCTTTAAACCAAAACTTTTGATCCATAAGCTTAGAAATATAGATATCGTCGAATGGCATTCCTTCCCTCGCACTGATCCCTGTGGATAAGAAAAAACTGGGTTACTTATATATTTTTGCTTACTGCTATTCTAGCTTCAACAAAATGGCGTCGTTGCCGGGGATCGACGTTTAGATATTGAATCGCATCGCGATAGTTTCTATATTTTTGAGCTTTGTACATTTGTTTATATTGTATATCTTTGTTTTCTTTTATGTTTTCTCTAGTGTGATCAGGAATGATGAGAACTCCTTCTAGATTGGTGGCTATTGTATAAAAGTATTCAATGAAGCTTCGACCGAGTCTGGATGTTGAGCTTTGAAAGTATGCGAGGTAAATTGTATTGCTTCATAGAATGTTAGAATGATTTAAGAATTTTGTGCTTTGTGCAAATGTGTATTTTTGTTTCATGTTGCAACTTGTTTGAATGCTTGTTTCCCTTAGGTCCAAAATCCACAAATTGTGAGAAACCTCCATTGTTTACTAAATGCTTGGATGACTGATAACTTTGTTTAATTCATTTCATTCATGATTTATCCTGTGATTATTGTGATTTTTGGAAGCATTAGAAATGATCAAGGCATTTGTTTATATTGAGCACAACCGTATCGGAAAGTACCTTACCCGTGAGTAGAGAGAATTCGTTAACCCCTTTAAGCCTAAATAATTTAGATCTCATTTTAGTGATGAACTTTGTGTTGTACATAATTTGAAAGTGTGGTTCATCATTGAATTTTGTGAGATTCTAAAAATTTCTTCTTAAACCTTTGAAATTTGTTTTAATTTGATTTCCTTGCCTTAAATAGCAAGGAGCATTCACTTGAGGTTTGGTTGAATTCCAGTTGGGGAGAATGAAAAAGAAGATTGGTAGGATGCTAAAACTTTTGAAAAAGTTCAAACAAACATGAAAAGAAAAAGTGTGAATATGAATGTGAAAAACAAAAGAAAAAGAATGCTTGTTTGAGTGAGAAAAATAGAGAATGAAATAATTGTGCCAAAGGAAGTTTGTGAAGGTTGGTGATAAAGCAAAATGGTGAATGAAGTTGTGATGTGTAAATACCATGTATAGTGAATGTTTCTTTTTGCATCGGCAATTTCGATTCAATGGCCTTTAGAAATGTCCCTTTGTTGTGAACCCGACCAAGCTACAACCTTTAAAGCCCTTAGTGATCATGTTGCTTCCATGTTTTCATGTTTGATTGTTAGATGTTGTATGAATTGGATTGTTATTAGCATTGTTGGTCAGGTGAGTGAAATTTCCCCGCGGTTGCAAACACGTGAATTTCTTCATTCTTATTTTTGAAGTGGAGTGTTAGAGTGATTCAAGTATGAAAATTTAGTTGTTCTTTGAACCAGTATGATATTTGTTTAAGAACTTAACTCTTTGTCATTGTTCGATTCTATTGAGTGGTGAATGTTGCTTGTGTGCATTTTCGTGCTTGTCTGCATTTCTCTTGTTTTGGTTGAATCTTATGCTTGAGAAAATCCTCTTGTTTTAATGAGAGGCATACTTTGCTTGAGGACAAGCAAAAATCTAGTTGGGGAGAGTTGTTATGTGCGGATTTGACCTAAAAATGCCATATCTTTCTTTGCACTTTTTCCACTTTTTTCTCATGTTTTCATTGGTTTTGATCCATGATTGTTGTTGTTCTTCTAACATTGATAATATACCTTTGGTGCTTGTAATATGTGTGTTACTATGCAGGAAAATGCACTAAATTGATCAAAGTTGTAAGGCACAAGAAATGGTGCAAGCTGCCAAAGAAAAGAGGAAAACAACAGCAGGTTTGCTTTGCGAACTCTGGCGAATTGTTAGCGAAGCTTTGCTTTGCGAAGGCTAGCGAGGTATCCCGCGAATGGACCCAAAATTTGGCAGAGGAGAGAGGAAATAAAGTTTGCTTTGCGAGCTGGAAGGAAAATGTTCGTTTTACGAACTCACGAGAATTTTTAGGGAGGTTTAACTGTTTAGAGGCACCTGAAGTGCCATTTTTCACCATTTGCTGTGCGAATGAATCGTTCGCTTAGCGAACATGAAAATTCCTTAATGTGTATAAATAGATTTTTCACACTTTTTGATGTGATGTTATGTTTTTTTTATAGAGAAACTTGTAAATAAAAAGATCATAAATTATATCTCTTCCTTTCCAAGGGAGAAAAGGTAGGATATTTGATTTCTTGTTGGGAAAGGATGTAATCTTTTGATACCTATTGTATTTCATCTAATCTATGTTTGTGAATTAGTTTGGATTCTCTATTTTTGTTTGTCTTTGGTAGTTTATTTGTTGATCTTGACAAAACCTATTTCAAATCTTCGATCTTAGATGTTCATTTATTATTGAGCAAGCTTTTGACGATGTTTTGTGATTTGATATTCATTTGCATCTCAACTTTTTACCATTGTGTTGATTGTTAGTTTGAACAACTTCTAATAATTAATGCAATAATAGACCGCGCTATCGCTTGAAAAACGGTATCGTGAGGATGCCAGTGAATAGTGATGAAAAACGACATTCACATTCATTTGGCAAATTAGTTGAATGCATGTAAAAAAGGGTTAAACGTGTGTACGTATTTTGATCATTGGCTTTGTATATGAATTACTCGTTGGTTTGATATTGATGTTATAGTAATATCTGTTGGGTTTTGATTCCAGAGATGGATTAGGCTTAACATTCATGTAGGCTTTAAATGCTTTTTATTGATTGGTGATGTGCGAGAGCAATTATTGATCGGTATAAAATCATTCACATATGCGGGGACCGAGAGGATATGTATGCGTGAGTGATACATGATGATATTAGGTGAACGTTTGATTTATGTATGAAATTGGTCAGAAGAATGCATGTGTTATTAATCGATGAGATCCAATTCCAACAAGGCTCCGTTTATAATTTAGTCTTTATTTTATATTTTTCGTCTTTATGTTTTCCGCATTTGCTTTTGGTTCCGATTTAAACCAAAACTTTTGATCCATAAGCTTAGAAATATAGATATCGTCGAATGGCATTCCTTCCCTCGCACTGATCCCTGTGGATAAGAAAAAACTGGGTTACTTATATATTTTTGCTTACTGCTATTCTAGCTTCAACAAAATGGCGTCGTTGCCGGGGATCGACGTTTAGATATTGAATCGCATCGCAATAGTTTCTATATTTTTGAGCTTTGTACATTTGTTTATATTGTATATCTTTGTTTTCTTTTATGTTTTCTCTAGTGTGATCAGGAATGACGAGAACTCCTTCTAGATTAGTGGCTATTGTATAAAAGTATTCAATGAAGCTTCGACCGAGTCTGGATGTTGAGCTTTGAAAGTATGCGAGGTAAATTGTATTGCTTCATAGAATGTTAGAATGATTTAAGAATTTTGTGCTTTGTGCAAATGTGTATTTTTGTTTCATGTTGCAACTTGTTTGAATGCTTGTTTCCCTTAGGTCCAAAATCCACAAATTGTGAGAAACCTCCATTGTTTACTAAATGCTTGGATGACTGATAACTTTGTTTAATTCATTTCATTCATGATTTATCCTGTGATTATTGTGATTTTTGGAAGCATTAGAAATGATCAAGGCATTTGTTTATATTGAGCACAACCGTATCGGAAAGTACCTTACCCGTGAGTAGAGAGAATTCGTTAACCCCTTTAAGCCTAAATAATTTAGATCTCATTTTAGTGATGAACTTTGTGTTGTACATAATTTGAAAGTGTGGTTCATCATTGAATTTTGTGAGATTCTAAAAATTTCTTCTTAAACCTTTGAAATTTGTTTTAATTTGATTTCCTTGCCTTAAATAGCAAGGAGCATTCACTTGAGGTTTGGTTGAATTCCAGTTGGGGAGAATGAAAAAGAAGATTGGTAGGATGCTAAAACTTTTGAAAAAGTTCAAACAAACATGAAAAGAAAAAGTGTGAATATGAATGTGAAAAACAAAAGAAAAAGAATGCTTGTTTGAGTGAGAAAAATAGAGAATGAAATAATTGTGCCAAAGGAAGTTTGTGAAGGTTGGTGATAAAGCAAAATGGTGAATGAAGTTGTGATGTGTAAATACCATGTATAGTGAATGTTTCTTTTTGCATCGGCAATTTCGATTCAATGGCCTTTAGAAATGTCCCTTTGTTGTGAACCCGACCAAGCTACAACCTTTAAAGCCCTTAGTGATCATGTTGCTTCCATGTTTTCATGTTTGATTGTTAGATGTTGTATGAATTGGATTGTTATTAGCATTGTTGGTCAGGTGAGTGAAATTTCCCCGCGGTTGCAAACACGTGAATTTCTTCATTCTTATTTTTGAAGTGGAGTGTTAGAGTGATTCAAGTATGAAAATTTAGTTGTTCTTTGAACCAGTATGATATTTGTTTAAGAACTTAACTCTTTGTCATTGTTCGATTCTATTGAGTGGTGAATGTTGCTTGTGTGCATTTTCGTGCTTGTCTGCATTTCTCTTGTTTTGGTTGAATCTTATGCTTGAGAAAATCCTCTTGTTTTAATGAGAGGCATACTTTGCTTGAGGACAAGCAAAAATCTAGTTGGGGAGAGTTGTTATGTGCGGATTTGACCTAAAAATGCCATATCTTTCTTTGCACTTTTTCCACTTTTTTCTCATGTTTTCATTGGTTTTGATCCATGATTGTTGTTGTTCTTCTAACATTGATAATATACCTTTGGTGCTTGTAATATGTGTGTTACTATGCAGGAAAATGCACTAAATTGATCAAAGTTGTAAGGCACAAGAAATGGTGCAAGCTGCCAAAGAAAAGAGGAAAACAACAGCAGGTTTGCTTTGCGAACTCTGGCGAATTGTTAGCGAAGCTTTGCTTTGCGAAGGCTAGCGAGGTATCCCGCGAATGGACCCAAAATTTGGCAGAGGAGAGAGGAAATAAAGTTTGCTTTGCGAGCTGGAAGGAAAATGTTCGTTTTACGAACTCACGAGAATTTTTAGGGAGGTTTAACTGTTTAGAGGCACCTGAAGTGCCATTTTTCACCATTTGCTGTGCGAATGAATCGTTCGCTTAGTGAACATGAAAATTCCTTAATGTGTATAAATAGATTTTTCACACTTTTTGATGTGATGTTATGTTTTTTTTATAGAGAAACTTGTAAATAAAAAAATCATAAATTATATCTCTTCCTTTCCAAGGGAGAAAAGGTAGGATATTTGATTTCTTGTTGGGAAAGGATGTAATCTTTTGATACCTATTGTATTTCATCTAATCTATGTTTGTGAATTAGTTTGGATTCTCTATTTTTGTTTGTCTTTGGTAGTTTATTTGTTGATCTTGACAAAACCTATTTCAAATCTTCGATCTTAGATGTTCATTTATTATTGAGCAAGCTTTTGACGATGTTTTGTGATTTGATATTCATTTGCATCTCAACTTTTTACCATTGTGTTGATTGTTAGTTTGAACAACTTCTAATAATTAATGCAATAATAGACCGCGCTATCGCTTGAAAAACGGTATCGTGAGGATGCCAGTGAATAGTGATGAAAAACGACATTCACATTCATTTGGCAAATTAGTTGAATGCATGTAAAAAAGGGTTAAACGTGTGTACGTATTTTGATCATTGGCTTTGTATATGAATTACTCGTTGGTTTGATATTGATGTTATAGTAATATCTGTTGGGTTTTGATTCCAGAGATGGATTAGGCTTAACATTCATGTAGGCTTTAAATGCTTTTTATTGATTGGTGATGTGCGAGAGCAATTATTGATCGGTATAAAATCATTCACATATGCGGGGACCGAGAGGATATGTATGCGTGAGTGATACATGATGATATTAGGTGAACGTTTGATTTATGTATGAAATTGGTCAGAAGAATGCATGTGTTATTAATCGATGAGATCCAATTCCAACAAGTCTCCGTTTATAATTTAGTCTTTATTTTATATTTTTCGTCTTTATGTTTTCCGCATTTGCTTTTGGTTCCGCTTTAAACCAAAACTTTTGATCCATAAGCTTAGAAATATAGATATCGTCGAATGGCATTCCTTCCCTCGCACTGATCCCTGTGGATAAGAAAAAACTGGGTTACTTATATATTTTTGCTTACTGCTATTCTAGCTTCAACAAAATGGCGTCGTTGCCGGGGATCGACGTTTAGATATTGAATCGCATCGCGATAGTTTCTATATTTTTGAGCTTTGTACATTTGTTTATATTGTATATCTTTGTTTTCTTTTATGTTTTCTCTAGTGTGATCAGGAATGATGAGAACTCCTTCTAGATTGGTGGCTATTGTATAAAAGTATTCAATGAAGCTTCGACCGAGTCTGGATGTTGAGCTTTGAAAGTATGCGAGGTAAATTGTATTGCTTCATAGAATGTTAGAATGATTTAAGAATTTTGTGCTTTGTGCAAATGTGTATTTTTGTTTCATGTTGCAACTTGTTTGAATGCTTGTTTCCCTTAGGTCCAAAATCCACAAATTGTGAGAAACCTCCATTGTTTACTAAATGCTTGGATGACTGATAACTTTGTTTAATTCATTTCATTCATGATTTATCCTGTGATTATTGTGATTTTTGGAAGCATTAGAAATGATCAAGGCATTTGTTTATATTGAGCACAACCGTATCGGAAAGTACCTTACCCGTGAGTAGAGAGAATTCGTTAACCCCTTTAAGCCTAAATAATTTAGATCTCATTTTAGTGATGAACTTTGTGTTGTACATAATTTGAAAGTGTGGTTCATCATTGAATTTTGTGAGATTCTAAAAATTTCTTCTTAAACCTTTGAAATTTGTTTTAATTTGATTTCCTTGCCTTAAATAGCAAGGAGCATTCACTTGAGGTTTGGTTGAATTCCAGTTGGGGAGAATGAAAAAGAAGATTGGTAGGATGCTAAAACTTTTGAAAAAGTTCAAACAAACATGAAAAGAAAAAGTGTGAATATGAATGTGAAAAACAAAAGAAAAAGAATGCTTGTTTGAGTGAGAAAAATAGAGAATGAAATAATTGTGCCAAAGGAAGTTTGTGAAGGTTGGTGATAAAGCAAAATGGTGAATGAAGTTGTGATGTGTAAATACCATGTATAGTGAATGTTTCTTTTTGCATCGGCAATTTCGATTCAATGGCCTTTAGAAATGTCCCTTTGTTGTGAACCCGACCAAGCTACAACCTTTAAAGCCCTTAGTGATCATGTTGCTTCCATGTTTTCATGTTTGATTGTTAGATGTTGTATGAATTGGATTGTTATTAGCATTGTTGGTCAGGTGAGTGAAATTTCCCCGCGGTTGCAAACACGTGAATTTCTTCATTCTTATTTTTGAAGTGGAGTGTTAGAGTGATTCAAGTATGAAAATTTAGTTGTTCTTTGAACCAGTATGATATTTGTTTAAGAACTTAACTCTTTGTCATTGTTCGATTCTATTGAGTGGTGAATGTTGCTTGTGTGCATTTTCGTGCTTGTCTGCATTTCTCTTGTTTTGGTTGAATCTTATGCTTGAGAAAATCCTCTTGTTTTAATGAGAGGCATACTTTGCTTGAGGACAAGCAAAAATCTAGTTGGGGAGAGTTGTTATGTGCGGATTTGACCTAAAAATGCCATATCTTTCTTTGCACTTTTTCCACTTTTTTCTCATGTTTTCATTGGTTTTGATCCATGATTGTTGTTGTTCTTCTAACATTGATAATATACCTTTGGTGCTTGTAATATGTGTGTTACTATGCAGGAAAATGCACTAAATTGATCAAAGTTGTAAGGCACAAGAAATGGTGCAAGCTGCCAAAGAAAAGAGGAAAACAACAGCAGGTTTGCTTTGCGAACTCTGGCGAATTGTTAGCGAAGCTTTGCTTTGCGAAGGCTAGCGAGGTATCCCGCGAATGGACCCAAAATTTGGCAGAGGAGAGAGGAAATAAAGTTTGCTTTGCGAGCTGGAAGGAAAATGTTCGTTTTACGAACTCACGAGAATTTTTAGGGAGGTTTAACTGTTTAGAGGCACCTGAAGTGCCATTTTTCACCATTTGCTGTGCGAATGAATCGTTCGCTTAGCGAACATGAAAATTCCTTAATGTGTATAAATAGATTTTTCACACTTTTTGATGTGATGTTATGTTTTTTTTATAGAGAAACTTGTAAATAAAAAGATCATAAATTATATCTCTTCCTTTCCAAGGGAGAAAAGGTAGGATATTTGATTTCTTGTTGGGAAAGGATGTAATCTTTTGATACCTATTGTATTTCATCTAATCTATGTTTGTGAATTAGTTTGGATTCTCTATTTTTGTTTGTCTTTGGTAGTTTATTTGTTGATCTTGACAAAACCTATTTCAAATCTTCGATCTTAGATGTTCATTTATTATTGAGCAAGCTTTTGACGATGTTTTGTGATTTGATATTCATTTGCATCTCAACTTTTTACCATTGTGTTGATTGTTAGTTTGAACAACTTCTAATAATTAATGCAATAATAGACCGCGCTATCGCTTGAAAAACGGTATCGTGAGGATGCCAGTGAATAGTGATGAAAAACGACATTCACATTCATTTGGCAAATTAGTTGAATGCATGTAAAAAAGGGTTAAACGTGTGTACGTATTTTGATCATTGGCTTTGTATATGAATTACTCGTTGGTTTGATATTGATGTTATAGTAATATCTGTTGGGTTTTGATTCCAGAGATGGATTAGGCTTAACATTCATGTAGGCTTTAAATGCTTTTTATTGATTGGTGATGTGCGAGAGCAATTATTGATCGGTATAAAATCATTCACATATGCGGGGACCGAGAGGATATGTATGCGTGAGTGATACATGATGATATTAGGTGAACGTTTGATTTATGTATGAAATTGGTCAGAAGAATGCATGTGTTATTAATCGATGAGATCCAATTCCAACAAGGCTCCGTTTATAATTTAGTCTTTATTTTATATTTTTCGTCTTTATGTTTTCCGCATTTGCTTTTGGTTCCGCTTTAAACCAAAACTTTTGATCCATAAGCTTAGAAATATAGATATCGTCGAATGGCATTCCTTCCCTCGCACTGATCCCTGTGGATAAGAAAAAACTGGGTTACTTATATATTTTTGCTTACTGCTATTCTAGCTTCAACAAAATGGCGTCGTTGCCGGGGATCGACGTTTAGATATTGAATCGCATCGCGATAGTTTCTATATTTTTGAGCTTTGTACATTTGTTTATATTGTATATCTTTGTTTTCTTTTATGTTTTCTCTAGTGTGATCAGGAATGATGAGAACTCCTTCTAGATTAGTGGCTATTGTATAAAAGTATTCAATGAAGCTTCGACCGAGTCTGGATGTTGAGCTTTGAAAGTATGCGAGGTAAATTGTATTGCTTCATAGAATGTTAGAATGATTTAAGAATTTTGTGCTTTGTGCAAATGTGTATTTTTGTTTCATGTTGCAACTTGTTTGAATGCTTGTTTCCCTTAGGTCCAAAATCCACAAATTGTGAGAAACCTCCATTGTTTACTAAATGCTTGGATGACTGATAACTTTGTTTAATTCATTTCATTCATGATTTATCCTGTGATTATTGTGATTTTTGGAAGCATTAGAAATGATCAAGGCATTTGTTTATATTGAGCACAACCGTATCGGAAAGTACCTTACCCGTGAGTAGAGAGAATTCGTTAACCCCTTTAAGCCTAAACAGTTTAGATCTCATTTTAGTGATGAACTTTGTGTTGTACATAATTTGAAAGTGTGGTTCATCATTGAATTTTGTGAGATTCTAAAAATTTCTTCTTAAACCTTTGAAATTTGTTTTAATTTGATTTCCTTGCCTTAAAAAGCAAGGAGCATTCACTTGAGGTTTGGTTGAATTCCAGTTGGGGAGAATGAAAAAGAAGATTGGTAGGATGCTAAAACTTTTGAAAAAGTTCAAACAAACATGAAAAGAAAAAGTGTGAATATGAATGTGAAAAACAAAAGAAAAAGAATGCTTGTTTGAGTGAGAAAAATAGAGAATGAAATAATTGTGCCAAAGGAAGTTTGTGAAGGTTGGTGATAAAGCAAAATGGTGAATGAATTGTGATGTGTAAATACCATGTATAGTGAATGTTTCTTTTTGCATCGGCAATTTCGATTCAATGGCCTTTAGAAATGTCCCTTTGTTGTGAACCCGACCAAGCTACAACCTTTAAAGCCCTTAGTGATCATGTTGCTTCCATGTTTTCATGTTTGATTGTTAGATGTTGTATGAATTGGATTGTTATTAGCATTGTTGGTCAGGTGAGTGAAATTTCCCCGCGGTTGCAAACACGTGAATTTCTTCATTCTTATTTTTGAAGTGGAGTGTTAGAGTGATTCAAGTATGAAAATTTAGTTGTTCTTTGAACCAGTATGATATTTGTTTAAGAACTTAACTCTTTGTCATTGTTCGACTCTATTGAGTGGTGAATGATGCTTGTGCGCATTTTCGTGCTTGTCTGCATTTCTCTTGTTTTGGTTGAATCTTATGCTTGAGAAAATCCTCTTGTTTTAATGAGAGGCATACTTTGCTTGAGGACAAGCAAAAATCTAGTTGGGGAGAGTTGTTATGTGCGGATTTGACCTAAAAATGCCATATCTTTCTTTGCACTTTTTCCACTTTTTTCTCATGTTTTCATTGGTTTTGATCCATGATTGTTGTTGTTCTTCTAACATTGATAATATACCTTTGGTGCTTGTAATATGTGTGTTACTATGCAGGAAAATGCACTAAATTGATCAAAGTTGTAAGGCACAAGAAATGGTGCAAGCTGCCAAAGAAAAGAGGAAAACAACAGCAGGTTCGCTTTGCGAACTCTGGCGAATTGTTAGCGAAGCTTTGCTTTGCGAAGGCTAGCGAGGTATCCCGCGAATGGACCCAAAATTTGGCAGAGGAGAGAGGAAATAAAGTTTGCTTTGCGAGCTGGAAGGCAAATGTTCGTTTTACGAACTCACGAGAATTTTTAGGGAGGTTTAACTGTTTAGAGGCACCTGAAGTGCCATTTTTCACCATTTGCTGTGCGAATGAATCGTTCGCTTAGCGAACATGAAAATTCCTTAATGTGTATAAATAGATTTTTCACACTTTTTGATGTGATGTTATGTTTTTTTTATAGAGAAACTTGTAAATAAAAAGATCATAAATTATATCTCTTCCTTTCCAAGGGAGAAAAGGTAGGATATTTGATTTCTTGTTGGGAAAGGATGTAATCTTTTGATACCTATTGTATTTCATCTAATCTATGTTTGTGAATTAGTTTGGATTCTCTATTTTTGTTTGTCTTTGGTAGTTTATTTGTTGATCTTGACAAAACCTATTTCAAATCTTCGATCTTAGATGTTCATTTATTATTGAGCAAGCTTTTGACGATGTTTTGTGATTTGATATTCATTTGCATCTCAACTTTTTACCATTGTGTTGATTGTTAGTTTGAACAACTTCTAATAATTAATGCAATAATAGACCACGCTATCGCTTGAAAAAAGGTATCGTGAGGATGCCAGTGAATAGTGATGAAAAACGACATTCACATTCATTTGGCAAATTAGTTGAATGCATGTAAAAAAGGGTTAAACGTGTGTACGTATTTTGATCATTGGCTTTGTATATGAATTACTCGTTGGTTTGATATTGATGTTATAGTAATATCTATTGGGTTTTGATTCCAGAGATGGATTAGGCTTAACATTCATGTAGGCTTTAAATGCTTTTTATTGATTGGTGATTTGCGAGAGCAATTATTGATCGGTATAAAATCATTCACATATGCGGGGACCGAGAGGATATGTATGCGTGAGTGATACATGATGATATTAGGTGAACGTTTGATTTATGTATGAAATTGGTCAGAAGAATGCATGTGTTATTAATCGATGAGATCCAATTCCAACAAGGCTCCGTTTATAATTTAGTCTTTATTTTATATTTTTCGTCTTTATGTTTTCCGCATTTGCTTTTGGTTCCGCTTTAAACCAAAACTTTTGATCCATAAGCTTAGAAATATAGATACCGTCGAATGGCATTCCTTCCCTCGCACTGATCCCTGTGGATAAGAAAAAACTGGGTTACTTATATATTTTTGCTTACTGCTATTCTAGCTTCAACAAAATGGCGTCGTTGCCGGGGATCGACGTTTAGATATTGAATCGCATCGCGATAGTTTCTATATTTTTGAGCTTTGTACATTTGTTTATATTGTATATCTTTGTTTTCTTTTATGTTTTCTCTAGTGTGATCAGGAATGATGAGAACTCCTTCTAGATTGGTGGCTATTGTATAAAAGTATTCAATGAAGCTTCGACCGAGTCTGGATGTTGAGCTTTGAAAGTATGCGAGGTAAATTGTATTGCTTCATAGAATGTTAGAATGATTTAAGAATTTTGTGCTTTGTGCAAATGTGTATTTTTGTTTCATGTTGCAACTTGTTTGAATGCTTGTTTCCCTTAGGTCCAAAATCCACAAATTGTGAGAAACCTCCATTGTTTACTAAATGCTTGGATGACTGATAACTTTGTTTAATTCATTTCATTCATGATTTATCCTGTGATTATTGTGATTTTTGGAAGCATTAGAAATGATCAAGGCATTTGTTTATATTGAGCACAACCGTATCGGAAAGTACCTTACCCGTGAGTAGAGAGAATTCGTTAACCCCTTTAAGCCTAAACAGTTTAGATCTCATTTTAGTGATGAACTTTGTGTTGTACATAATTTGAAAGTGTGGTTCATCATTGAATTTTGTGAGATTCTAAAAATTTCTTCTTAAACCTTTGAAATTTGTTTTAATTTGATTTCCTTGCCTTAAAAAGCAAGGAGCATTCACTTGAGGTTTGGTTGAATTCCAGTTGGGGAGAATGAAAAAGAAGATTGGTAGGATGCTAAAACTTTTGAAAAAGTTCAAACAAACATGAAAAGAAAAAGTGTGAATATGAATGTGAAAAACAAAAGAAAAAGAATGCTTGTTTGAGTGAGAAAAATAGAGAATGAAATAATTGTGCCAAAGGAAGTTTGTGAAGGTTGGTGATAAAGCAAAATGGTGAATGAAGTTGTGATGTGTAAATACCATGTATAGTGAATGTTTCTTTTTGCATCGGCAATTTCGATTCAATGGCCTTTAGAAATGTCCCTTTGTTGTGAACCCGACCAAGCTACAACCTTTAAAGCCCTTAGTGATCATGTTGCTTCCATGTTTTCATGTTTGATTGTTAGATGTTGTATGAATTGGATTGTTATTAGCATTGTTGGTCAGGTGAGTGAAATTTCCCCGCGGTTGCAAACACGTGAATTTCTTCATTCTTATTTTTGAAGTGGAGTGTTAGAGTGATTCAAGTATGAAAATTTAGTTGTTCTTTGAACCAGTATGATATTTGTTTAAGAACTTAACTCTTTGTCATTGTTCGATTCTATTGAGTGGTGAATGTTGCTTGTGCGCATTTTCGTGCTTGTCTGCATTTCTCTTGTTTTGGTTGAATCTTATGCTTGAGAAAATCCTCTTGTTTTAATGAGAGGCATACTTTGCTTGAGGACAAGCAAAAATCTAGTTGGGGAGAGTTGTTATGTGCGGATTTGACCTAAAAATGCCATATCTTTCTTTGCACTTTTTCCACTTTTTTCTCATGTTTTCATTGGTTTTGATCCATGATTGTTGTTGTTCTTCTAACATTGATGATATACCTTTGGTGCTTGTAATATGTGTGTTACTATGCAGGAAAATGCACTAAATTGATCAAAGTTGTAAGGCACAAGAAATGGTGCAAGCTGCCAAAGAAAAGAGGAAAACAACAGCAGGTTCGCTTTGCGAACTCTGGCGAATTGTTAGCGAAGCTTTGCTTTGCGAAGGCTAGCGAGGTATCACGCGAATGGACCCAAAATTTGGCAGAGGAGAGAGGAAATAAAGTTTGCTTTGCGAGCTGGAAGGCAAATGTTCATTTTACGAACTCACGAGAATTTTTAGGGAGGTTTAACTGTTTAGAGGCACCTGAAGTGCCATTTTTCACCATTTGCTGTGCGAATGAATCGTTCGCTTAGCGAACATGAAAATTCCTTAATGTGTATAAATAGATTTTTCACACTTTTTGATGTGATGTTATGTTTTTTTTATAGAGAAACTTGTAAATAAAAAGATCAGAAATTATATCTCTTCCTTTCCAAGGGAGAAAAGGTAGGATATTTGATTTCTTGTTGGGAAAGGATGTAATCTTTTGATACCTATTGTATTTCATCTAATCTATGTTTGTGAATTAGTTTGGAATCTCTATTTTTGTTTGTCTTTGGTAGTTTATTTGTTGATCTTGACAAAACCTATTTCAAATCTTCGATCTTAGATGTTCATTTATTATTGAGCAAGCTTTTGACGATGTTTTGTGATTTGATATTCATTTGCATCTCAACTTTTTACCATTGTGTTGATTGTTAGTTTGAACAACTTCTAATAATTAATGCAATAATAGACCGCGCTATCGCTTGAAAAATGGTATCGTGAGGATGCCAGTGAATAGTGATGAAAAACGACATTCACATTCATTTGGCAAATTAGTTGAATGCATGTAAAAAAGGGTTAAACGTGTGTACGTATTTTGATCATTGGCTTTGTATATGAATTACTCGTTGGTTTGATATTGATGTTATAGTAATATCTGTTGGGTTTTGATTCCAGAGATGGATTAGGCTTAACATTCATGTAGGCTTTAAATGCTTTTTATTGATTGGTGATGTGCGAGAGCAATTATTGATCGGTATAAAATCATTCACATATGCGGGGACCGAGAGGATATGTATGCGTGAGTGATACATGATGATATTAGGTGAACGTTTGATTTATGTATGAAATTGGTCAGAAGAATGCATGTGTTATTAATCGGTGAGATCCAATTCCAACAAGGCTCCGTTTATAATTTAGTCTTTATTTTATATTTTTCGTCTTTATGTTTTCCGCATTTGCTTTTGGTTCCGCTTTAAACCAAAACTTTTGATCCATAAGCTTAGAAATATAGATACCGTCGAATGGCATTCCTTCCCTCGCACTGATCCCTGTGGATAAGAAAAAACTGGGTTACTTATATATTTTTGCTTACTGCTATTCTAGCTTCAACAAAATGGCGTCGTTGCCGGGGATCGGCGTTTAGATATTGAATCGCATCGCGATAGTTTCTATATTTTTGAGCTTTGTACATTTGTTTATATTGTATATCTTTGTTTTCTTTTATGTTTTCTCTAGTGTGATCAGGAATGATGAGAACTCCTTCTAGATTGGTGGCTATTGTATAAAAGTATTCAATGAAGCTTCGACCGAGTCTGGATGTTGAGCTTTGAAAGTATGCGAGGTAAATTGTATTGCTTCATAGAATGTTAGAATGATTTAAGAATTTTGTGCTTTGTGCAAATGTGTATTTTTGTTTCATGTTGCAACTTGTTTGAATGCTTGTTTCCCTTAGGTCCAAAATCCACAAATTGTGAGAAACCTCCATTGTTTACTAAATGCTTGGATGACTGATAACTTTGTTTAATTCATTTCATTCATGATTTATCCTGTGATTATTGTGATTTTTGGAAGCATTAGAAATGATCAAGGCATTTGTTTATATTGAACACAACCGTATCGGAAAGTACCTTACCCGTGAGTAGAGAGAATTCGTTAACCCCTTTAAGCCTAAACAGTTTAGATCTCATTTTAGTGATGAACTTTGTGTTGTACATAATTTGAAAGTGTGGTTCATCATTGAATTTTGTGAGATTCTAAAAATTTCTTCTTAAACCTTTGAAATTTGTTTTAATTTGATTTCCTTGCCTTAAAAAGCAAGGAGCATTCACTTGAGGTTTGGTTGAATTCCAGTTGGGGAGAATGAAAAAGAAGATTGGTAGGATGCTAAAACTTTTGAAAAAGTTCAAACAAACATGAAAAGAAAAAGTGTGAATATGAATGTGAAAAACAAAAGAAAAAGAATGCTTGTTTGAGTGAGAAAAATAGAGAATGAAATAATTGTGCCAAAGGAAGTTTGTGAAGGTTGGTGATAAAGCAAAATGGTGAATGAAGTTGTGATGTGTAAATACCATGTATAGTGAATGTTTCTTTTTGCATCGGCAATTTCGATTCAATGGCCTTTAGAAATGTCCCTTTGTTGTGAACCCGACCAAGCTACAACCTTTAAAGCCCTTAGTGATCATGTTGCTTCCATGTTTTCATGTTTGATTGTTAGATGTTGTATGAATTGGATTGTTATTAGCATTGTTGGTCAGGTGAGTGAAATTTCCCCGCGGTTGCAAACACGTGAATTTCTTCATTCTTATTTTTGAAGTGGAGTGTTAGAGTGATTCAAGTATGAAAATTTAGTTGTTCTTTGAACCAGTATGATATTTGTTTAAGAACTTAACTCTTTGTCATTGTTCGATTCTATTGAGTGGTGAATGTTGCTTGTGCGCATTTTCGTGCTTGTCTGCATTTCTCTTGTTTTGGTTGAATCTTATGCTTGAGAAAATCCTCTTGTTTTAATGAGAGGCATACTTTGCTTGAGGACAAGCAAAAATCTAGTTGGGGAGAGTTGTTATGTGCGGATTTGACCTAAAAATGCCATATCTTTCTTTGCACTTTTTCCACTTTTTTCTCATGTTTTCATTGGTTTTGATCCATGATTGTTGTTGTTCTTCTAACATTGATAATATACCTTTGGTGCTTGTAATATGTGTGTTACTATGCAGGAAAATGCACTAAATTGATCAAAGTTGTAAGGCACAAGAAATGGTGCAAGCTGCCAAAGAAAAGAGGAAAACAACAGCAGGTTCGCTTTGCGAACTCTGGCGAATTGTTAGCAAAGCTTTGCTTTGCGAAGGCTAGCGAGGTATCCCGCGAATGGACCCAAAATTTGGCAGAGGAGAGAGGAAATAAAGTTTGCTTTGCGAGCTGGAAGGCAAATGTTCGTTTTACGAACTCACGAGAATTTTTAGGGAGGTTTAACTGTTTAGAGGCACCTGAAGTGCCATTTTTCACCATTTGCTGTGCGAATGAATCGTTCGCTTAGCGAACATGAAAATTCCTTAATGTGTATAAATAGATTTTTCACACTTTTTGATGTGATGTTATGTTTTTTTTATAGAGAAACTTGTAAATAAAAAGATCAGAAATTATATCTCTTTCTTTCCAAGGGAGAAAAGGTAGGATATTTGATTTCTTGTTGGGAAAGGATGTAATCTTTTGATACCTATTGTATTTCATCTAATCTATGTTTGTGAATTAGTTTGGATTCTCTATTTTTGTTTGTCTTTGGTAGTTTATTTGTTGATCTTGACAAAACCTATTTCAAATCTTCGATCTTAGATGTTCATTTATTATTGAGCAAGCTTTTGACGATGTTTTGTGATTTGATATTCATTTGCATCTCCACTTTTTACCATTGTGTTGATTGTTAGTTTGAACAACTTCTAATAATTAATGCAATAATAGACCGCGCTATCGCTTGAAAAACGGTATCGTGAGGATGCCAGTGAATAGTGATGAAAAACGACATTCACATTCATTTGGCAAATTAGTTGAATGCATGTAAAAAAGGGTTAAACGTGTGTACGTATTTTGATCATTGGCTTTGTATATGAATTACTCGTTGGTTTGATATTGATGTTATAGTAATATCTGTTGGGTTTTGATTCCAGAGATGGATTAGGCTTAACATTCATGTAGGCTTTAAATGCTTTTTATTGATTGGTGATGTGCGAGAGCAATTATTGATCGGTATAAAATCATTCACATATGCGGGGACCGAGAGGATATGTATGCGTGAGTGATACATGATGATATTAGGTGAACGTTTGATTTATGTATGAAATTGGTCAGAAGAATGCATGTGTTATTAATCGATGAGATCCAATTCCAACAAGGCTCCGTTTATAATTTAGTCTTTATTTTATATTTTTCGTCTTTATGTTTTCCGCATTTGCTTTTGGTTCCGCTTTAAACCAAAACTTTTGATCCATAAGCTTAGAAATATAGATACCGTCGAATGGCATTCCTTCCCTCGCACGGATCCCTGTGGATAAGAAAAAACTGGGTTACTTATATATTTTTGCTTACTGCTATTCTAGCTTCAACAAAATGGCGTCGTTGCCGGGGATCGACGTTTAGATATTGAATCGCATTGCGATAGTTTCTATATTTTTGAGCTTTGTACATTTGTTTATATTGTATATCTTTGTTTTCTTTTATGTTTTCTCTAGTGTGATCAGGAATGATGAGAACTCCTTCTAGATTGGTGGCTATTGTATAAAAGTATTCAATGAAGCTTCGACCGAGTCTGGATGTTGAGCTTTGAAAGTATGCGAGGTAAATTGTATTGCTTCATAGAATGTTAGAATGATTTAAGAATTTTGTGCTTTGTGCAAATGTGTATTTTTGTTTCATGTTGCAACTTGTTTGAATGCTTGTTTCCCTTAGGTCCAAAATCCACAAATTGTGAGAAACCTCCATTGTTTACTAAATGCTTGGATGACTGATAACTTTGTTTAATTCATTTCATTCATGATTTATCCTGTGATTATTGTGATTTTTGGAAGCATTAGAAATGATCAAGGCATTTGTTTATATTGAGCACAACCGTATCGGAAAGTACCTTACCCGTGAGTAGAGAGAATTCGTTAACCCCTTTAAGCCTAAACAGTTTAGATCTCATTTTAGTGATGAACTTTGTGTTGTACATAATTTGAAAGTGTGGTTCATCATTGAATTTTGTGAGATTCTAAAAATTTCTTCTTAAACCTTTGAAATTTGTTTTAATTTGATTTCCTTGCCTTAAAAAGCAAGGAGCATTCACTTGAGGTTTGGTTGAATTCCAGTTGGGGAGAATGAAAAAGAAGATTGGTAGGATGCTAAAACTTTTGAAAAAGTTCAAACAAACATGAAAAGAAAAAGTGTGAATATGAATGTGAAAAACAAAAGAAAAAGAATGCTTGTTTGAGTGAGAAAAATAGAGAATGAAATAATTGTGCCAAAGGAAGTTTGTGAAGGTTGGTGATAAAGCAAAATGGTGAATGAAGTTGTGATGTGTAAATACCATGTATAGTGAATGTTTCTTTTTGCATCGGCAATTTCGATTCAATGGCCTTTAGAAATGTCCCTTTGTTGTGAACCCGACCAAGCTACAACCTTTAAAGCCCTTAGTGATCATGTTGCTTCCATGTTTTCATGTTTGATTGTTAGATGTTGTATGAATTGGATTGTTATTAGCATTGTTGGTCAGGTGAGTGAAATTTCCCCGCGGTTGCAAACACGTGAATTTCTTCATTCTTATTTTTGAAGTGGAGTGTTAGAGTGATTCAAGTATGAAAATTTAGTTGTTCTTTGAACCAGTATGATATTTGTTTAAGAACTTAACTCTTTGTCATTGTTCGATTCTATTGAGTGGTGAATGTTGCTTGTGCGCATTTTCGTGCTTGTCTGCATTTCTCTTGTTTTGGTTGAATCTTATGCTTGAGAAAATCCTCTTGTTTTAATGAGAGGCATACTTTGCTTGAGGACAAGCAAAAATCTAGTTGGGGAGAGTTGTTATGTGCGGATTTGACCTAAAAATGCCATATCTTTCTTTGCACTTTTTCCACTTTTTTCTCATGTTTTCATTGGTTTTGATCCATGATTGTTGTTGTTCTTCTAACATTGATAATATACCTTTGGTGCTTGTAATATGTGTGTTACTATGCAGGAAAATGCACTAAATTGATCAAAGTTGTAAGGCACAAGAAATGGTGCAAGCTGCCAAAGAAAAGAGGAAAACAACAGCAGGTTCGCTTTGCGAACTCTGGCGAATTGTTAGCGAAGCTTTGCTTTGCGAAGGCTAGCGAGGTATCCCGCGAATGGACCGAAAATTTGGCAGAGGAGAGAGGAAATAAAGTTTGCTTTGCGAGCTGGAAGGCAAATGTTCATTTTACGAACTCACGAGAATTTTTAGGGAGGTTTAACTGTTTAGAGGCACCTGAAGTGCCATTTTTCACCATTTGCTGTGCGAATGAATCATTCGCTTAGCGAACATGAAAATTCCTTAATGTGTATAAATAGATTTTTCACACTTTTTGATGTGATGTTATGTTTTTTTTATAGAGAAACTTGTAAATAAAAAGATCAGAAATTATATCTCTTCCTTTCCAAGGGAGAAAAGGTAGGATATTTGATTTCTTGTTGGGAAAGGATGTAATCTTTTGATACCTATTGTATTTCATCTAATCTATGTTTTTGAATTAGTTTGGATTCTCTATTTTTGTTTGTCTTTGGTAGTTTATTTGTTGATCTTGACAAAACCTATTTCAAATCTTCGATCTTAGATGTTCATTTATTATTGAGCAAGCTTTTGACGATGTTTTGTGATTTGATATTCATTTGCATCTCAACTTTTTACCATTGTGTTGATTGTTAGTTTGAACAACTTCTAATAATTAATGCAATAATAGACCGCGCTATCGCTTGAAAAACGGTATCGTGAGGATGCCAGTGAATAGTGATGAAAAACGACATTCACATTCATTTGGCAAATTAGTTGAATGCATGTAAAAAAGGGTTAAACGTGTGTACGTATTTTGATCATTGGCTTTGTATATGAATTACTCGTTGGTTTGATATTGATGTTATAGTAATATCTGTTGGGTTTTGATTCCAGAGATGGATTAGGCTTAACATTCATGTAGGCTTTAAATGCTTTTTATTGATTGGTGATGTGCGAGAGCAATTATTGATCGGTATAAAATCATTCACATATGCGGGGACCGAGAGGATATGTATGCGTGAGTGATACATGATGATATTAGGTGAACGTTTGATTTATGTATGAAATTGGTCAGAAGAATGCATGTGTTATTAATCGATGAGATCCAATTCCAACAAGGCTCCGTTTATAATTTAGTCTTTATTTTATATTTTTCGTCTTTATGTTTTCCGCATTTGCTTTTGGTTCCGCTTTAAACCAAAACTTTTGATCCATAAGCTTAGAAATATAGATACCGTCGAATGGCATTCCTTCCCTCGCACGGATCCCTGTGGATAAGAAAAAACTGGGTTACTTATATATTTTTGCTTACTGCTATTCTAGCTTCAACAAAATGGCGTCGTTGCCGGGGATCGACGTTTAGATATTGAATCGCATTGCGATAGTTTCTATATTTTTGAGCTTTGTACATTTGTTTATATTGTATATCTTTGTTTTCTTTTATGTTTTCTCTAGTGTGATCAGGAATGATGAGAACTCCTTCTAGATTGGTGGCTATTGTATAAAAGTATTCAATGAAGCTTCGACCGAGTCTGGATGTTGAGCTTTGAAAGTATGCGAGGTAAATTGTATTGCTTCATAGAATGTTAGAATGATTTAAGAATTTTGTGCTTTGTGCAAATGTGTATTTTTGTTTCATGTTGCAACTTGTTTGAATGCTTGTTTCCCTTAGGTCCAAAATCCACAAATTGTGAGAAACCTCCATTGTTTACTAAATGCTTGGATGACTGATAACTTTGTTTAATTCATTTCATTCATGATTTATCCTGTGATTATTGTGATTTTTGGAAGCATTAGAAATGATCAAGGCATTTGTTTATATTGAGCACAACCGTATCGGAAAGTACCTTACCCGTGAGTAGAGAGAATTCGTTAACCCCTTTAAGCCTAAACAGTTTAGATCTCATTTTAGTGATGAACTTTGTGTTGTACATAATTTGAAAGTGTGGTTCATCATTGAATTTTGTGAGATTCTAAAAATTTCTTCTTAAACCTTTGAAATTTGTTTTAATTTGATTTCCTTGCCTTAAAAAGCAAGGAGCATTCACTTGAGGTTTGGTTGAATTCCAGTTGGGGAGAATGAAAAAGAAGATTGGTAGGATGCTAAAACTTTTGAAAAAGTTCAAACAAACATGAAAAGAAAAAGTGTGAATATGAATGTGAAAAACAAAAGAAAAAGAATGCTTGTTTGAGTGAGAAAAATAGAGAATGAAATAATTGTGCCAAAGGAAGTTTGTGAAGGTTGGTGATAAAGCAAAATGGTGAATGAAGTTGTGATGTGTAAATACCATGTATAGTGAATGTTTCTTTTTGCATCGGCAATTTCGATTCAATGGCCTTTAGAAATGTCCCTTTGTTGTGAACCCGACCAAGCTACAACCTTTAAAGCCCTTAGTGATCATGTTGCTTCCATGTTTTCATGTTTGATTGTTAGATGTTGTATGAATTGGATTGTTATTAGCATTGTTGGTCAGGTGAGTGAAATTTCCCCGCGGTTGCAAACACGTGAATTTCTTCATTCTTATTTTTGAAGTGGAGTGTTAGAGTGATTCAAGTATGAAAATTTAGTTGTTCTTTGAACCAGTATGATATTTGTTTAAGAACTTAACTCTTTGTCATTGTTCGATTCTATTGAGTGGTGAATGTTGCTTGTGCGCATTTTCGTGCTTGTCTGCATTTCTCTTGTTTTGGTTGAATCTTATGCTTGAGAAAATCCTCTTGTTTTAATGAGAGGCATACTTTGCTTGAGGACAAGCAAAAATCTAGTTGGGGAGAGTTGTTATGTGCGGATTTGACCTAAAAATGCCATATCTTTCTTTGCACTTTTTCCACTTTTTTCTCATGTTTTCATTGGTTTTGATCCATGATTGTTGTTGTTCTTCTAACATTGATGATATACCTTTGGTGCTTGTAATATGTGTGTTACTATGCAGGAAAATGCACTAAATTGATCAAAGTTGTAAGGCACAAGAAATGGTGCAAGCTGCCAAAGAAAAGAGGAAAACAACAGCAGGTTCGCTTTGCGAACTCTGGCGAATTGTTAGCGAAGCTTTGCTTTGCGAAGGCTAGCGAGGTATCCCGCGAATGGACCGAAAATTTGGCAGAGGAGAGAGGAAATAAAGTTTGCTTTGCGAGCTGGAAGGCAAATGTTCATTTTACGAACTCACGAGAATTTTTAGGGAGGTTTAACTGTTTAGAGGCACCTGAAGTGCCATTTTTCACCATTTGCTGTGCGAATGAAACATTCGCTTAGCGAACATGAAAATTCCTTAATGTGTATAAATAGATTTTTCACACTTTTTGATGTGATGTTATGTTTTTTTTATAGAGAAACTTGTAAATAAAAAGATCAGAAATTATATCTCTTCCTTTCCAAGGGAGAAAAGGTAGGATATTTGATTTCTTGTTGGGAAAGGATGTAATCTTTTGATACCTATTGTATTTCATCTAATCTATGTTTTTGAATTAGTTTGGATTCTCTATTTTTGTTTGTCTTTGGTAGTTTATTTGTTGATCTTGACAAAACCTATTTCAAATCTTCGATCTTAGATGTTCATTTATTATTGAGCAAGCTTTTGACGATGTTTTGTGATTTGATATTCATTTGCATCTCAACTTTTTACCATTGTGTTGATTGTTAGTTTGAACAACTTCTAATAATTAATGCAATAATAGACCGCGCTATCGCTTGAAAAATGGTATCGTGAGGATGCCAGTGAATAGTGATGAAAAACGACATTCACATTCATTTGGCAAATTAGTTGAATGCATGTAAAAAAGGGTTAAACGTGTGTACGTATTTTGATCATTGGCTTTGTATATGAATTACTCGTTGGTTTGATATTGATGTTATAGTAATATCTGTTGGGTTTTGATTCCAGAGATGGATTAGGCTTAACATTCATGTAGGCTTTAAATGCTTTTTATTGATTGGTGATGTGCGAGAGCAATTATTGATCGGTATAAAATCATTCACATATGCGGGGACCGAGAGGATATGTATGCGTGAGTGATACATGATGATATTAGGTGAACGTTTGATTTATGTATGAAATTGGTCAGAAGAATGCATGTGTTATTAATCGATGAGATCCAATTCCAACAAGGCTCCGTTTATAATTTAGTCTTTATTTTATATTTTTCGTCTTTATGTTTTCCGCATTTGCTTTTGGTTCCGCTTTAAACCAAACCTTTTGATCCATAAGCTTAGAAATATAGATACCGTCGAATGGCATTCCTTCCCTCGCACGGATCCCTGTGGATAAGAAAAAACTGGGTTACTTATATATTTTTGCTTACTGCTATTCTAGCTTCAACAAAATGGCGTCGTTGCCGGGGGATCGACGTTTAGATATTGAATCGCATCGCGATAGTTTCTATATTTTTGAGCTTTGTACATTTGTTTATATTGTATATCTTTGTTTTCTTTTATGTTTTCTCTAGTGTGATCAGGAATGATGAGAACTCCTTCTAGATTGGTGGCTATTGTATAAAAGTATTCAATGAAGCTTCGACCGAGTCTGGATGTTGAGCTTTGAAAGTATGCGAGGTAAATTGTATTGCTTCATAGAATGTTAGAATGATTTAAGAATTTTGTGCTTTGTGCAAATGTGTATTTTTGTTTCATGTTGCAACTTGTTTGAATGCTTGTTTCCCTTAGGTCCAAAATCCACAAATTGTGAGAAACCTCCATTGTTTACTAAATGCTTGATGACTGATAACTTTGTTTAATTCATTTCATTCATGATTTATCCTGTGATTATTGTGATTTTTGGAAGCATTAGAAATGATCAAGGCATTTGTTTATATTGAGCACAACCGTATCGGAAAGTACCTTACCCGTGAGTAGAGAGAATTCGTTAACCCCTTTAAGCCTAAACAGTTTAGATCTCATTTTAGTGATGAACTTTGTGTTGTACATAATTTGAAAGTGTGGTTCATCATTGAATTTTGTGAGATTCTAAAAATTTCTTCTTAAACCTTTGAAATTTGTTTTAATTTGATTTCCTTGCCTTAAAAAGCAAGGAGCATTCACTTGAGGTTTGGTTGAATTCCAGTTGGGGAGAATGAAAAAGAAGATTGGTAGGATGCTAAAACTTTTGAAAAAGTTCAAACAAACATGAAAAGAAAAAGTGTGAATATGAATGTGAAAAACAAAAGAAAAAGAATGCTTGTTTGAGTGAGAAAAATAGAGAATGAAATATTGTGCCAAAGGAAGTTTGTGAAGGTTGGTGATAAAGCAAAATGGTGAATGAAGTTGTGATGTGTAAATACCATGTATAGTGAATGTTTCTTTTTGCATCGGCAATTTCGATTCAATGGCCTTAGAAATGTCCCTTTGTTGTGAACCCGACCAAGCTACAACCTTTAAAGCCCTTAGTGATCATGTTGCTTCCAAGTTTTCATGTTTGATTGTTAGATGTTGTATGAATTGGATTGTTATTAGCATTGTTGGTCAGGTGAGTGAAATTTCCCCGCGGTTGCAAACACGTCAATTTCTTCATTCTTATTTTTGAAGTGGAGTGTTAGAGTGATTCAAGTATGAAAATTTAGTTGTTTTTTGAACCAGTATGATATTTGTTTAAGAACTTAACTCTTTGTCATTGTTCGATTCTATTGAGTGGTGAATGTTGCTTGTGCGCATTTTCGTGCTTGTCTGCATTTCTCTTGTTTGGTTGAATCTTATGCTTGAGCAAATCCTCTTGTTTTAATGAGAGGCATACTTTGCTTGAGGACAAGCAAAAATCTAGTTGGGGAGAGTTGTTATGTGCGGATTTGACCTAAAAATGTCATATCTTTCTTTGCACTTTTTCCACTTTTTTCTCATGTTTTCATTGGTTTTAATCCATGATTGTTGTTGTTCTTTTAACATTGATAATATACCTTTGGTGCTTGTAATATGTGTGTTACTATGCAGGAAAATGCACTAAATTGATCAAAGTTGTAAGACACAAGAAATGGTGCAAGCTGCCAAAGAAAAGAGGAAAACAACAGCAGGTTCGCTTTGCGAACTCTGGCGACTTGTTAGCGAAGCTTTGCTTTTCGAAGGCTTGCGAGGTATCCCACGAATGGACCCAAAATTTGGCAAAGGAGAGAGGAAATAAAGTTTGCTTTGCGAGCTGGAAGGCAAATGTTCGTTTTACGAACTCACGAGAATTTTTAGGGAGGTTTAACTGTTTAGAGGCACCTGAAGTGCCATTTTTCACCATTTGCTGTGCGAATGAATCGTTCGCTTAGCGAACATGAAAATTCCTTAATGTGTATAAATAGATTTTTCACACTTTTTGATGTGATGTTATGTTTTTTTTATAGAGAAACTTGTAAATAAAAAGATCAGAAGTTATATCTCTTCCTTTCCAATGGAGAAAAGGTAGGATATTTGATTTCTTGTTGGGAAAGGATGTAATCTTTTGATACCTATTGTATTTCATCTAATCTATGTTTGTGAATTAGTTTGGATTCTCTATTTTTGGTTGTCTTTGGTAGTTTATTTGTTGATCTTGACAAAACCTATTTCAAATCTTTGATCTTAGATGTTCATTTATTATTGAGCAAGCTTTTGACGATGTTTTGTGATTTGATATTCATTTGCATCTCAACTTTTTTCCATTGTGTTGATTGTTAGTTTGAACAACTTCTAATAATTAATGCAATAATAGACCGCGCTATCGCTTGAAAAACGGTATCGTGAGGGTGCCTGTGAATAGTGATGAAAAACGACATTCACATTCATTTTGCAAATTAGTTGAATGCATGTAAAAAAGGGTTAAACGTGTGTACGTATTTTGATCATTGGCTTTGTATATGAATTACTCGCTGGTTTGATATTGATGTTATAGTAATATCTGTTGGGTTTTGATTCCAGAGATGGATTAGGCTTAACATTCATGTAGGCTTTAAATGCTTTTTATTGATTGGTGATGTGCGAGAGCAATTATTGATCGGTATAAAATCATTCACATATGCGGGGACCGAGAGGATATGTATGCGTGAGTGATACATGATGATATTAGGTGAACGTTTGATTTATGTATGAAATTGGTCAGAAGAATACATGTGTTATTAATCGATGAGATCCAATTCCAACAAGGCTCCGTTTATAATTTAGTCTTTATTTTATATTTTTCGTCTTTATGTTTTCCGCATTTGCTTTTGGTTCCGCTTTAAACCAAAACTTTTGATCCATAAGCTTAGAAATATAGATACCGTTGAATGGCATTCCTTCCCTCGCACTGATCCCTGTGGATACGAAAAAACTGGGTTACTTATATATTTTTGCTTACTGCTATTCTAGCTTCAACAAAATGGCGTCGTTGCCGGGGATCGGCGTTTAGATATTGAATCGCATCGCGATAGTTTCTATATTTTTGAGCTTTGTACATTTGTTTATATTGTATATCTTTGTTTTCTTTTATGTTTTCTCTAGTGTGATCAGGAATGATGAGAACTCCTTCTAGATTGGTTGCTATTGTATAAAAGTATTCAATGAAGCTTCGACCGAGTCTGGATGTTGAGCTTTGAAAGTATGCGAGGTAAATTGTATTGCTTCATAGAATGTTAGAATGATTTAAGAATTTTGTGCTTTGTGCAAATGTGTATTTTTGTTTCATGTTGCAACTTGTTTGAATGCTTGTTTCACTTAGGTCCAAAATCCACAAATTGTGAGAAACCTCCATTGTTTACTAAATGCTTGGATGACTGATAACTTTGTTTAATTCATTTCATTCATGATTTATCCTGTGATTATTGTGATTTTTGGGAGCATTAGAAATGATCAAGGCATTTGTTTATATTGAGCACAACCGTATCGGAAAGTACCTTACCCGTGAGTAGAGAGAATTCGTTAACCCCTTTAAGCCTAAACAGTTTAGATCTCATTTTAGTGATGAACTTTGTGTTGTACAAAATTTGAAAGTGTGGTTCATC
This sequence comes from Lathyrus tuberosus, assembly GCA_022829125.1. Taxonomy (NCBI): domain Eukaryota; kingdom Viridiplantae; phylum Streptophyta; class Magnoliopsida; order Fabales; family Fabaceae; genus Lathyrus; species Lathyrus tuberosus. Next base: position 1,828,539 of record JALAZF010000762.1, read on the forward strand.
ATTGAATTTTGTGAGATTCTAAAAATTTCTTCTTAAACCTTTGAAATTTGTTTTAATTTGATTTCCTTGCCTTAAAAAGCAAGGAGCATTCACTTGAGGTTTGGTTGAATTCAAGTTGGGGAGAATGAAAAAGAAGATTGGTAGGATGCTAAAACTTTTGAAAAAGTTCAAACAAACATGAAAAGAAAAAATGTGAATATGAATGTGAAAAACAAAAGAAAAAGAATGTTTGTTTGAGTGAGAAAAATAGAGAATGAAATAATTGTGCCAAAGGAAGTTTGTGAAGGTTGGTGATAAAGAAAAATGGTGAATGAAGTTGTGATGTGTAAATACCATGTATAGTGAATGTTTCTTTTTGCATCGGGAATTTCGATTCAATGGCCTTTAGAAATGTCCCTTTGTAGTGAACCCAACCAAGCTACAACCTTTAAAGCCCTTAGTGATCTTGTTTCTTCCATGTTTTCATGTTTGATTGTTAGATGTTGTATGAATTGGATTGTTATTAGCATTGTTGGTCAGGTGAGTGAAATTTCCCTGCGGTTGCAAGGACCTAAAGTTCGCTTTACGAGCTGGAAGGCAAATTTTTGCTTTGCGAACTCACGAGAATTTCTGGGAAGGTTTAACTGTTCAGAGGCACCTGAAGTGCCATTTTTCACCATTTGTTGTGCGAATGAATCGTTCGCTTAGCGAACATGAAAATTCCTTAATGTGTATAAATAGATTTTTCACATTTTTTGATGTGATGGTATGTTTTTTTGAGAGAGAAACTTGTAAATAAAAAGATCAGAAGTTATATCTCTTCATTTCCAAGGGAGAAAAGGTAGGATCTTTGATTTCTTGTTGGCAAAAGATGTAATCTTTTGATACCTATTGTATTTCATCTAATCTATGTTTGTGAATTAATTTGGATTCTATATTTTTGGTTGTCTTTGGTGTAATACCCCAAATTTTGACCACTTAGATTTCCCATCATTGTGAAAATCATCATCACAATATGGATGTACCTTTATGCTTCATCAGTCTCCCCAAAGATGGGTGAGCATACACTACAATCAAAATTAGGGTTTCAAGCCCTCTCTGAGCTTTAGACAAAGGCTCAATCAAGAAATGACATGATATTCAACTTGTCTAATCTCTCAAACATCCACAATGGATCAAAAAGGACTCCCACTTCTAGGATTAAGCACAAAGCTACTCCCTTCTAGGTGGATCAAGTCTCAAGATCGACAATGTCACCAAATTAGGGTTTTGGTCGACCAGGACCTCCAGATGGAAATTTTCATCTGGGCACAAGGCAATGATCCAAAACATAACCTAATATACTTCATGGAACCTCATGAACCCATGCATCAAGTCAATTTTGCCTCAGGGGATGCATTCATCAAAAACCAGGAATTAGGGTTTCTTGACCTAATTCACCCCTAAGTTGACTTTTGGGACAAACCATGAGCCAAGACCTCAAGAGATGATTTGAGGGTCTCTAATATACCATATTGATCCATTTGGAACAATGGATTGATCCAAGAAGTTTGAGCAACAAGTCTCAATTTCATCTGCACCACAATTAGGGTTTTAAGGGAAAAGTCAACTGTAACTTTGACTTTTGACCAGGACATGCTCCCAAACCCTAATACATGATTGAATATACCCTATGACACCCATGGAACATGTCCATCAAGTTTTATTTAGGTCAAAGACATGATTTCCTGAAAAATTGCACAGTTTGGAATTCATCTGATAAAAAGTCAACTGTGCACAAAAGTCAACTTTGACTTTTTGAGATTTTTCACCAAAATGGATTTTTAACCCTAAAATGATGTTAATGTATGATTTGAATCATCATTCATCAAGAAAAATCAAGAAAAGTGAGATAACTTGTAAAAGGGGTAACCATAAAACTTAGAAATTTTTCTAAGTTAAAAATAAAGTGGCAAGGGTACCAACTTTGAAGGACCATAACTCCTAAACCACAAGGCCATTTTTTCTCATCCAAAGATGGATTTGTAGCCCTCATTATCACCTACAAAAACTTCAACTACAATTCATTCCAATTCATTAAGGATTTTGAGTTATGGAGTGATCAAAGTGGCTGAAAAGTGAAAATGTCACTTTTTCCAACACTTAGTGAAATTTTCACTAAGTCAGATTCTGCCTCACTTTTTGCCAAATGTAGGGGGATTTTTCACTTGGAATCAAAGGAGATCAAAACCAAACTTTTTCAAACAGTTGTTGTATCATGTAAGAGCTTTCCAAAATGGCCAAGAACATTGCCAAATTCAACCTACACCATGAGATACAACATTGCCAAGTTGCCTTGCTGAAATCTGTCAAGGCAAGGCAGAATTTGCAACTTTGGTCGATTTGCAAAAATCAGCCAAATTCAATTGCTCTAATCCACTTGGAAACCTCAGAGGATTGAATCTAAAGGGGACAATCACTGAGCCAAACCTCCAAGGTCCAAGGAACAAGGAATAGCATGTTGAACCTAGAATGGCCAAAATAGGGACAAGACTTCAAATTTGGAATGAGGCATTCAATGGAACCATTAAGGTGGCATGGACTGAGCCATTCTCATCTGAAATCAGTCAAGACTTATCCAAGACCAAGGGGACCAAAGCTCTGTGCCCTAACCTCTAGTCAATGGCTAGAGGAGACTTGGATTTTCATTTGCCAACATTGGCCAAACCTACTTACCAGCTGCCATGCACTATTCCTTGCAAAACAAACTTGCTCTACTATAAATAGAGCTCAATTGTGGTCAGTTTAAGTACACCAAAGCCATCTAACAGATGCTTTCCTCAAAATCTCTTCTTTCACTCCAATTTTGCCTTCTAAGGCAAGTCACTATCGGGTTTTGAGTTTGAGAGCAATTCCAATCAAACCAATCACTCACACACCTCACATACATCACATATGAGCTGATCAAACACTTAGATTACTTCTGAAACATCAATTTCACAAAATCACCAGCTGGTTGCTCAAATTTTCAAACAAGTTGCAGCTGAGGTACCACAAAGTGATCCAGCCAATTTCAATCAAGTCCAACCATCCAAACACAATCCATAGGGTGTAGGGAAGCTGTTCAGATCATCACCACTCATCTGTAACACCTCCAAATCAAAAATCACTTTGAACTTGCTGTCACGGCCTAGAGGTAAGCACATACTTGGTCATCTCTCAATCTATGCATATTTCCTCGCACAATAATTTGGCCATATGTTCATAATCATGCATGGAATGTTTTCCCTTAATTAATTACATTGTTTGAATCGTGTATCAAAAATCCTAGCCTTCATGCAGAAATTAGGGTTCTTGAGGTCTCTTCGTGATTTCTTGTTGTATGTTTAATTTAAATGAAATTAAAGTACATAGACATGATCGTGAGGTTGAGACGAGCATAATGATATGTGGATTGCATGATATGATTACGTATTCATGGAGATTGGATAGAAAACGCAAATCTGAGAAACCAAGAACACGCGCGTGTTCTTCAGCTGTTCTTGGCGCCATTTTTGAATAATTCAAATATTTGAATTTTGTGATTTTGTTTAATTGATTCAAAAATTAATTTCTCTCTGAGTTTTAATGATTTTGAGTTGATTCTTTTTTTAATAATTCACAAAAATGTTAAAATATTTTATTTTATCAAAAAATCCCAAAAATATTATTTATTTCATATAATTGATATTTTTGCAAAGAATTAATATTTTGATTGTTTTTGGCATTTTAAATATTTTTCCTACATTGATTTTGCAACTTTTAATGCTTTCTAATTATTTTGTAGGTCAATACTTAATTTTTGAAGCATTAATCCAAGATCACAATTTGTTTCCATGTGTTAAACAATTTTTGATCATTTTAATTGAATTTTTATTCAATTAAATACATTTTGAAAACAAATTAGGGTTTTGGATTAATTCAACCCTCATAAATCATTTTCAAAACTTTTTGGGCCTCTTGAGAGAGTGTAAGACCCATCCCCCCTTGTACAAAAACTTTTTGGGCCTCATCCATTGTATAAGTCCCTCTGTACAAGTAAACGGCGCGATCGTCGCCTTTTTTAAAATAAACCTGGGCCTACCCTCGAGTAGTAAGACCCATTTCTTTTTTCTTAAAACTTTTTGGGCCTCTAATAGAGTGTAAGACCCAATCCCCTTTTAACCAAAACATCTTGGGCCTCACTTATTGTATAAGTCCCTCCGTTAAAAGGAAAACCTCGGCGCGATCGCCATTTTTTAACGAAAAAATCATTTGGGCCTACCCTGTGTTATAAGCCTCACTCTGTTTCTTTAAACCTTTTTGGGCATCTTGAGAGAGTGTAAGACCCATCCCTTTGTACAGAAAACCTTTTTTGGGCCCCAGTCACTTGTATAAGTCCCGCTGTACAAATTCAACAGTGCGCTCACTGATAAAACCCTGGGCCTCTCCTTGAGCTGTAAGCCCCAAATCTTTCTTTTTCAAAGCACTTTCTCCTTTGATTTTGAATATATTGTTGTTTTCAATCTTTCTTTGTTGAACAACTAACCAAACAGCATGGAAGCACTACAACCGAGTAAGTGGTTATCGCTTTCGTTTACTGCTTTCATATTATAAACTGTATTGTGGGGCTGCTCACTGTAAGTCTCCTTTCATAAACTCATATCTACTATGTAATAATAGTATAGATATTTCGAGTTTCCCCGGCAACTACGTCAAGAACTAGGTGACGCCGTTTCACTTATTCGTAGAAATAGACGCCTAGATCCCCAATATGAGCACCAGATACAGTCTTCTCTTCGGCTGTCCTCCTTAGGAATCGTCAAGAAGCTCTACTCCCCAAGATGAATGTATTCTCCGTGAATGGCATCTTTGAGTTTCTTCCAAATTCTCAAACTTTCCTGACTTGATCTATTCCTTGTGGATAGCTTGCCTTGAATGTCTCGGGATTTGGGTACCCACTACGGTCATAATCTTGGACCTTAACTAAGGAACCCTCTTTAAAAGCTAAAAGTCGCTGGATAGTAAACCTCGCACGTTTACCAGTGGTTTTTATCTTTAAAAGAGTTATCTCTCCTAATGGAAAGGAGATGATAGACCCACGGGCTTCGTAAAAGCATCGGCCTCCTCTTGGGCATTATTCAAGGACACTACGGCTTCTTAGAAGTATTCACAGCCTCCTCTTAGGCTTCGTATAATGATCTCTTCCTCCGGGAATGATAGCCTCCTCTTGGGCTTAGTACAAGGACCCGTCGACTTCTTAAAAGTTTCCAGCCTCCTCTTGGGCTTCGTACAAATTGTCCCGACGACCTCCTAGAGGTATAGGAACAGAACCTAGTCATCCATATAGAACAATCCTTTCATAGAGTCTACTACTGTTTCTCACAGTATAGTACAAAAGATAAAACTCTAGACACGGACAGTCTAACTTCCTTGAGTCTCAAAGACATTCTCAAGCACCCCTCGTTAAATAGGAAGGAAACCCGCAGACTCGGACAGTCTCGACACCCTTTGGATTTCCCGTTTCCTCAAAGAGAAAGAAACCACCCCGATCCTCATATCTAACCAAACGAGTACAGTGATGCTCATATAAGAACTGATTTTCTCTTTTAAAATCAGTATATTGGATCTGTCACTCAACTGAAACAGTTACAATAGCCTCCATCTCGGGCTTCGTACGAGATACCAAAATTCTCCCTAGCGGAGTCAAACAACCTTTTCGCCTCTCTCTCGGGCTTCGTACGAGACACATAAGAGACTCCCTCGTTGAGTCAATCATCCCTTTTCGCCTCTCTCTCGGGCTTTATACGAGATACAAAAAGGTTCTTATTGAGCCAAACAAAACTTTTAGCCTCTCTCTCGGGCTTCATACGAGATACAAAAAACTCCCTTGTTGAGTCAAATAGCCTCCATCTCGGGCTTTATACGAGATACCAAAAGACTCCATCGTCGGGTCAAAAACTTTTAGCCTCTCCCTCGGGCTTTGTACGAGACACATAATAGCCTCCTCTTAGGCTTCGTATAAGAAAACCACTGGTTGATCCAATCAACCTTTTAGCATCAAAGCTGTGCCTCGTTCACAGTACATAAACATCAACAACTCCTTTTCCTTCATCTAATCGCTGTAAGCGGCAAGCCTCTGGATCATCTACATCCATGCCACTGTCCCTCTTTTAGCATGAGAAATTCCTAAGGAAAGATGGCATTGCTCTACACTGAGTTAAAGTCTTCTCCTTCAGGTTAAAACCCTTTCTTCAGAAATTATGGCATTGCTCAGATCCGCGTATCCCAGTTAAAGTAATTCTCCTTCTCCCCTCTTTAGAGATGACAAATTCTCTCTAAAGCCGAGGTCTTTCAGCTTCACGTCTTGGGCTTTAAACAAGACACAAATAGACCTTTTAGCTTCACATCTTGGGCTTTGAACAAGATACAGATCACCTTTCGCTTCACGTCTTGGGCTTTGAACAAGACACCAAAACACCCATTTCCTCCCATAGAATAGGAGGAACTACGAACGCTCTGATTTCCCTGTTTCGGTAAACGGGAATACGTAGGCATAAGATCAAAAGAAAAGATCTTAGCGAGCGCAATCAACAAAAAACCCAAATCCCATACCTCCATCAACCAAAAGCAGTAATTCAAAAGCACCAGTCCTAACATCCTAATCCTTGTTCCCCGCTAGAAAGTCCTAGAAAGAAAGAAAACCGTATTGGCAAAAATACAAATAACCAGTACAAAGGCCCCCCACATTGATAGCATTCGTAACCTAACAGACCGCTGTTTAAACTCAGTATGCAAGCAGGGTTAATTGGAGACATCTATTTCCCTTCCTTATTCAGCTCACAATAGGATAAAAAATGAATCGACCTGTAGTCAAAGCTCAAACCGCAGAGAGCGACCAGCGCTTAAGAACCGCGTCCAAAATCGCTCGCTACAGAAAAAGTGGCGCCCACCGTGGGGCCCTTCTTTCTTTCTTTCTGTTTCCCTTGTGTAGAAACTACAGAGTGGTAACTCAGCCGGGGAGCCATTTCTGTCAGGAACTTAGGATTCTTAGCTTTATAAGTCTAGGATGATTAGGACAAATATATATACTGCTTTTCCTAATTGCTATACGTGTTTATTTTTCTGCTAATGGGAATGCGTGTGATGCCGCATGTGGTGAGAATGAGTATACACCTAGAAAAGCCAAACCCTTTCGTAGTGTGGAAGCTATCGGAAATAGCTGTTACGCGATACTACCCTCATTTGAGGCTAGTGATCTATTCTCGGTGAATGGCACTTACTCTAAGATTGCTCTACAACTCGCTGGCGATCCGCTTGTTGTTTTGCTTTCCTGGGAGGAGCTGATGATAATGAGTACAGGTACAAAAATCACCCTAGTAAACCTTTGGGGATGGGTAGAGCCTTGACTTCATGACAACGACCCTTTGACCCCACGTTTTTTCTATGTTTTTGTGTGCTGCATTCATGCATTCATTTAATAAAACATTAAAACATTAAAAAAACTTTCTCTTCTAGTCTCTCTATTTTTTCAAATTAAACTAAGACTGTGATTGCAAATATCAGAGAAGAGGATTACGCTAATGGATTTCGGTAGAAGGAGAACTCACCAGTATACCTTTAAGGTTCCAAAATTAGGAGATTTGAGAAAGTTAGCGAGGATGATCGTTAACCCAGAGGCTTTCAGAGCCAAGCACGGTGGTTTGCTACCACTGTTAAGAGTCCATGTGATTAAGGGGATCATGGACGCGCTCATTCAATTTTACGATCCGGTTTATCACTGTTTCGCATTCCCGGATTACCAGCTTGCACCAACGCTGGAGGAGTATTCTCATCTGGATGATTTACATATCACTGATCGAGCTCCATTTTCTGGACTGGAAGAAATTCCAAAGAATCAGACTATTGCAATAGCAATTCATTTGGACGAGTCTAAGGTCAGGACTCACATGACCACTAAGGGTGGCATCCAAGGTTTCCCAGCCCAGTTCTTGACAAAGAAAGCTCTGTACTTCGCTAGTATAGGGAACGGGACTGCTTTTGAAAGCATCTTTGTCTTGCTCACCTACGAGTTATTTTTGTTTCCCAACATCAATAACTTCGTCGATATCAACGCTATTAAGGTTTTTCTCATTGGAAACCCTGTGCCGACTTTGCTCGCAGATGCGTATCATTCTGTACACTTAGGAAATTTGTACAGCGGAGGAGAGATCACATGCTGTGTACCTTTGCTCTACAAATGGTTTATCTCTCACTTGCCCAAGTCTGCTACTTTTTGGGATTGCAAGAGTGCCTTACGTTGGTCGCAGAAGATCATGTCCCTCACCAACTCTGATATAGATTGGTGTAATAGGATCTATGATGGAATCAAAATCATTGATCGTTATGGAAACTTCCCCAACGTACCCCTCATAGGAACTAAAGGAGGAATCAACTATCATCCGATATTAGTTCTTCGTCAATTTGGATACCCGATGAGACACATCCCACTGGGTGTTCATCTGGAAGGTCTTTTCTTCAAAGAAGGAGAAAACGACAGAGCACTAAAGATGGAAATAGTGCAAGCTTGGAAACATGTTCATAAGATAGGACGAGAGTCTCTGGGAAAACCGGACTGTGTCTCGATGGAGCCTTATCTCCATTGGGTACAAACTAGAGCTCTCAAGCTAAAGATGCCTTATCCTCGTTACGGAATTCTTCCACCGAGGGAAACTGTCATGTACTTCATGACAGAAACTGAAAAGCTTCAGGTTACTCTCAACAAGGTTCAAAAGGAAAGAAGATCTTGGAAGAACAAGTACCGCACCCTCGACGTAGAGTGTATCCAAATACAGCAATTACTGAAAGAGAAAGATGCTCTGATTGAAATTTTGGAGCAGCATGCTGTGGAGAATCAAGATGACCAAAGGAATTTGCTCGCTCCTTTCATCTGGCAAAGGAATGACAACCCTACAACGGCCCAAGCGCCCCGGTCAAAGAAGAGGACTCGGGACCCATTAGTTTAGGTTTCTGTTTCTGCACTTTGTAATCTACTGTATTTCCATTTCTGTAATCCTTTGGAATTCAATAAAAAGGGGTTTCCCCATTGTTTGATATTTGCAATCTAATTGTCGAAGTTTATTTTGATTAAACTAAAAAAAACAATTAATATAATCATTGCATTCATCATTCTCAAATCGCGTATTCTCCTTCCCTACGAATCTTACGTTTGTGTCTCGATTCTAGAGTCAAACTGTCTCATTCGTATAATACTCGGGCCAATCGTCAGAAAAGAATGGATGATCTTGAGGAAGAAAACAGAGAGTTGAAAGAAGAGATCGACGATCTGAGAGAGGATATGAGAAAGCTTCGTAACGACATGCAAGCCATGGCAGAAGCTCAGCTACAAAGAACTGTGATCTCAGAGATCACCTCAACGCCCATCATAGAAAAGTATGATCCTAGGTATCAGATGCCGAAAGATCGTCCTTGGGGCATGCCTGTTAACTATATCCCGGAAGGATATGTTCCGCCAATCACTGAAGATCAGGGAATCGCAACAGAAGCCGCTGGGCCTGAAGGTTACAAACTTCGGGAAAGCGAAGATGCCAGGGGCATACTGAAGACTCCTGAAGGTTACAAACTTCGGGAGGCGCCAAGACTTACTGCCGTAGTCACGGTACCACCCCCTGTGGTGCACACTGTCCCAGAAGGACAGATTCCACAGACATCTTCTGATAAGAAGGAAACTATGTTTGACAGAATGGATGAATTCCAGGAGCAGTTCTTGGAAATGCAGAAAGAGCTGCAAGCCATTCGCGGTCAGGATCTATTTGGAAAGGACGCCGCAGACCTCTGCTTGGTCCCAAATGTGAAAGTCCCGCACAAATTCCAAGTGCCCGACTTTGAAAAATACAAGGGTAACTCTTGCCCTCAGAGCCATCTGGTGATGTACGCTCGGCGGATGTCAGCTCAGACGGAGAATCAGGACCTGCTGATTCATTACTTTCAGGATAGTTTAACCGGTGCTGCCTTAAAATGGTACATGGGTTTAAACCGTGCCTCGATCAGCACATTCAGAGATCTTGGTACTGCCTTCGTCCAACAATACAAATATAATTTGGACATGGCACCCGACAGAGATCAACTCAGATCAATGTCACAAAAGGACAAGGAAACCTTTAAGGAGTATGCTCAGAGGTGGCGTGAAATTGCCGCTCAAATTTGTCCACCTCTTGAGGAAAAAGAGATGACAAAAATCTTCTTAAAGACCTTAAGCTCATTTTACTATGACCTAATGATTGCCAGTGCGCCCAGTGATTTCACCGAAATGGTCAGCATGGGTGTACGTCTTGAGGAAACCGTCCGAGAAGGACGTTTGGTGAAAGACACTGGATCAACGAGCGGTACTAAAAAATACGGTAGTGCTCTCCCTAAGAAAAAAGATCAAGATATTGGGAATATCTCTCTCGGAAACCAAAGGCGACGTTATCAGCCAGTAGCAGCTGTTACTCCTGCTATCGGCCCCGTGCCTGTTCCTATGTATCAACCTCAGGTTGCGCAGAGCCAACCTGACCAATAAAGGACACAACAGACTCTTCAGCAGGCTCGTCCTCCATATAACAACAACCGTACAACACGGCCACCAGGATTTGATCCTATACCCGTAACATACGCAGAGCTGTTTCCGTTACTGCTGGCTAAGGGGCACATTCAGACTAAGTCTCCCCTTTCAGTTCCGGAAAATCTGCCTTTCTGGTTTAAGGTGGATCAAACATGCCCTTATCATCAAGGAGGTTCAGGGCATAACATTGAGACTTGTCTCAATTTCAAATCCGACGTGCAAAAGCTTGTTGGGAGCGGGCTCTTATCTTTCAAAGATACGAATCCCAATGTTCTCACGAACCCGCTGCCTCAACATGAGAAAGCTGCAGTCAATCTGATTGAGAAAGAGACTAACAATGTCTATCAAATTCACAATGTACTCTCATTGGGGACCAATCTGGTCAAGATGCATTGTAGACAGAGTGGATATGGCCATGTGCCACCTCATAATTATCACCAGTGTGATATCTGCTCTAAAGACAACCAGGGATGTTCTGTAGTGCAAGCAGCTCTACAGGAACAAATGGATCTTGGATGGATCCAAGAGCACCGAGTTCGTGGAGTTAACATGGTTTACATGAATTCCAACGTCATTCAAAACCACGACATCCGTACGATGAATGTCAACTTGGTGGCGATGCACTCAAGGCAAAGCCAGTATCATAATCTGCCGCGGCACGATTACAATTCCTGTCTGATTTACTCGGTAAACAAACAGGGATGCTCTTTCATACAAGAGGCCCTCCAGCGTCAGATGGATCTTGTATGGATCCAAGACTACCATGATAGGAACTCCTATCAAATCAACATGGTTCAGATCTTCGATATCCGCGTAATGAATACCAACCTGGTAGAGTTACATGCTGAGCAGGTCCGACTCGGATTCTTAATATCACATGATTATCAAAACTGTAAAGCAGGTTACGAAAATGATCGAGGTTGTACCCTTGTCCAGGAGGCACTTCAGCACTTGTTAAATCACTGGCGGATGCCGATCTATATGGACGAAGATACTCAACAGATTAGTATCAATAACAGGAATCCTACTCGTCGTCAAAGTCAGGATGTCCGATCAATGGAAGGTAACCTAGTAAGGTTACATTGTATTCAAAGTGGGCGTGGCCAGGTGCCACCACACAACTATGACAGTTGTAGCGTCTGTTCAGAAAGTAACCAAGGGTGTTACCTTGTGAGAGCAGCTCTCCAGGGTCAGGTCGATCATGAAGAAATTTGTCCATATCCAGGTTCAGGACCCATCATTTGGTCGCCGAACTACTTTGTCGAGCAAGTTGAGGATGTCGTCACGATCTCTGGTCATCACAAGACCAGGGATGTTTTTGCCATTATTCCTCTACTTGACGAATCTAGAGTTCCCAACCGGGAACGGATCAAGGTTACTTATGATGGTCAGAAAAATCAGAAGGTTCCCATAGTCACCTATCTACCGGGGCCACTACCGTATGAATCAGCTAAGGCAATCCCTTACAAATACGGTGCAACAATAATCAAGAATGGAAAGGAAATTCCATTACCCTCCATCGTGAATATTGCAGACATCAGTCATGTAACACGGAGCGGTCGAATCTTCAACCGAGGGGTTGGAGAATCCAACAAAGAAAAGGAACTTCAGGCAGAAATCCCTGATCCGCCAGTCGGTCAATCTAGTAATCCAGACTTTTCAAAAGACAAAGATGAGATGCTAAAGCTCATCCAAAGGAGTGAATATAACATTGTCGATCAACTGTTACAGACTCCTTCAAAGATCTCAGTATTATCACTGTTACTCAGTTCAGAAGCACACAGAGAGGCTCTACAGAAAGTCTTGGAGCAAGCCTTTGTGGAACAGGATGTAACAATCAGACAGTTCGATAGTATTTTCTCTAACATCACTTCCTGCAATAATTTGGGATTTAGTGATGAAGAATTACATGAAGAGGGTCGCCGTCATAACATGGCGCTCAACATTACAGTTAACTGCCAGGGCGATGCTTTAGCCAACGTACTGGTAGACACAGGGTCAGCCCTGAATGTTATGCCAAAGTCCACTTTGATGCAATTATCATTCAAGGGCCCTCCGATGAGAGTCAGCGAGGTCGTCGTTAAAGCATTCGACGGATCCAGAAAAATAGTTATTGGCGAAGTTGATCTTCCCATAACTATTGGTCCTCACACTTTCCAAATCACTTTCCAGGTCATGGACATCTGGGCAACATACAGTTGTTTATTAGGAAGACCTTGGATACATCAGGCTGGAGCGGTTACTTCGACCCTCCACCAAAAGCTAAAGTTCGTCAAGAACGATCAACTTGTCACGGTTTGTGGGGAACAAGCCTTGCTAGTAAGCAACTTATCATCGTCTACTTGTGCGGAACCCGAGGAGGTTATTGGAACTCAGTTCCAAGCACTATCGGTGAGCAAGGACAATCAGTCCAAAGAAGGAACTTCAATTTCTTCATACAAAGATGTTATCAAAGCGGTCGAGAGTACCGATACGACGGGATGGGGACGGCTTATCGTTCCTATTGACAATAAAACAAAGAAGGGTCTTGGTTTTTCTGTAACCTGTACCCAGACAGTTGCCAACGATGAAAGTTTTCATCCCCTTCAAAACTTCTTCCACAGTGGAGGTTTTCTTCACCCATTGTCTCAGACAGTTCATGCTATCAATGAGGAAGATCCCTCTGACACGGACGAAGACTGGAAGTCCTATCTTAACAAGGACGGTTATATGTCTCAGGAAGAGGTGCCTATGCCTTTTTGCTTTCCTACAGAAAGTCCAAGATTTATACCAAGATCAGATGTCGAAATGATCTACGGAGATTGTGATCCGGAAGGATGCCGTGCTCTGCCAAATTCATTAGAGGAAGACACTTTGATGAAAGACAACTTTGATCACAATTACTATGGCCCGATGGATGGCCTGCCAATGTGGCAGCCTTACCCAGGAAACTTGGGGCAAGAGAATCAGCCGAACAATGAAACTCAGCTGAGCATCATTGAACAGAATACCTGTGTCCCCGCCATGTCATGGGATCAACACTCAGGTCATTCTGAAATTACTCAACATGAAGATGAATTCGCAACGTTTGCAGGACTAGAATTCATCAACTATGCTTTTTCTGAGGTTAACGTCATCGAGAGGGATGACTTCTCCAGTTCCACAGAAGTTTGGGACACCCTGGGACAACCTAGTGGAAGATACGACTTTATGGTCAAGTACACCGCTCCTGAAAGCTCTCGTATCAGGCTCAAAGATATCCAATCAACTGGATGGGGAGATACAGCTGAGAGCACAAATGCTATGCAAAATGCAACTGAGGAATTCTCCTACGATAATTCTGCTTGGGAGACATATTCCAATGATCCTGCTCCACCAGAAATCAGCGTCATTTCTGAAGACAAATCAAGGAAGGTGCCAGACTTTGTGATTCACCGAGGAGTTCACCGCCAATGGGTTATCGTCAATGTTCCGAAGGTCGTTCGTCAGTCAAAGTAATTGCCATCTTTAACCTTTCACCCTGCCCAGGTGAAACGGATATTTTGATAGGGCTCATTTTCTGTAAATTTCCCTCTTCGCTTTGCCCAAAGCGACAGAGTTTTGTTTTATAGGGCTGTAGTTTCAAGATTCGACTTGTTTATTAATAAAATAACGTCATTCTGTAATTTCCGCATTAATTGCTGTTTTCTCTTTTTGCTTTTTCAAAAAATGGTAATCCTAAAAAAACATTCAATAATAAAAACAAGCACTAAAATCAAAACACTGCACACACTTACATTTTCTCTATCTCTTCTAAACACGAATCATCACGTCATGCAGATTGCTTGTTTTATACCCCGTTGAAACATACGATCCGATGCCTTCTCCCAACTTTGAGTTCCCGGTATCCGAGGCTGAAGAAGAAAATGACAACGAAATTCCAGAAGAGATCTCCCGACTACTCAGACAAGAGGAAAGGTCCATCGAACCTCACAAAGAGCCGTTGGAAACGGTAAACTTGGGTTCAGAAAAAGAGAGAAAAGAAATCAGGATCGGAGCATTGCTCAGTCCAACTGCCAGAGATGGTTTGATAAAGCTTCTCAAAGAATTCCCCGATGTGTTCGCTTGGTCCTATCAGGATATGCCAGGGTTAGATACCAGCATCGTGGAACATCACTTACCGTTGAGCTCGGAATGTCCGCCAGTAAAGCAAAGGTTGAGACGGACTCACCCGGACATAGCCATCAAAATCAAGGAGGAGGTACAGAATCAGATCGACGCGGGTTTCCTTGCTACATCTGAATATCCTCAATGGTTAGCCAACATCGTACCCATTCCCAAAAAGGACGGAAGGGTCAGAATGTCTGTTGATTACAGAAATCTGAACAAGGCAAGTCCAAAGGACGACTTTCCTTTACCACACATTGACATGCTGGTTGACAGCACAGCAAAGTTCAAAGTATTCTCCTTCATGGATGGATTCTCGGGCTATAACCAGATCAAAATGGCGCCGAAAGACATGGAGAAAACTTTGTTCATTACCCCATGGGGTACCTTTTGTTACAAGGTAATGCCGTTCGGTTTGAAGAATGTCGGGGCGACCTATCAAAGGGCCATGACTACTCTGTTTCATGACATGATACACAAAGAAATCGAGGTATATGTCGATGATTTGATTGCAAAATCAAGAACAGAGGATGAGCACGTTGAACATCTGTCAAAATTGTTCGAACGTCTAAGAAAATTCAAGCTCCGCTTGAATCCCAACAAGTGCACCTTCGGTGTCCGTTCAGGGAAACTACTAGGGTTCATCGTCAGCCAGAAAGGGATTGAGGTTGATCCTGACAAGGTCAAGGCCATTCAAGAAATGCCTTCTCCAAAAACTGAAAAACAAGTCAGAGGATTCCTGGGACGTTTGAACTACATCTCCAGATTCATATTCCTTATGACCGCCACTTGTGCGCCGATTTTCAAATTACTCAAAAAGAACCAGGATTGCGTTTGGTCAGAAGATTGCCAAACCGCCTTCGACAGTATCAAGGAATATTTGTTGAATCCTCCGATTCTATCACCTCCAGTGGAAGGAAAACCACTGATCATTTACCTCACAGTCCTAGAGGACTCAATGGGATGTGTACTTGGCCAACAAGACGAAACTAAAAGGAAAGAGTCTGCCATCTACTATCTAAGCAAGAAATTCACCGACTGCGAAACTCGGTACACAATGCTTGAGAAAACTTGTTGCGCTTTGGCTTGGGCAGCCAAACGTCTTCGCCAATACATGATTCGTCATACTACTTGGTTGGTCTCCGAAATGGATCCAATCAAGTACGTTTTCGAAAAACCTGCTCTCACGGGAAGGATTGCCCGTTGGCAGATGTTACTATCAGAATATGACATAGAGTACCATGCTCAGAAAGCCGTTAAGGGAAGCATTTTAGCCGATCATTTGGCTCATCAACCGATTGACGATCAAGAATCAATCGGGTTTGACTTCCCAGATGAAGATGTCATGTATCTAAAGATGAAAGATTGCGATGAACCGCTACCCAGTGAAGGGCCAGAACCAGGTTCCCAGTGGGGACTTATCTTTGACGGGGCAGTCAATCATTTTGGAAACGGAATTGGGGTAATCATTCTTACCCCTCAGGGTTCCCACATTCCTTTCACTGCCAGACTTACGTACAAAATGTACGAACAACGAGGCCGAATACGAAGCTTGTATTATGGGTCTCGAAGAAGCGATTGATTTAAGGATCAAAAACTTGGACGTATACGGCGATTCAGCCTTGGTTATCAATCATATAAAAGGAGATTGGAACACATACCAATCAGGACTGATTCCTTACAAAGATTATGCAAGAAGGTTGTTACCTTTCTTCAACAGAGTTGAGTTTCATCACATCCCTCGTGATGAGAATCACATGGCTGATGCATTAGCCACTCTATCTTCCATGATTAGTGTAGGTCGATGGAATGACATACCTAAGATCGACATCATGCGCCTTGAACGGCCCGCTTACATCTTCGCGATTGAAGCAGTCATAGACGACAGACCTTGGTATCACGATACAAATGCTTCCTTCAGAAACAAGAGTACCCATCTGGGGCACTCAGAAAAGACAGGAAAACCCTCAGAAGATTGGCTGGAAACTTCTTCCTGAGCGGTGACACTCTTTATAAGAGAAATTTTGACATGGTCTTGCTCCGATGCGTCGACAGACCAAAAGCAGACATGCTCATGAAAGAGATTCATGAAGGATCCTTTGGCACTCATGCCAACGGACACACAATGGCGGGAAAAATTCTCAGGGCCGGGTATTATTGGTTGACCATGGAATCCGACTGCTACAAGTACATGAGGAGGTGTCACAAGTGTCAGATATACTTCGACAAAATTCATGTACCGCCATCACATCTCAAAGTTCTTTCTTCCCCGTGGCCTTTTTCCATATGGGGAATCGACATGATTGGCATGATTGAGCCCAAGGCTTCAAACGGACATCGGTTCATCCTGGTAGCCATTGACTATTTCACCAAGTAGGTCGAAGCAGCGTCATTCGCCAATGTAACCCGACAAGTGGTGGTCCGATTTATCAAAAACAATATCATATGCCGTTATGGTGTTCCAAGCGAGATCATTACTGATAATGGGTCTAACTTGAACAATAAGATGATGAAAGAGTTGTGTGCAGAGTTCAAGATCGAACACCATAACTCATCTCCCTACCGACCCAAGATGAACGAGCGGTAGAAGCGGCTAACAAGAACATCAAGAAGATCGTTCAAAAGATGGTTGTAACCTACAAAGACTGGCACGGAATGCTACCCTTTGCTCTGCACGGTTACCGCACATCTGTCCGCACTTCAACAGGGGCTACCCCTTTCTCTCTAGTATATGGCATGGAGGCAGTGCTTCCCATAGAAGTAGAGATCCCATCAATCCGGGTATTGATGGAAGCTAAGCTCACCGAAGCTGAATGGTGTCAAAATCGACACGACGAACTGAACCTGATCGAAGAGAAGCGAATCATGGCACTATGCCACGGTCAGTTGTATCAACAGAGAATGAAGAGGGCGTTCGACAAAAAGGTCCGACCTCGTGTCTTCAGGAAAGGAGACCTTGTGCTCAAGAAGATACAATCATTTCTCACTGATTCTCGGGGCAAATGGACCCCAAATTATGATGGCCCCTATGTGGTCACGAAAGCTTTCTCAGGCGGCGCCTTGAGACTTGCAACCATGGACGGAGAGGAATTTGCCTACCCCACGAATGTTGATGTAGTCAAGAAATACTTCGCCTAAACTAAAACTAAAAAAAAACGTCTCGGTGGATTGAAAACCCGAAAGGGCGGTCCAGGCAAAAGTTAGAGACATGAAAAAAAGAATTATCCCGATGGATTGGAAATCTCATAGTACAGTCCAGGCAAAAGTTAGGGATAATGGCAAGTAACTATGTTCAACAGAGGCAAGTCCCTCAGCAGTAGTTACATCATCTATCGGAGGAAATCTCCAGTCAAAGGTCATCTTCGACGGAAGCTCAGGATGTCCCGAACTCAAAGTTGGTAGAAGGATAGTGGTCGTTATGTTTCAACGTAGCCCTTTTCCCTGTAAATTACCATTTTCTAACTTTGTATATACTCTTTGGAATCACGCGTTTGGCTGATCTCCATCTTATCAATAAAATTTGAGCCCTTGTGCTTTTGTTTGTAATTCTTTACTTGTTTTAGCTTTACAGAACGATGTTGTTTAAACTTAATTAACGATTCTTGAAATAAAACAAAAATGAATTTACTTGTTAAAACTTTTTCTGCTTTTAAATTAAAGATGGCATTTCTTTTGACTGTTGAACATCAGAGGAACATCGATCGCTTCACCCGAAGTAAGCGAACTTCAAAGTGCAGAATCAAAGTACTCCTTCTAAGCCAGTATGCCTGAATGAAGGGATCAACTGTGTCAGAGACCTTGTTTCGTCTGACACGCCTCGGTCGAGTTCTCATCTCCTAAGCCCGATCAACATAGCTCCCTAACGGGACTATCTCTCTTAAGCAAGGTGGAATTTCTATTTTGAATCAACGGTACTTCTTCGCCCCGCGATGGCCGAGTATCCAATTGTGTTCATCCATTAGTCTGTATGTCGCGTCTGTTTTGTCAGCATATACATACATACATCATGCATTTTTTATTTTGCATTCACATTTCATATTGCATCACTATCACTCTAGTCGGTCTTGTCCCCTAGTGGTAGAAGTCCTCTCAATCGAGTTGTCAGTTCTTGCCTCGTCAGGAAATACTGTGTCGGAACAACCTCGCTTCCAGTTTAATTCTGGAAAGAAGTTGGCATGTGGCCACTTTGATAACTTGAACCTCTGAAAGATCAGAGAACTTTCAATAAACATCACTCTTCGCCATTGAAGATGATATCCTTGCTTTCCCGGATTAAGGAAAATCCACAGAGAAAGCCTCGTGATCAGAGATTCGGCAGCACGCCAGTTTTGCTCCGAAAAACCACTGATGAAAAGGTCATCGGCACCTCAAAATTGGAGCCCATCATATGGCATTTCTCCGGGAAGATCCTGAGAAAAGTATGATGTAAGATCCCAAATGAAAACAGTTTCTTAAGAGACTCGCTTTCCCCAGTAGAATCGACAAATGGCGTCTCCAACAGAGAAGTTTGTGTAACTCTACAACTCAGACGTTGGGTTCCCCAGCAAGTCTGACATCAAACCTTTTTCCGTCAAATGGCATCTCCCCAGGAAAATTCGGCGAGAAGTTTGAAGGAAAACCGCTACACATAGCGTCCCTTGTCAATAAAGTTTATTGACAAAAGAAACTAAGACCAGTTCTTGGTAGGAAACCAGGATCGAGGGGAAGTTTAAATCAGAAACTAAGACCAGTTCCTTGGTAGGAAACCAGGATCGAGGGGAAGTTTAAATCAGAAACTAAGACCAGTTCCTTGGTAGGAAACCAGGATCGAGGGGAAGTTTAAATCAGAAACTAAGACCAGTTCCTTGGTAGGAAACCAGGAACGAGGGGAAGTTTATTTCAAAAGAAACTAAGACCAGTTCCTTGGTAGGAAACCAGGATCGAGGGGAAGTTTACCTTTTCCAAGCATCATTGCTTAGCTAAAGAAGATGAATGCGTAAGCCACCATTCATAACCACCATCAAAATTTCGGGTATTCCGATATTTAATCCTCTTGCACCCCGAATGCCCGAATCCCTTCGTCATTCACACCTTCGGGTCCAAGAAGATTAAATAGGGGCATCTGTAATACCCCAAATTTTGACCACTTAGATTTTCCATCATTGTGAAAATCATCATCACAATATGGATGTACCTTTATGCTTCATCAGTCTCCCCAAAGATGGGTGAGCATACACTACAATCAAAATTAGGGTTTCAAGCCCTCTCTGAGCTTTAGACAAAGGCTCAATCAAGAAATGACATGATCTTCAACTTGTCTAATCTCTCAAACATCCACAATGGATCAAAAAGGACTCCCACTTCTAGGATTAAGCACAAAGCTGCTCCCTTCTAGGTGGATCAAGTCTCAAGATCGACAGTGTCACCAAATTAGGGTTTTGGTCGACTAGGGCCTCCAGATGGAAATTTTCATCTGGGCACAAGGCAATGATCCAAAACATAACCTAATATACTTCATGGAACCTCATGAACCCATGCATCAAGTCAATTTTACCTCAGGGGATGCATTCATCAAAAACCAAGAATTAGGGTTTCTTGACCTAATTCACCCCTAAGTTGACTTTTGGGACAAACCATGAGCCAAGACCTCAAGAGATGATTTGAGGGTCTCTAATATACCATATTGATCCATTTGGAACAATGGATTGATCCAAGAAGTTTGAGCAACAAGTCTTAATTTCATCTGCACCACAATTAGGGTTTTAAGGGAAAAGTCAACTGTAACTTTGACTTTTGACCAGGACATGCTCCCAAACCCTAATAAATGATTGAATATACCCTATGACACCCATGGAACATGTCCATCAAGTTTGATTTAGGTCAAGGACATGATTTCCTGAAGAATTGCACAGTTTGGAATTCATCTGATAAAAAGTCAACTGTGCACAAAAGTCAACTTTGACTTTTTGAGATTTTTCACCAAAATGGATTCTTAACCCTAAAATGATGTTAATGTATGATTTGAATCATCATTCATCAAGAAAAATCAAGAAAAGTGAGATAACTTGTAAAAGGGGTAACCATAAAACTTAGAAATTTTTCTAAGTTAAAAATAAAGTGGCAAGGGTACCAACTTTGAAGGACCATAACTCCTAAACCACAAGGCCATTTTTTCTCATCCAAAGATGGATTTGTAGCCCTCATTATCACCTACAAAAACTTCAACTACAAGTCATTCCAATTCATTAAGGATTTTGAGTTATGGAGTGATCAAAGTGGCTGAAAAGTGAAAATGTCACTTTTTCCAACACTTAGTGAAATTTTCACTAAGTCAGATTCTGCCTCACTTTTTGCCAAATGTAGGGGGATTTTTCACTTGGAATCAAAGGAGATCAAAACCAAACTTGTTCAAACAGTTGTTGTATCATGTAAGAGCTTTCCAAAATGGCCAAGAACATTGCCAAATTCAACCTACACCATGAGATACAACATTGCCAAGTTGCCTTGCTGAAATCTGTCAAGGCAAGGCAGAATGTGCAACTTTGGTCGATTTGCCAAAATCAGCCAAATTCAATTGCTCCAATCCACTTGGACACCTCAGAGGATTGAATCTAAAGGGGACAATCACTGAGCCAAGCCTCCAAGGTCCAAGGAACAAGGAATAGCATGTTGAACCTAGAATGGCCAAAATAGGGACAAGACTTCAAATTTGGAATGAGGCATTCAATGGAACCATCAAGGTGGCATGGACTGAGCCATTCTCATCTGAAATCAGTCAAGACTTATCCAAGACCAAGGGGACCAAAGCTCTGTGCCCTAACCTCTAGTCAATGGCTAGAGGAGACTTGGATTTTCATTTGCCAACATTGGTCAAACCTACTTACCAGCTACCATGCACTATTCCTTGCAAAATAAACTTGCTCTACTATAAATAGAACTCAATTGTGGTCAGTTTAAGTACACCAAAGCCATCTAACAGATGCTTTCCTCAAAATCTCTTCTTTCACTCCAATTTTGCCTTCTAAGGCAAGTCACTATCGGGTTTTGAGTTTGAGAGCAATTCCAATCAAACCAATCACTCACACACCTCACATACATCACATATGAGCTTATCAAACACTTAGATTACTTCTGAAACATCAATTTCACAAAATCACCAGCTGGTTGCTCAAATTTTCAAACAAGTTGCAGCTGAGGTACCACAAAGTGATCCAGCCAATTTTAATCAAGTCCAACCATCCAAACACAATCCATAGGGTGTAGGGAAGCTGTTCAGATCATCACCACTCATCTGTAACACCTCCAAATCAAAAATCACTTTGAACTTGCTGTCACGGCCTAGAGGTAAGCACATACTTGGTTATCTCTCAATCTATGCATATTTCCTCGCACAATAATTTGGCCATATGTTCATAATCATGCATGGAATGTTTTCCCTCAATTAATTGCATTGTTTGAATCGTGTATCAAAAATTCTAGCCTTCATGCAGAAATTAGGGTTCTTGAGGTCTCTTCGTGATTTCTTGTTGTATGTTTAATTTAAATGAAATTAAAGTACATAGACATGATCGTGAGGTTGAGACGGGCATAATGATATGTGGATTGCATGATATGATTACGTATTCATGGAGATTGGATAGAAAATGCAAATCTGAGAAACCAAGAACACGCGCGTGTTCTTCAGCTGTTCTTGGCGCCATTTTTGAATAATTCAAATATTTGAATTTTGTGATTTTGTTTAATTGATTCAAAAATTAATTTCTCTCTGAGTTTTAATGATTTTGAGTTGATTCTTTTTTTAATAATTCACAAAAATGTTAAAATATTTTATTTTATCAAAAAATCCCAAAAATATTATTTATTTCATATAATTGATATTTTTGCAAAGAATTAATATTTTGATTGTTTTTGGCATTTTAAATATTTTTCCTACATTGATTTTGCAACTTTTAATGCTTTCTAATTATTTTGTAGGTCAATACTTAATTTTTGAAGCATTAATCCAAGATCACAATTTGTTTCCATGTGTTAAACAATTTTTGATCATTTTAATTGAATTTTTATTCAATTAAATACATTTTGAAAACAAATTAGGGTTTTGGATTAATTCAACCCTCATAAATCATTTTCAAAACTTTTTGGGCCTCTTGAGAGAGTGTAAGACCCATCCCCCCTTGTACAAAAACTTTTTGGGCCTCATCCATTGTATAAGTCCCTCTGTACAAGTAAACGGCGTGATCGTCGCCTTTTTTAAAATAAACCTGGGCCTACCCTCGAGTAGTAAGACCCATTTCTTTTTTCTTAAAACTTTTTGGGCCTCTAATAGAGTGTAAGACCCAATCCCCCTTTTAACCAAAACATCTTGGGCCTCACTTATTGTATAAGTCCCTCCGTTAAAAGGAAAACCTCGGCGCGATCGCCATTTTTTAACGAAAAAATCATTTGGGCCTACCCTGTGTTATAAGCCCCACTCTGTTTCTTTAAACCTTTTTGGGCATCTTGAGAGAGTGTAAGAGCCATCCCTTTGTACAGAAAACCTTTTTTGGGCCCCAGTCACTTGTATAAGTCCCGCTGTACAAATTCAACAGTGCGCTCACTGATAAAACCCTGGGCCTCTCCTTGAGCTGTAAGCCCCAAATCTTTCTTTTTCAAAGCACTTTCTCCTTTGATTTTGAATATATTGTTGTTTTCAATCTTTCTTTGTTGAACAACTAACCAAACAGCATGGAAGCACTACAACCGAGTAAGTGGTTATCACTTTCGTTTACTGCTTTCATATTATAAACTGTATTGTGGGGCTGCTCACTGTAAGTCTCCTTTCATAAACTCATATCTACTGTGTAATAATAGTATAGATATTTCGAGTTTCCCCGGAAACTACGTCTAGAACTAGGTGACGCCGTTTCACTTATTCGTAGAAATAGACGCCTAGATCCCCAATAGGAGCACCAGATACAGTCTTCTCTTCGGCTGTCCTCCTTAGGAATCGTCAAGAAGCTCTACTCCCCAAGATGAATGTATTCTCCGTGAATGGCATCTTTGAGTTTCTTCCAAATTCTCAAACTTTCCTGACTTGATCTATTCCTTGTGGATAGCTTGCCTTGAATGTCTCGGGATTTGGGTACCCACTACGGTCATAATCTTGGACCTTAACTAAGGAACCCTCTTTAAAAGCTAAAAGTCGCTGGATAGTAAACCTCGCACGTTTACCAGTGGTTTTTATCTTTAAAAGAGTTATCTCTCCTAAAGGAAAGGAGATGATAGACCCACGGGCTTCTTAAAAGCATCGGCCTCCTCTTGGGCATTATTCAAGGACACTACGGCTTCTTAGAAGTATTCGCAGCCTCCTCTTAGGCTTCGTATAATAATCTCTTCCTCCGAGAATGATAGCCTCCTCTTGGGCTTAGTACAAGGACCCGTCGGCTTCTTAAAAGTTTCCAGCCTCCTCTTGGGCTTCGTACAAATTGTCCCGACGACCTCCTAGAGGTATAGGAACAGAACCTAGTCATCCTCATAGAACAGTCCTTTCATAGAGTCTACTACTGTTTCTCACAGCATAGTACAAAAGATAAAACTCTAGACACGGACAGTCTAACTTCCTTGAGTCTCAAAGACATTCTCAAGCACCCTTCGTTAAATAGGAAGGAAACCCGCAGACTCGGACAGTCTCGACACCCTTTGGATTTCCCGTTTCCTCAAAGAGAAGGAAACCACCCCGATCCTCAGATCTAACCAAACGAGTACAGTGATGCTCATATAAGAACTGATTTTCTCTTTTAAAATCAGTATATTGGATCTGTCACTCAACTGAAACAGTTACAATAGCCTCCATCTCGGGCTTCGTACGAGATACCAAAATTCTCCCTAGCGGAGTCAAACAACCTTTTCGCCTCTCTCTCGGGCTTCGTACGAGACACATAAGAGACTCCCTCGTTGAGTCAATCATCCCTTTTCGCCTCTCTCTCGGGCTTTATACGAGATACAAAAAGGTTCTTATTGAGCCAAACAAAACTTTTAGCCTCTCTCTCGGGCTTCATACGAGATACAAAAAACTTCCTTGTTGAGTCAAATAGCCTCCATCTCGGGCTTTATACGAGATACCAAAAGACTCCATCGTCGGGTCAAAAACTTTTAGCCTCTCTCTCGGGCTTTGTACGAGACACATAATAGCCTCCTTTTAGGCTTCGTATAAGAAAACCACTGGTTGATCCAATCAACCTTTTAGCATCAAAGTTGTGCCTCGTTCACAGTACACAAACATCAACAAATTCTTTTCCTTCATCTAATCGCTGTAAGCGGCAAGCCTCTGGGTCATCTACATCCATGCCACTGTCCCTCTTTTAGCATGAGAAATTCCTAAGGAAAGATGGCATTGCTCTACACTGAGTTAAAGTCTTCTCCTTCAGGTTAAAACCCTTTCTTCGGAAATTATGGCATTGCTCGGATCCGCGTATCCCATTTAAAGTAATTCTCCTTCTCCCCTCTTTAGAGATGACAAATTCTCTCTAAAGCCGAGGTCTTTCAGCTTCACGTCTTGGGCTTTAAACAAGACACAAATAGACCTTTTAGCTTCACATCTTGGGCTTTGAACAAGATACAGATCACCTTTCGCTTCATGTCTTGGGCTTTGAACAAGACACCAAAACACCCATTTCCTCCCATAGAATAGGAGGAACTACGAACGCTCTGATTTCCCTGTTTCGGTAAACGGGAATACGTAGGCATAAGATCGAAAGAAAAGATCTTAGCGAGCGCAATCAACAAAAAACCCAAATCCCATACCTCCATCAACCGAAAGCAGTAATTCAAAAGCACCAGTCCTAACATCCTAATCCTTGTTCCCCGCTAGAAAGTCCTAGAAAGAAAGAAAACCGTATTGGCGAAAATACAAATAACCAGTACAAAGGCCCCCCACATTGATAGCATTCGTAACCTAACAGACCGCTGTTTAAACTCAGTATGCAAGCAGGGTTAATTGGAGACATCTATTTCCCTTCCTTATTCAGCTCACAATAGGATAAAAAATGAATCGACCTGTAGTCAAAGCTTAAACCGCAGAGAGCGACCAGCGCATAAGAACCGCGTCCAAAATCGCTCGCTACATTTGGTTGTTTATTTGTTGGTCTTGACAAAACCTATTTCAAATCTTCGATCTTAGATGTTCATTTATTATTGAGCAAGCTTTTGACGATGTTTTGTGATTTGATATTCATTTGCATCTCAGCTTTTTAGCATTGTGTTGATTGTTAGTTTGAATAGCTTCTAATAATTAATGCAATAAGAGACCGCGCCATCGCTTGACAAACGTTATCGTGAGAGTGCGTGAGAATAGTGATGAAAAATGACATTCACATTCATTTGGCAAATTAGTTGAATGCATGTAAAAAAGGGTTAAACGTGTGTACATATTTTGATCATTGGATTTGTATATGAATTACTCGTTGGTTTGATATTGATGTTATAGTAATATTTGTTGGGTATTGATTCCAGAGATGGATTAGGCTTAACATTCATGTAGGCTTTAAATGCTTTGTATTGATTGGTGATGTGCGAGAGCAATTATTGATCGGTATAAAATCATTCACATATGTGGGGACCGAGAGGATATATATGTGTGAGTGATACATGATGATATTAGGCGAATGTTTGATTTATGTATGAAATTGGTCAGAAGAATGCATGTGTTATTAATCGATGAGATCCAATTCCAACAAGGCTCCGTTTATAATTCAGTCTTTATTTTATATTTTCCGTCTTTATATTTTCCGCATTTGCTTTTGGTTCCGCTTTAAATCAAAACTTTTGAACCATAAGCTTAGAAATATAGATACCGTCGAATGACATTCCTTCCCTCGCACTAATCCCTGTGGATACGACAAAACTAGGTTACTTATATATTTTTTCTTGCTGCTATTCTAGCTTCAAAAAAATTGCGCTGTTGTCGGGGATCGGTGTTTAGATATTGAATCGCATCGCGATAGTTTCTATATTTTTGAGCTTTGTACATTTGTTTATATTGTATATCTTTGTTTTCTTTTAAGTTTTCTCTAGTGTGATAAGGAATGATGAGAACTCCTTCTAGATTGGTTGCTATTGTATAAAAGTATTCAATGAAGCTTCGACCGAGTCTGGATGTTGACTTTTGTAAGTAATTGAGGTAAATTGTATCGCTTCATAGAATGTTAGAATGATTTAAGAATTTTGTGCAAATGTGTATTTTTGTTTCATGTTGCAACTTGTTTGAATGCTTGTTTCACTTAGGTCCAAAAGCCACAAATTGTGTGAAACCTCCATTGTTTACTAAATGCTTGGATGACTGATAACTTTGTTTAATTCATTTGATTCATGCTTTATCTTGTGATTATTGTGATTTGTGGAAGCATTAGAAATGATCAAGGCATTTGGTTATATTGAGAACAACCGTATCTGAAAGTACCTTACCCGTGAGTAGAGAGAATTCGTTAACCCCTTTGAGCCTAAACAGTTTAGATCTCATTTTGGTGATGAACTTTGTGTTGTACATAATTTGAAAGTGTGGTTCATCATTAAATTTTGTGAGTTTCAAAAAAATTCTTCTTAAACCTTTGAAATTTGTTTTAATTTAATTTTCTTGCCTTAAAAAGCAAGGAGCATTCACTTGAGGTTTGGTTGAATTCAAGTTGGGGAGAATGAAAAAGAAGATTGGTAGGATGCTAAAACTTTTGAAAAAGTTCAAACAAGCATGAAAAGAAAAAGTGTGAATATGAATGTGAAAAACAAAAGAAAAAGAATGCTTGATTGAGTGAGAAAAATAGAGAATGAAATAATTGTGCCAAAGGAAGTTTGTGAAGGTTGGTGATAAAGGAAAATGGTGAATGAAGTTGTGATGTGTAAATACAATGTATAGTGAATGTTTCTTTTTGCATCGACAATTTCGATTCAATGGCCTTTAGAAATTTCCCTTTGTTGTGACCCCGACCAAGCTACAACCTTTAAAGCCCTTAGTGATCTTGTTGCTTCCATGTTTTCATGTTTGATTGTTAGATGTTGTATGAATTGGATTGTTTTTAGCATTGTTGGTCAGGTGAGTGAAATTTCCCCGCGGTTGCAAACGCGTCAATTTCTTCATTCTTATTTTTGAAGAGGAGTGTTAGGGTGATTCAAGTATGAAAATTTAGTTGTTCTTTGAACCATTATGATATTTGTTTAAGAACATAATTCTTTGTCATTGTTCGATTCTATTGAGTGGTGAACGTTGCTTGTGCGTATTTTCGTGCTTGTCTGCATTTCTCTTATTTTGGTTGAATCTTATGCTTGAGCAAATCCTCTTGTTTTAATGAGAGACGTACTTTTGTTGAGGACAAGCAAAAATCTAGTTGGGGAGAGTTGTTAGGTGTAAATTTGACCTAAAAATGTCATATCTTTCTTTGCACTTTTTCCACTCTTTTCTCATGTTTCCATTGGTTTTTATCCATGATTGTTGTTGTTCTTCTAACATTGAGAATATACCTTTGGTGCTTGTAATATGTGTGTTATTGTGCAGGAAAAGGCACTAAATTGATCAAAGTTGCAAGACACAAGAAATGGTGCAAGCTGCCAAAGAAAAGAGGAAAACAACAGCAGGCTCGCTTTGCAAACTCTGGCGAATTGCTAGCGAAGCATCGCTTTGCGAAGGCTAGCGAGGTCTCCAGCGAATGGACCCAGATTTTGGCCGAGGAGAAAGGAACTAAAGTTCGCTTTGCGAGCTGGAAGGCGAATGTTCGCTTTGCAAACTCACGAGAATTTATGGGGCGGTTTAACTGTTCAGAGGCACCTGAAGTGCCATTTTCACCATTTGTTGTGCGAATGAATCTTCGCTTAGCGAACATAAAAATTCCTGAATGTGTATAAATAGATTTTTCACACTTTTTGATGTGATGTTATGTTTTTTTTTTAGAGAAACTTGTAAATAAAAAGATCAGAAGTTATATCTCTTCATTTCCAAGGGAGAAAAGGTAGGATCTTTGATTTCTTGTTGGGAAAGGATGTAATCTTTTGATACCTATTGTATTTCATCTAATCTATGTTTGTGAATTAGTTTATGAACTATAGATAATTTTTGAATCACCACCCATATACTTTTAGATGTCTCTCAAAATTTACTACAAAAGAATTCTTTTGATTATGTATTTCAACCAAAATATACCACCAGATTCGATAGCAAATAGTGGCAGGTTTAAAACTATTTAAAATATTTTCCAATGTGAACAACTTTCCTCAGGTTTTTTTTCTCACTTCATCTTAATTCTTTGAAATATACCTTTTCTTTTGATTTTAAAAAGAAGATTAGGGAATATATATATATATATATTGAATTGATGTTGTCAAGAAAAAACTAAAATATTAGAAAAATATTGAGTTTCTTGAACAAACACAAGAAACCCTATTAGGTTTTACAAAAGATAGAAAAGAAGGAAGAAGAAGAATAAAAATTGGTTAAAACTATTTTGCTATTCACTTACTCAATAAGAGTTCAAAGATTACAAGTGAATACCAAAAATTAACCTCTCTCAACATCTTGAGAAAACTAGTTTATTTATAGACTACAAAGCTAACTTAGGCTACAAGTTAACTTAACAATTGGGCTTACAAGCAAGACCCAATTTGACATGCTAACTTAAACACAAAGCTAACATATTTCGACAGCATGCTTGAACAAACTTCGACTCCAGCATGCACAACTCCTGTCGAACCTTGAAACTACCCTTTTCGGAACTAAGTTTGATCCAAAATACCACACATCTCCATCTTGGAACAAACTCTACACTAACAAGAGAACAAACTAGTTTTCATCATGCAGCTTTATCAACTGTATACAGTGGAAAATTTGCTACTCAAAAATGTCTTGGTGATCATATCAGCAGCATTGTCATCAGTTGAAACCTTTCACACTTGGATTTATCCACGATTAATTATCTCTCTGGAGAAGTGCAGCCTCACATCGATGTGCTTGGTTCGCTCATGACAGGCTGAATTCTTCGACATGTGTATTGCACTTTGACTATCACATTTAACAGTAATAACTCGACCTTGAAGTTTCAGCTCCTTAGCAAAACCTTCAAGTCATAATGCTTCTTTCAAAGCTTCAGTGAGGGCAATATGTTTTGCTTCAGTGGTTGATAAGGCAACAACCTTCTGAAATGTCGCTTTCCAACGGATTGTTATGCCGAACATAATTTACACATATCCAGAAATAGATTTTCTAGAATCTATACAACCTGCCTAATCAAAGTCGACAAATCCTTCGATTTTACTTTGCTATCATCACCACAGGCTCTACCATAAATCAGGACTCTTCTCAAAGACTCATTGATGTACATAAGAATCCACTTTAATGTTTTCCAGTACGCCTTTCCGGGATTGGCCATATACCTGGTTACAAGGCTCACTCTGTATGCTATGTTTGGCCTCGTACAGACCATAACATACATCAAAGAACCTACTATACTAGCATATGGAATGCTATGCATATAGGCTTGTTCGACTTCAGTACTAGGACTTTGAGTCAAACCCAGCTTGTACCGAGGATTAGTCGGTGTTAGAACAGGCTTTGAAATCGACATACCAAACTTGTCGAGAATCTTCTTCAGGTATGCCTCTTGAGATAAGCATAATCTTGACTGCTTTCTATCTCTTTGGATGTCAATCCCAAGAATTCTGGAGGAAGCTACCAAATCCTTCATGTCGAACTCCTTATCGAGTTCAGCCTTCACCTTCATAACATCTTCGACATTGTTGCTTGCTATGAGGGTGTCATCCACATAAAGCAACAAAATCACAAGTGAATTTCCAGGTCAAAATCTGAAGTAAACACAGTGGTCGAACTGGCTCTTAGTGAAACCAATGTGTTCCATGAACTTGTCAAATCTCCTATTCCATTATCGATGAGATTGTTTCAGGCCATACAAAGACCTATTCAGCTTGCACACATGATCTTCCTTTCCCTTTTCTGCATATCCTTCGGGTTTCCTCATCAGGATTATTTCATCTAGATCACCATACAGGAAGGTTGTCTTCACATCCATTTGTTCAAGTTCTAGGTTAAACTTTGCCACCATGGCTAACAACATTCTAATGGATCTATGCTTTATAACTGGTGAGAACACATCTTTTAAGTCAATACCTTCTTTCTGAGTGAACCCTCTAGCAACCAACCTTGCTCTAAAACACTTCGACATCACTCCCTCGATTTCTTCCTTAACCTTGAAGATTCACTTATAGCTGACTAATCTGGGCCCTGCAGGTTTCCCAGTCAGCTCTCAAGCATTATTATCATAAAGATATTTCATCTCATAATCCATGGATTTCAACCATTCATTCTTGTCTCGACTCTTCATAACTTCCTTCTAGTCTCTAGATTCTTCGTCAGGAATCAAACTTGCAGAGATTAAGGCATAAGCTATAATATCTACATAACCAAGTCTGTTATTTCAGTGCTTTTGTGGTTGGCATTTATTTTGCTAAAACTATTATAGCAGCAAGATGTTGAATCTTATTGTTTTAAGTGGCTGCTTTCAACATGTCGAATGAAGATGTTCCATGGCAGCTCATAGGACATCACGCTGTGAAGTCAGTTTTATTGCAGATTCGGTTACTATGATTTGTAACTAAATATTTTGTGAATATTTGGTTATCCTATGTGGCATCCAAAGCATTTTTGGATTAGGGTTATTTGTTGGTTTTCGGATTTGCTGCTGTTTCTAATTATGGAGACATAATAGGAAACTTTGGATTGAAGACCTATTTTATTGGAGTTAATTTTGCAGAATTGTGAGCAGTCTAATTGCTGCGTTTTTTAAGCCCAACTCAGTCCAGACTACAAGCTATAAATAGACTGATGTAAACCTAGTTTTAGGTGTCGAACTTACATGTATATTTAGGGTTGTGTGCTTGTGTTTTGTGAGCCTAACTGGTATCTTATGATAACAGTATAAGGATTGTAGTGTAAGTTGTGTAAGGTTGCTCATAAGCTTTTAAGCATTGAGTAGTTGTGTGTTAATTCTCATAAGCTGTGAAGTATTGAGAATTTGTGTTTCGAACATTGTTACTTGTCTTGTAAGGAACCAGTCACGGGTTGTGATTGAAGAGGGATTTGAGGAGGGCCTCATACCTAGGGGAATCTTAGGTAGAAGTCATAGGAAGGGTAGTGATTAAGTGAGCTTATTGAACCGGGTGTGGTTATCAGTGAATTGATACTATCGAATATTGATTTCATCCCTGGCTTGGTAGCCCCTAGATGTAGGATAGTTAGATCCAAACTGGGTTAACAATTTCTAGTGTTCTTTACATTTTCTGCACACTATTGTTTTGAACTTGTTCATTGTTGTCATATATCAGTGTCTCGACATCTCGATAGGACATCTGATATATAGGCCGGAATTTCAATTGGCATCAAGAGCTTGCGCCCTTAGTTGTTTCTGGGTGAGATTCAGGGAAGGTACTTTCTGGTACAATGGACAAGGATGGAGGAGCTCTGAATAAACCACCTCTGCTGGATGGTTCAAACTATGAGTATTGGAAACCTAGGATGATAGCCTTCATCAAATCCATGGATGATCAAGCATGGAAAGCTGTCATCAAAGGATGGTAGCCCCCTAAGGTTAAAGATGATAAAGGTAACCCTACTAATGTAGTGAAGGAAGAGGAAAACTGGGATGATGCTGACTACAAAGGGTCTGTTGGAAATTCTAAAGCCATGAATGCATTGTTCAATGGTGTCAACAGAAATATCTTCAGGCTGATTGAGCATTGTACTATTGCCAAAGAGGCTTGGCAGGTCTTGAAAGTTGCTCATGAAGGGACTTCAAAGGTGAAAATGTCAAAGCTTCAGCTTCTCACTAGCAAGTTTGAAAGTTTGAAGATGAAAGTGGATGAGAGCATTCATGATTTTCATATGAACATTATTGAGATAGCTAATGCCTCTAGTGCCTTAGGAGAAAAGATGTCTGACAGCAAGCTGGTCAGGAAGATTCTCAGGTCTCTACCTAAGAGATTTGATATAAAGGTCACTGCTATAGAGGAAGCTCAGGACATTGACAAGATGAAGGTGGATGAGCTTATGGGATCACTCCAAACTTTTGAGTTAGGATTCAGTGAAAAAGCTGAAAAGAAGAATAGTATAGCATTTGTGTCGAATGCTGATGACTTAGATGATGAAGAAGATGTGTCCAAAGAGCTAGTGTTGCTTGGAAGACAATTTAATAAAGTGTTGAAAAGGATGGACTGGAAGTCAAGAGAAAATGTTCGAAACAAGTCTCTCGACATCAACAAAGCCCAAGATGGAGGCAGAAGAACCAGAACTGAAGAAGACTCTAATCAAGGGAAGAGAGTTCAATGCTATGAATGTGAAGGATTTGGGCACGTAAAAACTGAGTGTCCCACTTATCTCAAAAGACAGAAGAAGGGATTATCTGTGACATGGTCAGAAGATGATTCTGAAACTGAAGTTGATGAGAAATCTGTAAAGTTGGTGACTGCATTAACATGAGTATGTGAATGAGATGAAGAATCTGAAGAGCTTACTTTTGAAGGGCTGGTTATCTCTTATAAGAAGTTGTGCATTGAACATGAAGAAGTATGTCAGCAGAAAGAAGAACAAGCATGTGTTATTGTTCATTTAAAAGCTGAGAATACTGAGCATGTGTCTACTATAACTGATCTACAAAGTGAAGTAAGTGTTTTGAATTCAAAATTGGACAACATGATCAAAAATGTCAGAATGTTAAATGGGAGTTCTGATATACTTGATGAAATTTTGAAGTCAGGAAGAGATGCTAGAAATGTCAGTGGTATTGGATTTGAAGGTACAAATGAATTAGATGAAGGAAAGAAATATGAGGAAGTACCCGCTCAAGATAAGAGAAGTTTGAAGATGTTGAATAACATGTTGCAACATCCTCCCAGACATCAGAAGAAGTTCATAAAGAAAAAGAATCAAAGATGGACATGCTACCATTGTGGGAAGTTTGGTCATATAAAAGCTTTTTGCTACAAGCTACATGGTTATCCCAAACCCATGCAACAGTATAGTAGAAAAAGGAGCAGGGTTGAAACAAAAAGGATATGGACTTCAAAGGATAGGGTAAAAGAACATAGGGACTACAAGTCCTTCAGAGTCTCTACAGATGAAAAATGGTTCTTTGATAGTGGATGTTCTCGACATATGACTGGTGTTAGTAGATATATGTCACATGTTAAGTATCATGCTCCTAATGAGGTGATTTTTGGTAATGGATCAAAAGGAAAAGTGCTTGGTGTTGGAAGAGTGGATTGTCTAGGACAGCCAATTCTGGAAGAAGTATTGCTTGTTGAAGGGTTAGATACTAACCTAATAAGCATAAGCCAGTTGTGTGATCAAGGTCTTAGGGTCATCTTTACAAACTACGAATGTTTAATAATGGATGAAAAGAATTTTGTTGTTATGAGAGGTGAAAGAACCTCAGAGGATTGCTATTTGTGGAAAGCTGAAAGCACTATTGTGGAAGTGTTAAATCAAAGAGCTTATGAATGGCACGTGTATAAGGACCCATTTCCAAAACTTATAAATAGCCCAGCTAACACATTCTAACTTCAATCCTACAGTGCAAAAACTTCATCTGACCTATTTTTTCAAAACTCTTCTCCGCTAGGGTTTGCTCTTACTCTCCTCAATACTGCATTTTGTGATCAACTAAACATGTCTCAACATCATGATTCTCCTGCTAATTCAAGAACTTCTCAAGTCAATAATGAAGACTATGATCCTCACCGAATGATCAAACTCACAGACCTTGTTCTTGATATCGCCCCGTTGAAGGTTGTTCCTGCTGACACTAGAGGTGAGCAACCAGTTTCCCACTCTGTGAATGAAAGTATGTCAAGTAAGAAGTCTAAACCCCTTTCATCTAGGAAGAAAGACAAAATGATTACTAGGTTTTATTCTGATAAGATAAGCCCTAGAAAAAATGTTACTGATAAGAATTCAAATAGGAGGGTGGATGAAACTAAGAATGATTGTAGGACTTTTGATGATAATGTTTTCAGTAGAGATCAAAGTCTTAGAAGATTTGCCACCATTGCTGTTAGTGAAGCTGATAATGATGTCCCAACATCCATGGCTGGAAATACAAATAATAGTCCTACTGATAGGACTGAGAGTTGTATACCAGTTCAGGTGGCTAGGGAAAGAAGAAGCAAGAAGAGGGCTGAGATGTGTAGTAATGTTGTTGAGAAAAACTCTGATGAGGAACCAATAGCTGACATACTACAAAGAATCAAGAGTAGAAAAAAGAATACCATTGTGGCTGAGAATTCAAAGGATGCAGAAATGATTAGGAAATCTGCTAACGTGGGGAGTAACAAAAGAAAGGCTGGAGCAGGTCCCTCTAAGCAATGGAGTAAAGTTGTGGTTCCAATCAAGAAAAGAAGGGTCACAGGCCTGAATGAGTCAAATGCTGGAACTGATGTCCAGGACATCAGTGGGAGAAGGGAGGATCAAACTGTCAGGTCTCAGAGGCAAACTGATAGGTGGAAAATTGTCAGCCAAAGAAGAGTAGCTTTAGAGAGAGAACTGGGAAAAGACTTCAACAAGTATAAGGAAGCGGTTGATCTTATTGAAGCTGCTGGGTTAATGAAGACTGTGTCTGACATAGGACCATGTTATGAGAAGTTGCTTAAGGAGTTTGTTGTGAGTATCCCTGAAGACTGTAATAGCAAACTTAGAAAAGTCTATGTAAGAGGCAAAGCTGTGAAATTTTCTCCCAAAGTGATTAATAACTTTTTGGGGAGACCTACGGACCATCAGGCTGAGTTAGGAGCAACAGATGATGAAATCTGTGAGGAGATAACAGGTGGCTGCATCAAAGTTTGGCCAAATGAAGGAAAGCTCTCTTCTAGGAAGCTAAGTGTCAAATATGCTATACTTCACATAATTGCAGTGGTTAACTGGGTTTCTACCAACCATACTTCCACCATCTCTTCCATGCTTGGAAAATTCATCTATGCTATTGGAAAGAAGGTCCCTTTCAATTTTGGAGCATATATCTTTGAACAAGTTTTGAAGCAAGCTAGCTCATCTGCTGTTAAGCTACCCATATGTTTTCCATCCTTAATCTGTGGAATGATTCTGGACCAATTTCCTGACTGCTTAGTAAGAAGTGACAAAGTCAGCAAGAGAAAACCTCCAATGACTTTGCATTATAGGCTGCTAGGTGGAGTTCATGTGTCTGATGTTGTTGGGACATCCTCCTCAACTTCAAGTCATGCCACGCTTGATGATAAAACCATTGCACAGATGCAAGAAACTTGCAAAGAGCTGGAAGAATCTATCAGGAGATATACAACAAGGAAGGCAAAGCTCGAGCAGCTAATTACAACCTTGGTTGAAAAGAGAAATGCTGCTAAAGATCAAGAGCTAACTGAAGATGTTGGACAAGGTGAATATACTGAGTCTGATAGAAGGAGTGTCCAGCAGTCTGATGATTCTGGTTCTGAGAATGGTGCTTCTGAATCTGAAGGTGAAAGTGATGAGGTTGCTGATGAAGAGGACAATGCTGATTAGCTAGGCTATCTGCAAGTTTATTTTCTGCTTTGTCTGTTTTTGTTTTTTTCTTTCTTTCTTTCTTTTAGGACAACTTAATTCTGGTTTGGTTTTGAACAATATACTGCTAAGTAATATGGTTACATTTATCTATGACCTCTCTTTGTCATATTTGTGGCTAAAAAGGGGGAGTAGTAAGTGTGAGGGGGAGCAGCATTGTTATGTGCTTGTGCTATTGAGGAGGAGTGTGTGTGCTGCAGGTAGAGTGTGTGTACTGCAGGTAGATTATGTGTGCTTGTGCTGCTGCAGTTGCTGAGGGGGAGAATGTGGAATGTTGCTGCTATTGAGGGGGAGTTTTGCCAGTTTACTATGATGAGTGTTCTTGTTGTACTGTGTGTTTTATGCAGCTGAAGGGGAGTGCTGCTATGCTGGATTTTTTTGTTTTCGCTGCTGTCTGATATATGGATATTCTTTTGGGCTGTTTGTGCTTCGTTGCAAGTTCATTTGGGTGTGTGTAGTTTTAGCCAAAATAAGCCAAAGGGGAAGATTGTTATTTCAGTGCTTTTGTGGTTGGCATTTATTTTGCTAAAACTATTATAGCAGCAAGATGTTGAATCTTATTGTTTTAAGTGGTTGCTTTCAACATGTCGAATGAAGATGTTCCATGGCAGCTCATAGGACATCGCGCTGTGAAGTCAGATTTATTGCAGATTCTGTTACTATGATTTGTAACTAAATATTCTGTGAATATTTGCCTATGTGGCATCCAAAGCATTTTTGGATTAGGGTTATTTGTTGGTTTTCGGATTTGCTGCTGTTTCTAATTATGGAGACATAATAGGAAACTTTGGATTGAAGACCTATTTTATTGGACTTAATTTTGCAGAATTGTGAGCAGTCTAATTACTGCGTTTTTGAAGCCCAATTCAGTCCAGACTACAAGCTATAAATAGACTGATGTAAACCTAGTTTTAGGTGTCGAACTTACATGTATTTTTAGGGTTGTGTGCTTGTGTTTTGTGAGCCTAACTGGTATCTTATGATAACAGTATAAGGACTGTAGTGTAAGTTGTGTAAGTTTGCTCATAAGCTTTTAAGAATTGAGTAGCTGTGTGTTAATTCTCATAAGCTGTGAAGTATTGAGAATTTGTGTTTCGACCATTGTTACTTGTCTTGTAAGGAACCAGTCACGGGTTCTGATTGAAGAGGGATTTGAGGAGGGCCTCATACCTAGGGGAGTCTTAGGTAGAAGTCATAGGAAGGGTAGTGATTAAGTGAGCTGATTGAACCGGGTGTGATTATCAATAAATTGATACTATCGAATATTGATTTCATCCCTGGCTTGGTAGCCCCCAGATGTAGGATAGTTAGATCCGAACTGGGTTAACAATTTCTGGTGTTCTTTACATTTTTTGCACGCTATTGTTTTGAACTTGTTCATTGTTGTCGTATATCAGTGTCTCGACATCTCGATAGGACATCTGATATATAGGCCAGAATTTCAAAGTCTATGAGGTAGCTTGATGATTCTTCTGGACCTGTCTATTGCAAATAGGTAGTCATTATCAGTCACCTTATCTTTGACAACAGCTTCTTCATCTTCTTCGACTTCTTCCGAGTCATGCAATTCAACATCATTATGCTCCACCTTAACAAGAATCTCTTCTTGTTCCAGCTCTTCTTTAGAGATCTTCGATCTTCGACCAATGTCATCAGTTTTCTTGAAAGCCAGCTCTGCTTCATTGAAAACTATATCTCGACTTGTGATACACCTCTTGTGACCTGGCTCTAGGCACCACAACCTATAAGCTTTGACTCCTTCAGGGTGTCCAAGGAACATACATCTCAGAGCTCTAGGTTCGGCCTTGTCTTGCCTAATATGAGCATAGGCTAAGCAACTAAATACTCTAAGTTTGTTGAGACTAAGTGGATGTACCAACCAGACTTTTTCAGGTGTCTTCATTCCCAAGGCTGTTGAGGGACACCTATTTATCAAATATGTTGCAGTCACAACAACTTCTGCCCAAAACACCTTCTTTAATTTTGAACTTACCAACATGCACCTCGCCCTTTCTAGAATGGTTCGATTAAACCTTTCAGCTAAACCATTTTGTTGGGGAGTCCTATGGAGGTGAGAAAAATACACAAGAAGGGTGGTTGAATTGTGTTTTGCAAAAGTTAGATTTACTTATGAACCAGGGTTCAGATTCTAAAACTGAATTCAGAATCTGATAAGGTGCAACAAAAATAAAGACAGAAGTAAACTAAAATAGCAAAGAACACACAGTAGTTAACTTGGTTCCTCTCCCAACTAAGAGTACTCCAGTCCCCTTGCCAAGCAAGAGATTTTCCACTATAATCAACCAGATTACACTTGCTTATACACACGTATAAGACTTTTCTTTTTGCTCATACCACTAGTCCAAGAATTCCCTTACTTAGAGCCCATGTCTAAGACTTCACTCTACTCAATCAGCTCCTGATCGAGACTTCTCTTGGTTAGACCACCTGCCTAAGACTTCACCTTACTTAGAGCTCGTGTCTAAGACTTTTACCTTGCTTAGAGCTCATGGCTAAGACTTTTACCTTGCTTAGAGCTCGTGTCTAAGACTTTAATCTAAACAGCTAGTTTAGAGAAGGAATAACTTACAAAAAAAAACACTTGATAAACTATTAGAGGTGTTCAAGTAATACAACACACTATTACAAAGACTCTTAACAGACTCAGCTTTTCTAAAGACAGTGCGTGTATATCTTAGTTGTATTTGCAACATTATTTCTTTAGAGATCTTCAAATCTTCAGCTCCTTTTTATAGCTAAGGAAAATAAAGACGTTGGAGATCTTTAACGGCTACAAACTAAACCAAATCTTCTAGTACATCTTCTTTTTCAAATGGAGCAAGTGTTAGGACTTTCAGTCACAAGAGTATCCGTGAAATAAGGCCTTTATCCAGAGGATACAACTCTGACTCAAGTATAACACAACCTGTAGAAGATAATGTCAATAAATCTTGAGTCCCGTGTTAACAGAACTGATATGACATTACTCAGCATCAGAGGCAACATAGCACGCTTTTGAGCTGAAATGTACTATCAACGGCTTTTTTGATCAGACGTCCTTGCAAGAGTGTGACCAGAACCAAACCAAAGCCATTTAAGTGTCAGAACTAGTGCCATCAAGTAAATATAATCTTGCACACACAAACTGGCTAGTTAGAGATCCTAATTGTTTCTTCAAATATTTTTTTATCATCAAAACCTTGTAGGATTCATCGCATGAACCAAACTTGTATCAACAATCTCCCCTTTTTTTATGATGACAACATTAAGTATTTTAAAAACAATCAGAAGTAAAAATAAATTACTCAACAACTTTCAGGGTCTGAGCTTTGTAAGCTCCCCCTGAGTCAAACAGTCTAAGAGATGAGGTTTGTAAGCTCCCTCTGAGTCATGTCTGTAAAGTCTAGGAGTTGAGGTGTGTAAGCTCCTCTCCATGCAGAACAATAAATCTACTTCAAGGGTGAAATTTTCAAACTCCCCCTAAATATGATTGCTAACAACATTCGGAACCATTATTAGCCTAATATACTCAATCCATTCTCCCCCTTGGCCATCAATCAAAAAGAGAAGAGAAGAAAGAAAACTTTAGAAAGAATAATAGTTTGTTTTCCCATCAGGGAAAGTCATCCTGGCCTTTGTACTCTAGGCCTTAGAATGTTCACCAGACTTTTACCATAGGAGAAAGAGTAGAATAACTTTCAGACGGGCCTTTGTTACAATATATGATGTTTAAATCATTTTCTGAGCTGTTTATAATAGACAGAATCAGAAAATCATTTTGCTCATTCTGATGAATATGAGCATTGGCCCCCAAAAAAATGGTCTTTCACAAATTTTGAAATAAATTGTGAAGGATTAATCGTCGTCAATTCATTGAAAAGAGATGTACGTTTCGTTTTAGAAAGTCTAGATCAAAACATTCTTCTTTGCTGAACTAAGGACATTTTGAAGAAGAAGTATTAAGTTGAAGAATTGAATTCACAGAAATATCTGATGTAGAAGACAATCTGTGAGGAAAAAAAACAGCTTCGCAACATAACACATAAAATGCTAGAATTTTAAGCAAGTATGTAATAAAATGTTTGGACAGCCCCAAGTCTGAATAAAAACAAGTTAAAATCTTTATCAAAACACTCCCCTTTTAATGAACCAAATTGTTTAGAGCAGATTCATAAAATCACAGTATTAAAACAAGGATTTTGTTTTAATCAGAACTTAAGAAATAGTCCAATAGTTAAGTCAAGGCACATAGTAAAGAATTAACTTATTACTGTATGCTTTAAATAAAGCAGTCAAGGAAGAGAGATATCCTTTGTCCCCTATTCAGACTTAAAGACCATACTTTAAGAAACTATCAGAAGTAACTTAACTGACTACTAACAGATTCAAACGAACATTCCAATACATCATTCAGAAAACAAACACTTATTCTGCGACATAAACCATGTTTAAAATTTTCTTGATGAAATCAAATTGATTGATGGCCAGGGGTTTTCTAAATATATCAGCCCAATGATGTTCAAAATCAATGAACTGAATATCTATTACACCCTTCTGAACATAATTCCTTATAAAGTGATAATTGATTTCAATGTGATCCGTTTTAGAATGCTGAATTGGATTCTTTGTTAGACAGATAGTGGCAGTATTATCACAAAATATTGGAATTTTGTTTCTAAAAATCTGATAGTCTTCGAGTTGATATTTCATCCAGAGTAGTTGAGTGCAATAATTAGCAACTGAGATATATTCTGCTTCTGATGTAGACAAGACAACAGTTGTCTCTCTTCTAATACACCAAAAGGTTTTCACCTAAAAATTGACAGGAACCATTAGTGGACTTCCTTTCAATTCTATCTCCAGCCTAGTCAGCATCGCAGAATCTAACCAGTTTATAGTCTGAGGATTTTTTATAGAGAAGTCCAAGATTTAATGTTCCTTTCAAATACTTAAAGATTCTTTTAACAACACTTAAGTGAGTCTCTCTAGGATCTGCTTGGAACCTTGCACATAAACATACACTGAACAAAATATCAGGTCTAGAAGCAGTGAGATAGACTAAGGAACCTATCATACCTCGATATTTAGTTGGATCCACTTTGGAACTGCACTCTTCAGCACCAAGGATACATGTAGGATGAAAAGGAGTTGACAAGACTTTTCACTCATCAAGATTGAATTTTTTCAAAAGCTTCTTTGTATACTTAGACTGGTGAATGTAAATACCTTCAGACTTCTGATTAATCTGAATCCCAAGAAAGTATTTTATTTCACCCATCATGCTCATCTCAAATTTAGCCTGCATGATCTTGGAAAACTCTTGAAAAGAGATGCATTAGTGGAACCAAAAATTATGTCATAAACATAAATCCGAACAATCAAGATTTCTTCCTTTAAAGTCTTTCTGAAAAGTGTAGTGTCAACCTTTCCTTTAATAAAACTGTTTCCAAGCAAAAATTACTCAATCTTCATACCCAGCTCTTGGAGCTTGTTTAAGACCATAAAGATATTTTTTAAGCTTGAAGACATGATTTGGATGATTTAAATCAATAAATCCTGGAGGTTGTTTGACATACACTTCTCCAATAATGACTTTATTCAGAAAAGCACTTTTCACGTCCATTTGATAAAGAATTATGTCATGGTTGATGGCATACGATGAAAGTAGTCTTATGGCTTCTAACCTTACAACAAGTGCAAAGGTTTCAAAGAAGTTTATTCCCTCCTACTGACTATAGCCTTGAGCCACAAGTCTAGCTTTATTTCTAACGACTTCACCAAGTTCGTTAAGTTTGTTTCTGAAGACCCATTTGGTCCCAATGATGTTTTTCTCTTGTGTTATTGGAACAAGATCCCACACTTTATTTGTTTGAAACTGATTAAGTTCATCTTGCATAGCCAAGATCCAACCATTATCAGTTAAGGAATCATCAATAGAAGAATGTTTAATTAGTGAAATAAGTCCAATCATTGAGTGATCATTTCTGAAGGCAGATCTAGTTATCAATGGCTCTTCCTTATTACCAATGATCAATTATTCTAGATGAGATGCTTTATACTTAAACGATCTCTTAGGTTGAATAGTGGCTTTTGAGCCATTGTGAGCAATCACTAAATCAGTAGAAGAAGGACCAGTTGGAGTAACTTCAGTTTCTGCAGCTTCTGGTATATCTTCAGATATAGTGACAGATTCTGAATCAATATTCATTATATATTTTTCTTTAGGGACGCATACCACCGATTGTTCTTCATGATTCTGAAATCCCGCAGAGAAATAATTTTGAACCACATACTCTGACTTGTCATGGTCAGGTAGACTGTCATCAAAATTTAACGTGCATAGACTCTTCAACCATTATGGTTTCAGAGTTATGCACTTTGTATGCTTTTGAGCGTTTAGAGTATCCTAAAAAGATACCCTTTTGAGATTTAGCATCAAATTTCTTTAGGTAGACCTTGTTATTCAGGATGTAACATGTACATCCGAATTGATGAAAATAAGAGATACTGGGTTTCTACCTTTAAATAATTCATATGATGTTTTATTCAAAATTGGTCTGATATAAATCCGGTTCAGAATATAACAAGCAGTGTTAATAGCTTCTGCCCACAAGTACTTAGGGGGTTTATTTTCATGAATCATCGTCCTTGCCATTTCTTGCATAGATCTGTTCTTTCTCTCAACAAATCCATTTCGTTGTGGAGTTCTTGGAGAAGGGAACTCATGGATAATTCCATATTTTTCACAAAAGGATTCAAATGATTCATTTTCAAACTCACCCCCATGGTCAATTCTAACCTTTAAAATTTTCAACTCTTTCTCAGATTGTACTTGATTGCAGAAGGTGTTAAACACTTCATATGTTTCGTCTTTGAATTTCAGAAACTTCACCTAAGTTCATCTGCTAAAGTCATCAACTATGACCAAACCATATTTATTTTCATTGACTAAAGCAGTCCCAATAGGACCAAATAAATCAATGTGAAGTAATTCCAAGGGTCTAGAAGAAGAAACAATGTTTTTGTTTTTAAAAGAGTTTTTTACAATCTTCCCAACTTAATATGCTCCACAAAGAGCATCTGGGTGATAATCAATATCTGGCAGCCCTTTCACAAGTTTTAGCTTGGAAAGTTTAGATATTAATCTCCAGTTAGCATGACCTAACCTTTTGTGCCAGACCCATTTTTCATCACTCATTGTCATTAGGCAAACGACCTTTTGAACAACCAATTCAGAAATATTGATTTTATAAAAATTCCCTTTTCTTTTTTCCTTTGAATACTATAGTTTTGTCAGAATTGACAACAAAACAGAAGTCCTTGTCAAACAATACCTTGCAACCGTCATTACACAACTTGCTTATACTAAATAGATTATGTTTTAGGTCATCTACAAGCCATACCTTATTAATGATAGTTTGAGAATTACCTATGGTACCTGTTCAGATGATCCTTCCCTTCTAGCCACCTCCAAAACCCACATTTCCTTCCTCTTTTAGATTCAGGGTTTGGAACATACGCTTTTCTCCTGTCATATGTCATGAGCAGCCATTGTCCAGGTACCAGGATTGGCATTCCATCTGTTCCTCTGGGCATATCTGCAGGAACGATTATTTGAGATTTAGGTACCCATACACGTATGGGTCCTTTTGGGTTAGTTTCAATAGATTTTCTCCTATTTTGTCCCTTTACCTTGTGAGAAGATTTATCTTTACTCATATCATTTTGCTTAAAAGAGTTTTGACATGAGTTTTTCTTAGTCTTGTCAGTAGATTTGAACTTATCCTGTGATTCAAAGGTTTTGAACATTGATGTCGTCAGATTATCTGATTTATCAGATTCTGCTATAGTAATGCCTTTAAACTTCTGATCAATAGGTTCAGTTGAATTCACTGCTTTAGTAGCAGGAACAAAATGGTTACTTAACACAGTTTGAGCAATACTAGATGAGCATAAATCTTGAAGCACTTTTGAAGAGTTATTAGTACTAGAGCAACCTTCATCATATCCTAGACCTTCCTTATTATATTTTCCAACTCCATAAATCATAGATGCAAGTTTGGTACGATCAATGCCATATGTAATGAATTTATGAAAAGCATGATCATGTTTACCCAAAGATGAACATTCATTTTGAGATATATTAACTTCTTTTAATTCTTCTCTTAAAATGGAGTTATCTCTTCTAAGGAGCTTAATCTAACTATTATGATTTTTGCAATGATCTAGAAGATTGTTAGTACAAGAAACAAAGTTAGAGTAAGAGAATACCTCATCTTCATTTTTAGATTCGGATAGACGTTCTTCTTCAGACGATTCGCCAGCTTTACCATTTTTTGAAGATCTTATGAACTTGTCACCAGATTTT
Source organism: Lathyrus tuberosus (assembly GCA_022829125.1). NCBI lineage: Eukaryota > Viridiplantae > Streptophyta > Magnoliopsida > Fabales > Fabaceae > Lathyrus > Lathyrus tuberosus. Next base: position 1,873,185 of record JALAZF010000762.1, read on the forward strand.
TCAGAGGTAGATCTCAATGCGAGAGATTTAAGCTTTTGAGTAGTATCATCTCCATTGATTTCCATCTCATGACTTTGAAGATTGCTGATTAGACTTTCAAGAGACAACGTATTCCAATTTTTAGCTTCCTGAATAACTGTTACTTTAGGTCAAAACTTTTGAGGGAGACTTCTCAGAATTTTCTTCACATGATCAGCTGTTGAGTAGCTTTTGTTCAGCACTTGAAGGCCTGAGACAAAAACCTGAAACCTGGAGAACATGGTTTCAATGTCCTCGTCTTCCTTCATTTTGAATAACTCATACTTTTGTATCAATAAACTAGCTTTGGCTTCTTTGACTTATTGATTTCCTTGATAAGTAAAACACAATGATTCAAAGATAGTATTATCAGAGGACTTATTGTCGCTCCCGAGGATTTGCATCCATGGTACACACGCGAAAGTGGCGCAAAAAACAGAGTCGCCAGCAATGTGTATTTATCCCAAGAGAGGGAAAGGAAACACTGCATAAACCTGAGGGAAGGGAAAGAGCATGGTCTCGCGACCAAGAGAAACGGGTAAGGGAGACGGTTATGCGAAGGGAAGGTGTTAGCACCCCACGTGTCCATCGTACTTGATGGGATCCACGCTTGTTGTCTCGATCAAAGGGTGTCGTCGTCTGAAGCTCCACTGCCACTGAACCGGAGAAGGAATAAGAACGGAAAGAACGGAGAAATGAAGAAGAAAAGAAAAAGAAGTGACTCGATAGGATGTCCTCGGAGTCCTAGGCCTACGTATTCCCTCGGGAACAGGAAAATCAGAGTCAACGTAGTTCAGACACGAACTAGGGGGAAGGTTGCTCGCTAAGACATCGCTGTCATGTGCCTACGTACCCTCAATCGGACGAGAAAGAGGAAATCAGAGCAATCGTAGTTCGACCTAACGAGACCGGTTAGTGTTTTTTATGAGCGACGTTAGATTCGCGTCCAGCAGTTAGGGTCGACGCCTGTTTGCTACGAAACGGAAAATAACGTGCCCTTTTCTGAAAATAGGTTTGAAACTGAAGAATCCCGAAGGATGAAAAGGTTTGAATTTGTTTTTGTGTTTTTTAGACAAAAGTGGATTGAAGTTAGTTCATAACTTGCATTGCACCCAAGTCTGTAACATAGGAATGAATACTTCGCGCATCGTCCCCAACAGGACGTACACTAAGTACCCTAGAAGAATGAAGGGAAACCCCCCATACGTCACTTCCCATATATAAGGCTCATGCGCAATACATGTTAATCCTTTATTAAGTGTTTTAGAAGTGTTATGAGATGAGAAGGGAAGACTCAAAGAAAAAGAAAACACTAAGGGGAAACTAATTGATCCTAATGTTATCATGCAAAGGTGGCCCTATAGTTGAGTTAAAAAGGGAAACATCTACCTAAGTTAGCATGCATGGATTGAGAGCCTAATGTCTCTCCTACCTCAAACTTAATCGGAAATTAAGTCGAGCTAGGAATCCTAAGGGATCATGTGAACAAACACAAGTAAACATTAACCAATTCAATCACAGATATCAACAAAATCAAGACTTAAACAAGTCTCAAGAAAAGAAGGAGAACGAAAACTCAAATATGTACAAGTGTTCAATCATCAAAATGTTGACACAACAAAGATTCAAAGCACTTAAGTACTAAACATGGTGCGCAAACAGAGCCTACTTTGAGGTAGGGCTTCAGATGTACTCAATATGCTTCTAACATGGATAAAACCCTAGAATGATACTTGAAAGAGAAAATTGAGATTCTAGGGGTACCTAACGGAGAAGGTCCGTTGCCTCTTCGATGCGTGCAAAAAGCTCAAGAATTGTTAGAAACTTCACCATTATCAATCCGATTAGTCCTTAAGTGTCTAACATCACAAATCAACATCCAAGATCAACTGAGCCAAGATCAAAAGTGCTAACAAGAGAATCAAAAAGTTAGCAAGAACTTAATAAAAGAAAATTAATTAAAATTCTACTCAAAATCAACTAAGAACAATTATCAAAATGGTAACCAATCAAAATTCAATCGAAGTTAAGAACAAAAATGAAATCAAAGGCTAAATCGAAAATTAATAACAAAGTTAAAATACAGTAAGAACAAAAGTCTAAATCTAAATCAAGACCTAAATTAAAATTAAAACTTAACCGAAGGTAATATTAGGTTAGAAATAACAATATCCATTAAAATCAAGATCAAACTGAAATTAAAAACTAAGAAAAAAATAGCTCCAAAATTCAATAAAGATTAAAACCAAAATCTAATTAATAAATTTAATCAAAATTAATATCAAAACAAAATAAAATTCAAATCTGAGCTCAAAAGCCCATCACCTCCTTACTGCATGTGGTACGGTATCGAAAAAGGGTGGTGCTAAAAGAAAGAAAACTAACACGGGTTTAAAAAACCCAACACAGTTCCAATGAAACCCATGGAATAGAGTCAACCACTCTGAATTCAACATCAGGAAAAAGGTTGAGATTCAAGTTTCTATCCAGCCACGCATACGCCAAACGAACACACAATAACACGGTTTACTTCAAAAGCCATAGGATCATCACTATATGAACATCAATAGCAACATCAATGAACCTGTAAAAAAATAACAGAGAAACTTGGTCCAAATCATGAGCATCAACACGATCCAAGAAAACTGCTCCAAGTCGTTCATCACTTTGATTCGCATATGACTCGCTCCGTCTCCCTCTCGTCTTGGGTCGTTTATGCTTCCAATCTCTCCGCACGATGAAACTCGTTTCGGGTTTGATGTCCGTCTCGTTTCTCTCCTTCGCGTGTGGCTCGTCATCGCTTTGGTTCGCTTGGCTCAAGATTTATTTCGATTCATCTTTCAAATCGCATCCGCCTCAAGTTCCACTTCAGGTTTGTATCCATGATTCACTTGGTTCCGTTGCGTTTCGATCTCGATTTCTCTTCTCCTTCCTCTTCTCTCGGTTTCTGATTCGATTTTGAGGTTTCTGGATTTGAGGTTAGTTTCTTGTTGAGTTGCTGTTGATGTTTGGAATTGGTTTTTGTGTGGATGAAGAACGATGGAGGAATTGAGTGTGATTCTGGTTTTGGTTGAAGAGAGAGAAGGTTGAAGAATTTTGGATGAAGAAATTGTGGGGTTGTTGGGTTTTGCAGGAACTGTGTCTGTTAAGATTTGTGAATGTTGGATGGAGGTGATTTGGGGATTGTTTGAAGGAGAGGAATGGAGGTTTTCGAATAACGTTGAAAGGAGAGAGCAGAAGAGAGGTTTCGATTGGATGCTGAGAGTCTGTGGTGTTCTTTATGAGCTGAAGGTTTTTTTTATGAGAGAGAGCGATGAAAAATGGAATGAAAGTTGTGTGTTTGTTGAGTAACGATTTCTGCTCAAGAGAATTGGTTTTGGCAGGTTTTCATGTGCAGAATCGTGTAGCATTACGCGTGATACCAATTTTTGCTATTGCTCAGTGCATGACTTGGGAATGAAAGTTTGTGGCGTGAATCATGATAATTTTTGTTGTGTGTGTGAGGCAAATCGTGCGACTTTTTAGGAAAACCGTGTGAGAGCTGAGCTGGATTTTGAGGTCCGTTGGGGAATATTCCTTTCCCAGATTTTGTGGAGCTGATGAATCAAATTTGTTTTGTGCAGATACCATTTTGATGATGCGAGACGCTTGCCATATGGTTGTGAGCAATGGGACACTTTTGTGGTACTGGTGTGGAAATCATGGTAGTGTGTAGGATTCGCGTTGTGGTAGGAAAAGGTTTGTTGTGGCTGTAGTTGTGTGAATCAGGTGTGTAACGGTTGTGCGGGATAGTCCGAATTGTTGGTGGGGTCAAGTGTATATGGCTTGGTTGCGTTATGTTTTTGTCTTTAGCAAAGGTTGGAGGCTGAATGTAAATCATGGCTGGTACGGGTTTTACTTTGTGGTTCATGAAATCATGTGGTGGCTTTTGTGAAATTATGACTGAACCAATTATTTCTTTTCAATTCTTACCATGGGCTTTCATATTTTTTTTTATAATGAAGTGTGGGCTCTTATTTTGTAGAGTTCTTGTAATGTATTTTGGGGCAAAGCTCTTTTTTGTAAGACAATTTAAAATGAATTAATAAAAAAATGTGGAGTTTGGAAATGGTATAGAAATACTAGGAATAGGAATTGAATGTGTGAAAATGGACATCATAATTGGACAAAAAAATGGATCAAGAAAAATGGAAATGGATAATTGGATAAAACTTAAAATGGAGGTTATGAAGTGGTTATTGAAAAATTGGTTAGAAAATATGATTTTATGGAAGAAAATGGACTAGAATGGATTATGAACTCGGTTGAAAGAATGAATAACTGAATGAATCCACAAACATCCGATTAAATGCGCACAGCTTCCACTAAACAACTTGCAATAGAAACAACAACCATTTAAACCCACTTGAACTTCATCATAATTCTCTGAATCTCTGATCACAAATGGAATAAATTCTGAATCACTTTGAGTCTGTCTGAATCTCTGGAAAAATAAATCCACAGAAGAGCACAACCTGAACTGATAGATCATGATAAATAGGATTTTCTGAACCAAACTTCACATGAACCACTGCTTGATAACTTGATGAGTTCCACACAATTTGACATTGGATTCACACTGCCTGAGAAATAAACCACTGACACAGATAACTCGCACTTGAAGTAATTAATTAATAGTTTGACCTAGGCGAAGTCAAACTTCCATCTGAATAATATCATGAACAACTCCATGTGACCTGAAATCACCTCACTGTCTTGGAGAAACAGATGCTCGGGAGAAACAAAGATTGTGACCTTGCCTGATCTGCTGAGAAATACACCCTCGTTTTGAGCTAACCAAGATACCTTGATCCCATACAGAGAACCAATGATATGCACAAATGATAATGCAAAAATGAAATGAAACATAAGTCAGTTAGAGGTTAGAAAAAGGATGGCAAATTTTGGGGTGCTACACTTATCAATGATCTTCAAATACTCAGCATGTGGAAGTGCATCAACCATAATACCTTTGACTCTGTGATGTTTTCTGTAGATTTTCTTTTGAGCAGGGTCAGAACTTTTCTTTCAGCAACCATACCAACATCGTCTACAGGAATGTCAATGCCATCCTCAAGAATATCCCATTGCTCATCGCCGAGTCCAATGATATATCTGTACATCTTACTTTTTAGCAGTATATTGATTTCTCTTAGAGCTATTGTAATCATAGGGAATCCCCCTTGAGGTACCAGAATTAGTAACCTCAGGATCCATATTTTTCTCATTGGATCTTTGACTGTACCACTATTAAGTTTTAAGTACAGACCTTGCTTTGATGTCAACTGAAGGTGATAAAAATACACAAGAAGGGGGGGGGGTTGAATTGTGTTTTACAAAAGTTAGATTTACTTCTGAACCAGAGTTCAGTTTCTAAAACTGAATTCAGTATCTGATAAGGTACAAAGGAAATAAAGACAAAACTAAAGTAAAATAGCAAAGAACACACAGTAGTTATCCTGGTTCCTCTCCCAACTGAGAGTACTTCAGTCCCCTTGCCAAGCAAGAGATTTTCCACTATAATCAACCATATTACACTTGCTTATACACACTTGAATAAGACTTTTATTTTTGCTCTGACCACTTGTCCAAGACTTCCCTTGCTTAAAGCTCGTGTCTAAGACTTCACTCTACTTAATCAGTTCCTGCCCAAGACTTCTCTTGCTTAGACCACCTGCCTAAGACTTCACCTTGCTTAGAGCTCATGTCTAAGACTTTTACCTTGTTTAGAGCTCGTGTCTAAGTCTCTTTCCTTGATTAGAGCTCATGTCTAGGACTTTTACCTTGCTTAGATCTCGTGTCTAAGACTTTTACCTTGCTTAGAGCTCGTGTCTAAGACTTTAATCTAAACAGCTAGTTTAGAGAAGGAATAACTTACAAAAGAAAAACACTTGATAAACTATCAGAGGTGTTCAAGTAATACAACACACTATTACAAAGACTCTTAACAGACTCAACTTTTTTGAAGATAGTGCCTGTATATCTTAGTTGTATTTGCAGCGTTATTTCTTCAGAGCTCTTCAAATCTTCAGCTCATTTTTATAGCCAAGGAAAATAAAGACAATGGAGATCTTCAACGGCTACAAACAGAACAAAATCTTCTAGTACAACTTCTTTTTCAAATGGAGCAAGTGTTGGGACTTATAGTCACATGAGTATCCATGAAACAAGGACTTTGTCCAGAGGATACAACTCTGATTCAAGTACAACACAACCTGCAGAAGATAATGTCAATAAATCTTGAGTCCCGTGTTAGCAGAACTGATATGACATTACTCAGCATCAGAGGCAGCATAGCACGCTTCTGAGCTGAAATGTACTAGCAATAGCTTTTCTGATCAGACGTCCTTGCAAGAGTGTGACCAGAACTGAACCAAACCCATTTAAGTGTCAGAACTAGTTCCATCAAGTAAATATAATCCTGCACACACAAACTGTCTAGTTAGAGATCCTAATTGTTTTTTCAAATACTTTATTATCATCAAAACCTTGGAGGATTCATGTCATGAACCAAACTTGTTTCAACACCCTGCAGTAGTTCTATGTCTTCAATACCAGATGTAGCACAATAGTTGTCGAAAGCCTCATTGCAAAATTCAAAACCATTGTCGGTCCTCAACCTCTTGACCATCCTTCCAATTTGGTTTTCGTCTAGAGTCTTCCAACTTTTGAAATTTTCAAAATTTTCATCCTTAGTCTTCTGGATGAATACCCATAACTTTATGGAATAATCATCAACTATGGATAGAAAATACTTTGCACCTGAGTGTGAAGGATTCCTTGCAGGTCCCCAAAGATCAGCATGAATGTAATCAATGGATCCATGTGTTCTTTGTTTACCTTTGTTAATCTTCATTCTACATGATTTACCAAATACACAAGGTTCACAAAACTCAAGTTTTTCGACCTTATCCCCACCCAGATGATTTTGTTTCGACAACTCGACCAGGCTATTTTCACCGACATGGCCAAGTCTCTTGTGCCATAGCCCAGTCTTTGACACTGTAACACCCTAAAATTTTCCCTCCTATTTATACCATCCTGTCATACCCCAAATTTTGACCGATAATATTTCCCATCATTGTGCAAATCATTACCACAATATGGATGAACCATCATGCCTCATCAATCTCCTCAAAGATGATTAAGCATTAACTACAAACAAGAGTTTGGGTTTTGAGCCCTCTCAGAGCACTTAGACAAAGGATCAATTAAGAAATGACATGATATTCAACTTGTCTAGCCTCTCAAACACCCACAAAGGATCAATAGGACTTCCACATCAAGAATCAAGCACAAGAGTGCAGCATTCAGTGTAAATTAAGCCTCAAGATCACCAGTGTCACCAAATTAGGGTTTTGGTCGACCAGGGCCTCCAGATGGAAATTTTCATCTGGGCATGAGCTAATGCTTCAAAATATAACTTAAGATACTCCAAGGAACCTCTTGGACCCAATCATCCAGTCAATTTAGCCTAAGGGGATGCATTTATAAAAAATCAGAAATTAGGGTTTCTTGACCTAATTCACCCCTAAGTTGACTTTTGGGACAAAACATGAGCCAAGACCTCAAGACATGATTTGAGGGTCTCCAATAAACTACATTGATCCATTTGCAATAATGGATTGATCCAAGAAACTTGAGTCACAAGCCTCAATTTCATCAGGACCACAATTAGGGTTTCGCGAGAAAAGTCAACTGTACCTTTGACTTTTGACCAAGACATGATCCCAAACCTTATGACATGATTAAATACACCCTACAATACCTAAGGAACACATCCATTAGGTTTGATTTAGGTCAAGGACCTGATTTCACCAAGGATCGCACAGTTTGGAATTCATCTGATAAAAAGTCAACTGTGCACAAAAGTCAAAGTTTGACTTTTTGAGATTTTTCACAATTATGGTTCTTTGACTGTAAAATGATGTTAATGTGTGATTTGAATCAACATTCATCAAGAAAAATCAAAGAAAGTGGGATAACTTGTAAAAGACGTAACTATAAAAAACTTATAATTTTTCTAAGTTATGGAACAAAGTGGCTAGGGTACCAACTTCCAAGGATCATAACTTGAGATCCAAGCAACCATTTTGAATGATCCAAAGATGGATTTGTAGCTCTCATGGCATAATTTAAAAGTGTCAACTACACCTCATTCCAATTCCTCATAGATTTCAAGTTATGATTGGATCAAAATCACTAAAAACATGAAAATCCCTCTTTTTCAACACTTAGACAAAATTCTGTCCAAGACAGATTTTGTTGAAAACACCAAAACTTGTGGATTTTTTTCACACAGTTGAAAGCTGAATCAATTCAAGATATAAACATCAAAGTTGTTGTACATGTTGCCTACAATCCAAGGAACTTATTGGCATGAAACAACTCAGCTTGAGCCAAGAGAAATCCATGCCCAAAGTCATGTTGCTACAATTGTTTTGAAAAATCAATTTTCAAGTTTTCTTGCTTCACACGATTTCTGAGTCAAGGCTTGTGATCTCTATGCCACCTGTATCCAACCTGATCACAATGCATCTGATCCAACCTGATAAGTTAGGCCAAGAATGCTTCAAAACTCATCCTTTGGCATGATGAATAGTGGAACAAATACATGGAATTCAAAGGCAATTTAATGCAAATAGTGCATTTTCAAGATTCTGATCACTTGTAGTCAAGATGCCCTAATAAACAACAATTAAAATGACTGAGGAATGTGGAATCAGTTAAGGCATAGCTGATCTATTTGGGGCTGCTGTTACACCTAGTGCAAGAGGCATTTATGCCAAGCCAATCCATTTGAAGGTGATCTGATCTTGCAGCCATTCACTATTCCTCCAAGACAAGAGTTTATCACCTATCAATAGAGGTTCCAACTGATCATTCAAGGCACACCAAAGTAGCTTACAACATTGCTTTCTCTCATTCTCTCTTAAGTGCCAAATTTCTTTGTTTTTTGAGCAACCACCATCGGGTTTTGAGTTACAGCCTTGAACAATCCAATCCAATTGCTCAAACACATCACATATGATGTATATGAGGTGTTCAAGCACTTAAATCATCTCTGTAACACCTTTAGCTCAAAATCACTCTTCAACCAAGCCATTATGCATCCATTCTGCAGTTGGATTCCTCCAACTTGATCCAAAGATTTTCAAAGTGTTCCAAGGCTTAAAATCCACTCAACAACATCCATTAAAGTTGTAGGGATCATCAAATCACTTATGGAACACCATCTGTGCAGAGTTCCATTTCAGCTTACATCAAGGTAAGCCTCAAAACTCTTATAACATGATCCATGCATATTTCCCCGCATGATACTTTTCCCAATTGCTTGTCATCATATGTTGAGTATTTCCCCTCAATCAATTATTGTTTACAATTCGTATATAGGATTTCCTTGAGTTCATGCCAATTTTAGGGTTCTTCACGTTTTAACTATTTATGTTCTGATTCAATCCATTTCAACAAAATTGAATATTACTAACATATTCCTTGTTCAAAAACGCATGAAATTGGTGTTTGAATTATGTCAAATGGTTGAGAAACAAATGAGTTAGAGAGCTTCACGCATCTGAGCTTGATGATGAAGATGGCCATGGCGCCATGATTCAGAAAACCAACCAAATTTGTTATATATTTTTCCCTTGCCATATATTAAATGAACTGGCATTGCGCCTCAGTGGTTGATCAGCTGGTTTGTGTGTATTAGCAAGCGAGAGGTCTGGGGTTTGAATCCCCCTCGCCCCAGACCTCTTTTTTATCACTTGTCCTTTTTTTTTTCATATTATTTTATTAATGATTTGAAAAATTAATTTCTCACTCAATTTTTATCATTTTTTATTGGTTCTTTTTCTGAAAAATCACAAAAATAGTAAAATATTTTATTCTACAAAAAAATCAAACTTATATCATTTAATTAATATAATTGATATTTTTGTAAATAAATTCATTTTAATTATTTTTAAACATTTAAAAAATGAATATTCATCTTGAAAACCAAAACCAAATGAGTTTTAAATCATCTTGTGATTAAAACCTCATTTTTCAATCCTTAACCAAAAATCACAAGTGGTTTCTTTAAACTTATTTGGTATTTTTGTCATTTTTTATTAATTTTCTTTGAAAAATTACTTTTAAAAAGTGAAAATTAAGGTTTCTTTGATTTTTAATCATACTCAAATATTTCAAACTTTTTGGACCTCTTGGTAGAGTGTAAGTCCCATGCTTTTATAAATAAAAATCATTTTGGGCCTTAGTGTATTGTATAAGTCCCGATACTGTCAAAAAGTTCGGCGCGATCGTCGCCTTTTTAACAAAAACCCATGGGCTTCTCCTTGAGCTATAAGACCCATCTTTATTCATCTTCAAACTTTTTGGGCCTCTAATAGAGTGTAAGACCCGACCCCTTTTGAAAACCAAAATCATTTTGGGCCTCAGTCATTGTATAAGTCTCACTGTATTTTCAAAAACCTCGGCGCGATCGCCATTTTCAAACAAATAACTGGGTCTACCCTCGTGTTGTAAGTCCCCTTTCTTTTCTTTAAAACACTTTTGGGCCTCTTAAGAGAGTGTAAGACCCACCCCTTTGTACAAAAAACCTTTCCTCGGGCCTCAGTCACTTGTATAAGTCCTTGTACAAATTCAAAACAACAGTGCAATCACTGTTAAAATTTGGGCCTCTCCTTGAGTTGTAAGCCCCAATCTGTGTTCAAAATACTTTATCCTTTGATTTTGAATCCAAATATATAGTTGTTATCAAAACTTTCTTTAATTTCTTTTTTGAACAACTAACAACACAACATGGAAGCTCTACAATGGGTAAGTGTTTATCCGCTTTCTTTTATCTGCTTTCATATATATAACTGTATTGTGGGGCTGCTTCACTATAAGTTTTCTTTCATACCCTCTTATATACTTGTCATATATCAACTGTATATATACTAGTATAGTTATTTAGAGTTTTCCATGGCAATTACGTCTAGAACTAGGTAAAGCCTGTTGGTCACTCTTGAATACAAACAAAGCTAGATCCCCATAAGATTCCAGATACAGTCTTCCCTTCTCTCGGGGTTAAACAATATGGAACAAAGAGAAAAGCAGTATTCTCGGTAAACCTTTTCTCAGATTGCCACCCTTAGAAATTGTCAAAGAAACTCTACTCCCCAGAGATGATCTTTTCTCCGTGAATGGCATCTCTTGAGTTTCTTCCAAATTCTCGAACTTTCCTGGAATGATCTCTTCTCGGTGAATTACATTTCTTGAACTTCTCTTGGTTTGGGGACCCACAAGCTTCCTAAAAGCATCCCCGCCTCCTCTAGGGCGTTGTACAAGGACCCTTCGGCTTCTTAGAAGTTTCCTATGCCTTCTCTTGGGCTTAATACAAGGACCCTGACGACCCCTTAAAGTTATAAGACTGAACTTAGTCGTCCTTTTCTAGAGCAGTCCTTCCGATGTCAAAACTCTGGCCATTTTAAGGTTGATTCTCATCCCTTAATGCCCGTGCCTCATCTTGGGCATTCTACAAAAGATAAAACTCTAGACTTGGACAGTCTAACCCGCTTGAGTCTCAAAGACATTCTCAAGCACTGTAGAAACTCTGGTCATCTTGGAAAAATCTCCAGGAGAACCTAAACCCAATCTCTCTCATGAGAGTTCCCCAACCATGATCAATTTATCATCATGATAACACTATCTCAAATCAGAACCTCAAGGCATCTGATCTTTTTGGACCTGTTTTTGGATCACAATAATCCTCAGCAGAAGATAGCCTCCTCTTAGGCTTTGTATAATGACCCTTCCTCAGGAAGTCAGCCTCATCTTGGGGTTTGTACACATGATTCCTCCCCAGCGGAGCTAACCTTTTCAGACTCTCTTGTTGAGTCAACCACTTTTAGCCTCCGTCTTGGGCTTTGTACAAGACATATAATAAACACTCTCTTGTTGAGTATAAAAGATTCTCTTGTTGAGTCAAATTTTAGCCTCCGTCTTGGGTTTTGTACAAGACATATAAAAACACTCTCTTGTTGAGTATAAAACACTCTTTTGTTGAGTATAAAACACTCTCTTGTTGAGTATAAAAGATTCTCTTGTTGAGTCAACTTTTAGCCTCCGTCTTGGGCTTTGTACAAGACATATAAAAACACTCTCTTGTTGAGTATAAAACACTCTCTTGTTGAGTATAAAACACTCTCTTGTTGAGTATAAACGACTCTCTTGTCGAGTCAATCTCCTTTTAGCCTCAATCTCCGGTTTCGTACGACACAGCAAATCACTCTCTTGTTGAGTATAAAAGACGCTCTTGTTGAGTCAATCACCTTTTCAGACCCTCTTGTTGAGTCAGCCCTTTTAGCCTCCGTCTTAGGCTTTATACATGACAGATAAAAGTACTCTTTTGTTGAGTCAAACCCTTTCTGCCTCCATCTTGGGCTTTATACAAGATACATTCTCCTCAACGGAGTCAAAATCCCTTTTAGCCTCAATCTTGGGCTTTGTACAAGACAGAAAGAACATTTTCCCCGGAAAAGTCAACCTTTTAGCCTCCTCTTAGGCTTTGTATAAAGAAATCCCCGGTTGAGTCAATCAACCTTTTAGCATCAAATTTGTGCTTAGCTCACAGCATACAAACATCAACAATTCCTCTTTAGAGATGACAAATTCCCTCTCAGTCGGGACCATTCAGCCTCATATCTTGGGCTTTGAACAAGATACAAATCACCTTTAGCTTCAATCTTGGGTTTTGAACAAGACACCAAAATATCTCTTTCCTCCCATTGAATAGGAGGAACTACGATCGCTCTGATTTTCCTGTTTCGTTAAACGGGAATACGTAGGCATAAGATTGTGAAATCTTAGCGAGCATACCAATCAAAATAAAACCCTAGGTCCAGTACCTTCATACATCAATCAAAAAACATCCTGCCAAAAGCCTCATGAACCGTCGAGACACTCTGTTCTTAAGCAAAATAACCTAAGGAGAGACCCCCCTATTTGATAGCATCTGTAAACCAACAGTCATCTGTTTAAACTCAGTATGCAAGCAGGGTTAATTGAAGACATCTATTTCCCTTCCTTAATTAGCTCAACAGGATAAAAAATCAATCGAACTGTAGTACCAAAGCGATAATGATTCATGTTATGGAGATCATTGGTCATTAGGGCGATATATCTGTGGGCTGAGTTGCAAAGTGTTGGATATGATGCAAAAGATCAAGTTGTGAATTCATATCGTGCCTCAGGCATTACTGCTCTTCCACGTGTTCATTGCTTATGTAAGTCACTTGTGGTTGGCATGCTAAAGTAGGGAATGCAAGATAACTTCCGTTGAGAATTGGGGATTTTGGCGGAGCGTTCATTCAACTGTTCATTTGAGGGCTTGAGTTCGATTTATTCAAGTAGACCGGTTCAATGTTCTCAAGCATTTGATTTCTTGGAAGCCAAGGGACAATTCACAAGTGCATGGGTTGAAAAACATGTCCAAGATCATTCGAGACTTACGTCATTCATCATGGTCCAAGTGTATCATTCTAAAGTTCATAAACCATGTAAATTTCAATTGAGTCCATATCCATTTTATTTTCTAAACCCATTTCCCCATCCAATTTTTGATCCACTTATCCATTTGGATACCCATTTTCTTCCTAAACCAAGCTTCAATTCCACTCATAATACAACAATGAATGTTTTCACAAAAGAAAAGTCTCAAGGATATCTAAGATTGCAAGCTGAGGTTCATATGGTCATGAGAGGAAATGACAATTTGCTGCTCACTGGTAAAATCACAAGACAGAATATCGATATGCTTCACTGTCAGGAGAGGCTCATAAAAGTGGCCCTTAAGGAACTTGGTTCCGCAACTTATAACCCAGTCTTGATTTGTTGGAACATAAATAAATTGGTGATAGCAGAAAAGCATAATTGGCAAGCCATTGTATTGTAGTTCCTCTTATTGCTGCCATTGTTGTGATTGCGGTTTCTTCCAAAAATTCGTCCAAATTTCTCTCATTAGAGTCATTGGGCAAGCGTGTCAGTATGCTCGGGGTACACCGAAGTATAGTGGTACTGTTGTGATTATGAAACTGTAGACCGTACCTACTTAGACGAAGCTACAAATGTGTGGGGCCACAATCTTACTTTGATACAATACCCTGATCGTGTCAGAAATTTGTATTTCACTTTTCTCCTTGTCCTGCGAGCAGTGCCCAAAGCTGCAGATTATCTCAAGCAGGTTGAATACGATACAATACTGGTAACACTAATGAAGACCTGAAAACTGAATCAGTGACTACTAACAAACTCCCAACAAGCCCATTCGTTCAAGGACATGATAGAAAAAGAAAAAATACATAGCATTTGAAAAAGGTCCACATTAGAAAATTAGAAGGAATTACAAATATAAGTTCACAACCGTTTCATAACCTCCAATTTCAAACAGCTAATCCTAACAGAATTAGAGTAACAGAATTCTAACTGCAAATATCATTACACAAAACTCGGAATTTTGGAAAAAGAGGGGGAGCTTGTTCATTTCTTAGACCTTCATCTTCATTATTCTCTTTTCTCTGTAAATCCAAACCGCTTTCAACCTTCAATCTTCAATTCCATATCTTCATTCTTCTGTTCATACACCCTTCATTTTGAATCCACAGAACCTGCAGAATCAAGAAGATCAACAGCAAAATAGAAAACTCAAAATTCATCATAGCAGAAAAAGAAATCACAAGTCCAAATTCCAAGTTTTTCTAACAGGATTTCACAACAACCTTCTCTAACAGAAGGAGGAAGGCTTCCAAGCTCCAATACCTAAAACCTCTGGACGTCTTCAATCATAATTAATCGTCGACCTTCATCAACTCGACAATCTTCATCAGCATCATTTCAGTCTCCTACTGCCATCATCTTCACGCACTACCTTCACCTTGACACCATCACCAACTTCTAAAAACTCTCCTTTCGCAAACGATCCGTAACCTGTAAAAAACAAAAACTCCAGATTATTTCTTCAACTTCAAAACCTTCATCATACCATCATTATTGGAAGCTATACAGAAATTGTGATTAACGTGATTCAGAGATCGCAGAGAAGAAGAAGACCTCAGATTCGCCGCAAAAAAAGAAAAGAAGGAAAAAAGTGATCGTACCTCAAGTGTTTCTGGCGTCGTCGTTATCGTCAGGTAGTTCAACTCCGATTTGAGGAATTGCGGTTCCATATAGCGGTTCGCAGTCGGTTGCGATCGGAAGTGGTTGAGAAACTTGAGTTGATGATGGACGTCGCCATGAATGGTGAAGACGTTGTAGAAGCAAGTTGAATTTTTGGACGAAGACGCGAAACCGAAGTTCTTGTTTCAATCCGGTGCATCCGCGCCCACTGTATCAGGACCTTCCATGAAGCCAACGGAATCGTTCATCACTCGCCGACTGATGATGATGACGTCAGGAAAAGATCATAGCAGCTCCGATCTAAGCATCGCAGATCGGAGGATGTTGCATCAGTAGTTCTTCCGGCGCCGGTAGTTTCAAACGCAGGAGTTTTGAAGAATTGAAATGAAAAGAGAAATGAAAAGAGAAATGACTGTTACAGGAACCTACTGGCATCCGCTCCATTTTGTTCAAGTCTCTAGGGTTCAATGGATCAGGCTTGGTCTAAAGCCCATAGAGGTCTCATTGATCAGACCCTATACACACAGGCACCCCCCATTCTGCCTTACAGTTTTTTTATTGAATTTTAAGTAATTAATATAGTTACTTAATCTTAGATAATTAGTTTACTAATTGTTTTAGTTATTTGATTTGGGATGGTTAGATTTTCTTTAGAATTAGTGTTAGAATTAGATTAGTTATTCATTTTCTATTAGAACTTAATTTTGTTTGAATTCGATTTAGTTCGTAATTTTAGAATTTGTTCTAAATTAGAAACTAATTTTGATTGTAATTGACTTTTGACGTTCATTAGGTCCTTGTTAATTGTGACTAGTTTTTTGGATTAATGTTGGCAATTGTTTAATCATTTTGATAGTTTTGGATGATTCCCTTGTTAAATTGTGATTGATTTGTGATTGATTTGTCATGTGTTTACTTGTGTTTGTTCACATGATCCCGTAGGATTCCTAGCTCCACTTAATTTCTGATTAAGTCAGAGGTATGAGAGACATTAGGCTTTCAATCCATGAATGACAACATTAGGAAGAGTCCCCTCCTGATCCTGGCATTAGGGTCATTGATGCATGATAACTTATAGGAACGAGTTCCCCCTTTAGACCTTCTGTGTGTCCAGACTCTTTTCTTTCGCACCCGTGCGATCGAGATCCTGTTTTCCCATAGTAGCGTGAACTACATGTAGCACCCCAAAATTTGCTCTACCTTTTTTTTTTTTAACTTTTTCTGGCTTATGTTTGCTTTCATCTGCATATCACATTAGGCCATACTCATGTTCATTCGTTTGCATTGGGCTCCTAAGGCGTGAGATCAAAGATTATGTGCATGCTCGGAACTCTCTATTGTTGAGAGGTTCTCATCCTCGTTCAGGTTATCTGCTTCAAGTCATCAGTATCAGTGTATCTCAAAGAGGATTAGGGTTTTCACACCAGAGACCTCTGGCTGGTCAAGTTCTTTCTACTTCATGTATGGTCTTTATCAAGTGCTTCAGGGATTTATTCCTGTGTGGAGGTTATTGGTCATAAAGGCTATGTATCCGTGGACTGAATTGCAAAGTGGTGGGTATGGTGGAAAAGATTGAGTTGTGAATTCATATCGTGCTTCAGGCATTACTATTCTTTCACGTGTTCGTTGCTTATATAAGTCACTTGTGTTTGGAACGTTCAAGTGGGCATAGTTCATTGAGAATACAAGTTGGTTTTACGGAGCATTAGGAATTTTGGCAGAGTATTTGTTCAAGTGGTCATTTGAGGGTTTTGTGTTCGAGTTATTCAAAAGGACTGATACAAGTTCATTTCAATATCCATTCTTAATCATTTTCAAATCCATGTTCATTTTCAAATATTCAATTCCAAATCCAAAATTCCACAAGTTCCAAAATGGTTCCCAAATCTGCTCAAACTTCCAATCCTTCTTGATTTATGCCCAAAAGGCTTCTTGCTATATTTTGCGTGATAAACTTGATTAACTATGTGGATCATGGAGCTATAGCTAGCAATTGTGTTAATGGAAGTCTTGCAACCTATACCGATCCTGGTGTTTGTAGTCCTGATATTGGAATTCAGGGAGATTTTAACTTGAACAATTTTTAAGATGGAGTTCTTTCATCTGCAGTTTTGGTTGGACTTTTAAGTGTTTCTCCAATATTTGCTTCTCTTGCAAAAAGTCACAATCCATTCCAGCTAATTGGGGTTGGAATGTATGTTTGGAGCTTTTGCATGACCGTGCGTATGTTATAAATGTTCTAGGGTACCTATCATACAATTTTGTCCTTGGAGCTTACCCTTACTGCAAAGCGATAGAGCATGCGTAACTGTGAATTAGATCGTGTAAATGTTGAAGGCAATGTGCATAATGGTCAACACATAAAGTTACTTTTTGCTTCTTTGTTTGATACACTTGATATGTGCTTAACAGATGAGACAACAGTCTTACTGCTTTACTAGTTGTTGCAAGGAAATCCTTCCTTTACTAGCAGTCTTAATGCTTCGACAAGGACAACTAACCAAAACCATTTTATTTCGATCACTCCTGAACGACCTTTCTCTGAGTCCATAGCCAGAAAATTCATTTTGCAGAAAAAGGGTTTTAATTCACACCAGAAATTTATTGCAGTAAAAGAAAATTTACATAACAGAGGTCCATAACCGCAGGGAAAAATACATAATGCAGAAGAATTTTACGGCAGAAAATACATAACAGCATTCATGACAGAAATAGAAAACAGTAGCAGGACCTTACAAAAACAATTCAACAGAAATTATTACAGAAAACACTAACAGGAAAAACTGCATTTTCTTCTAACAGAAGAAAGTCTCTACAAAAGGCAATAACTGATAATAGAATATCCACAATTCCTAACATTTTTCCCAATCCAATTCCTCTAACCATTTACACCAGAAAACCATAACAGTTAACTGCTCTAACTACCATAACCGATTCATACCAGCTAACAGATTTCACTCTTAACATTTCACAACAGATCTTCTAACACTTCATAACCAAACCTCTAACAATTTCTCTAATGGACTCACCCATAACAAAAAAATTCTAACAACCTCTCTCTCTCTCTCTCTCTCTCTATATATATATATATATATATATATATATATATATATATATATATATATATATTTCTTCCATATTCATCATTCTACGACCAATTCAAGAACTGGACGCAATTCATCACCACAACCGGTAACGACGTCTTCTACCACTTTCATCAATCATTATCAGAACTTGCTGTTTCAAGAATCCGCAAAAAAAAATCAAATTCCTGCTACCAATTCACAACAGGTTCAACCAGTTCGTATCATCACTCTAAAATTACACGCACAACATCGCCATCTTCATCCTTATCAAATCACTGCAAACTTCTTATTCATAACCTGCAAGCATCAACACTACACGCAAATTCAGTAACAACATCACAACTACGATTCGGCGCCGTAAACAACGATTCACGTATGCACTCGAAGAAGCTTCACAAAGAAGGAGGAGATGAAGATGAATTGAACAGAATGCAAGAACAGGTGAAGACCCTTACCTCAAGCATCATGTGGCATTGTCGTAGCAGCGCAAAGCGAAGCCTCGTCACCACCATCAATATCATCGTCACACAGGTACATAGCCCTCGCTCCCAATCTCGTGCGCATAAGGTCTCTGTTGTAGTTTAGGTTTGAACTCCATGATTAGTTTCTGACTCGGCGATTCGCTGTTCGTGGATTGGGGAAAGGAAATAGAAACGGTGAGGGTTTGCGAGGTAAAGAAGAAAGTGTCGGAGATGGTGGCACCATATTGAAAGGAGCGAACAGAGGTGGTGAAGAATAGGTCTGAGACGACGACGTATGGATGAAGGAATATGGCACCGTGTGAGAGAATGGAGAAGACGAAGACAATTGCTCTTTTTGTTCTTCTAGTTTAAAAAGAAACCGTGCAGTATAGCGGATCGGGCTTTAGGCCCTCCATAGTTTTTTTACACACTCCGTTTCAATAGTGCACCCTTCCTGAGCCCGAGTTTGGGATGGGCACATAAGCCCTGCGAGTTTGGCTTCACATCTCCCCACTTTCACTGAATGCACCCTCCAAAACCTTTTCTTTGCCACTGTTAGTTTTAATTAAAGTGGTTTTAATTATTTGTTTAGATTTTTTTGTTTGAATACTTGTGCGGATATTTCTTTTAGAGTTTAACACTGGTTTTTAATTGAGTTTTTATAATCTTGTTTTAGGACTAATTGGTCTTTAGAATCCATATATAGCTTTAGAATTGTTTTAGAAATTAATTGGTAGATTTAGATATTGACTTTAGATCTTAATCTTGATTTAGGCCTCGATAATTGTTTTTGGATGACTGTTAGTGGCTTATAATTTCGGATTTAGAATTAATTTTAACATTAGATTTTTAGAGGTAATTCACCACTTTAGAAGTAGGTTTCGAGTTAGAAATTAATCTTGACTTTTAACATTGACCAGTTGTTAACATGGTAGATTAATTTCGTTTAATTTTTGTTTAGAAACTAATTTCAATTTGATTTAGATATTGACTTTAGACCTTAATTTTGATAATTAGATTTAGATGTTGATAATGGTCTTCGATTAATTGATTTTTTGGTTTAATCATTTCCTAATTGATATTTTGCTTACTAATTGTTTTTAGCTTAATTGCTCAATCATTGTTTTTGGCTTAATTGTCCACTAATTGTTTTTTAGAACTAGAAACTAATTCTGAACTAAATGATCTTGACTTAGTTTGAATTGATTTTGTTCTAACCTTGACTAAACTTAGATTTTGATGCTAACATCGACTAATCTTCTTGGTAGTTTCATTTGTTAACTTTGTTGATGGTTCTTAATTGTTAGCTTTGTGATTTTTTTCCTAGTTAAAATTCGGTATATTGGATTAGTATTTGATTAATTGTTTACGAATTTTACTAAAGTCCTTGATACTTGTTGCATAGATTTTTTACTAAGTGTTGCTTACATGCGATTGAGCACCCTTCCTTTCGTTTTCCGTAGTAGCGTGAACTACGGATGCTCTGATTCCTCTCTCCGATTAGATTGAGGATACGTAGGTACGAGATATGATATCTCGGCGAGCACATTAACAACTAACTTCCCCTTTTCTCTCGCACCCGTGCGATCGAGATGTTAACCAACCAGTTAATCAACCATTTTCTCTTGCCCGAGTGCGATCGAGACGTTAACCAACCAGTTAATCAACCCTTTTCTCTTGCCCGAGTGCGATCGAGACGTTAACCAATCAAAACAAAACTGACCTGTAGGTCGAACTACGACTGCTTTGACTTCCTCTTTCCAGTCCGATTGAGGATACATAGGCACGAGACAACGATGTCTTGGCGAGCAACCTTCCCCCACAAATCCGTAGTACGTCGAACTACGTCGACTCTGATTCTTCATTCGTCTACGAAGATATGTAGGCATATGATTGCGACGATCCTTGCGAGTCCTCTTTTGGTTTTCACCTTTTCTTTTCCTTCCCTTTTCTCCCGTTCTGTTTGCAGTCAGCAGTTGAGCTTGAGATTACCCTACACCCTTTGATTGATAACAATAAGCGTGGATCCCATCGAGTACGATGGACGCGAGAGGGTGCTAATACCTTCCTCTCGCATAACCGACTCTCGAACCCATGCAATGGTTGCGATGACCATTCCTTTCCCTTTGTTGAGGTTTTCTTCGATCCTTTCCTTTCCCTGTGTCGGGATAAATAATGTTCGGTGGCGACTCTTCTGTTCTTCTCCGCCGATTGATTTTCGTAGATGTGACAGCTGGCGACTCTGCTGGGGACTTTCCCATCCCTAAGCGAGTCTATCCTAGCACCTGTTTGTTTTCGATTGTAGGGTGTTTATATGTATGCTTTACTTGCTTTATTTATGGCATTGTTGCATGTTTATCGCTTTTATTGCATTTACTTACTTTACATTTACTATTGCCATATATACTGGACTGTGTTAGACTGTGGTGGATTTTTCTGTTTGGCGGGCAGGGTGATTTGAGAAATAACCCCACTACCCAGGCTTGAGCATACACACAGGTTTTAGAGTGGATAGTCGTGTCGCTTGCGTGGTGTTGACCATGTGTAGTGTTCACGAGACCTACAGCCAGACAAAGTTCCTCTAGGAGATATCTGATACTGCATGTTAATACAGGTTATTGGATATTCCCTTGATGAGTTGTCAACTCTGGTGACCATTCCCGAGGACTCAGTTGAGGCACTCCTCCCAAGGGGCGATAATGGCATACCAGAAATGGCAAACCCATTACGCTTCTTGATCCGAGGACCCGAAGCTGAGAGCTTGCCATAGGATGACCCTTTTTTAGGAGAATCAGTTGAGGCCTCCTCGATTGATGATGATGCCAAACCAAAAATGGTGAACGTATCATCATTTCTCGGCCTGAGAGTCCGTGACACTGAGGATCCTTGGTTTTAGAACCTACACGTGAGGATGGGCAGGTGTTTACAGGTTTGCAGGTAACCTTGACCTTCAACCTACTCGGTATTCTGGTTTTCTTATCAGTGTGGACTTATCAGCTTGGTATTATGGTATTCTGATTATTCAGATATTTGGGTATTTCGATTATTCCGGCATTCGGATTATCCTGGTATTCTGGTTTTCTTATCTGTGTGAACTTATCAACTTGGTATTCTGGTATTCCGATATTCTAATATTCCGGTATTCTGGTGTTTTGGTATTCTGATTATTCGGTATTCTGGTATTCTCTTTAGAGCAGACTTGTGAACTTATTTAGTCATTAGCACAACACTTATTCATTATATATGGAAGCTTTGATCCCATGTCTTATTGTATTCATAGCTTTGCATTCACATTTGCATCTTGTATCATTTTGCATATCTTTCTCCAGGCCTGAACAGTGAGCTCATCCATCCTTTTCCTGAACCGCAGTTGATTTCCTGACTTTCGTATTGGACTTGAGTCAGCTCTTGGAAAAATCATGAACTCAGGAGAGCAGAATCAGTTTGTGACTAGGGCCGATGTTGAATTGATGAAGAATCAGTTGGATCAACTTGTGGAAGCTATGAAAGCCATGACAAGGAGAGATGCCAATATTCATAGAACTGAGAATGTCATTCCACCTCCGGTGAATAATGTTGCTCAAGCTCAGCCTGTGCGAATCCCTGTTGAAGATCCTGTTATACAAAAACGTCCCATTGTCCAAGGCGGACCTTCATCTTCTCTTGATGCTGCAGAGTATCAGAGTTTTGCTTTCTCCATGCCAGATGTCCAAGGGGTAGTTCCAAAGATGAAACCTAAGGGTCCACGATCTGCTAAGTTTGATGAAAGATATTGTGTGTTGGATGAGAAGCTTAAAGCCCTGGAGAGGCATGATACACTTGATCTGAATGCTTCGAGCATGTGTTTGGTGCCTGGCCTTATGTTGCCTCCAAAGTTTAAGACACCGAAGTTTGAGTAATACAAAGGGGATAGTTGTCCAAAGCAACATTTGGTGATGTTTTGCAGAAGAATGACCTCATATGTTCACAACGACAAGCTTATGATTCACTGCTTCCAAGACAGTCTGAGTGGAGCATTATTGTATTGGTATATGTAGTTAGAAAGTGGTTGCATCCAATCATGGTCGGATCTAGCCAATGCCTTTGTGAAGCAATACAACTATAATCTTGACATGGCTCTCATCCGCATGCATTTGCAAGGTTTATCTCAAGCGGATAATGAATCATTTAGAGGGTATGCTCAAAGATGGAGAGAGTTAGCTGCTCGTGTTCAACCACCACTTATAGAAAGAGAATTGGTTGACCTGTTCTTGGACACTTTCCAAGGCCCGTATTATGATAAGATGATTGGCAATGGGGCAGCTAAATTCTCTGACCTGGTAATAGTGGGAGAACACATTGAGAGTCTGCTCAAATGTGGAAAGATCCAAGGCGTCTCGAACTTCTAGGCTACGAAAATGAATCAGTTGTCAGTTCTCAAGAAGAAAGGGAGGAAGAAAATAGTTCCATTCAGGAATCTTCGTCACCTCATTCTCAGTATTCAAGCATGTCAACTGTTTAGAGTCAGCAGTCTTCTGGATCTTCGTATCAAGGACAATATTCTTCTGCAAATCAAAGACCTTCTCAGAATCAATGATCATATCCCGCCAGTCGCGTCAGCATGCCCGACAAAGGCCAAGGAAGCCAGAGAGGCATTTCGCTCAGTTGCCAATGTCGTACAGTCAGATGTTTCCATATTTAATCAAAGGTGGATTAATAGTGACAAAGGAATTAAAGCCAGTGCCTTTTCCATATCCACCGGGTTTTGATGTCGATGCCCGTTGTGACTACCATGCTGGAGCACATGGGCATTCAACTGAAGACTGTAAGGCACTCAAGAGCAAGGTTCAGACACTTCTTGACTCCAATATGTTCTCATTCATGCCTCAGAGTATTCAAATCAACAATTCTCCCTCATCCAGTCAGGTGGGTTCATCAACCCATGTTATGGAAGAAGTTACCGAGAGCAGTTGTGCAAATGATTATCAGACTGACTTCGACGAGCAATTCTAAAGAAGGCTAGCTCAGTAGCAAATTAAGCTTGGAAAGCCCAGTTCTCCGGAGCTGGCAATCTTTTAGATCATGTCATTTCTTTGCATTTATAGTTTCTTTTCTGTTAAAGTGCAAACTCATTTGTAAAACTTGTTCGTTTTCTATTGGTAATGATAATGAAATGAATATGCATGTTTTGATTAAATCCATTTGTGTTCACTCATACTTTTATCGATATCATATGCTTGTTTAAGCATGATCTGAGGGAGGATGACGAAATTGAAAGATGCAAAGCTTCCGATTATACGCTTTTGAAATAAAACCCTGTTGATGATGTACAGGCATTGTTTCAAATCCCTGAACACCGGAGACATAAGGAATATAATCCCTTGTAAACCCCGTTGAGCCTAGAAGTAGGAGTTTCTTTCTGAAAATGAAAAACCCTTAGTCTTAACCTGGGGCAGGGTAGGTGTCAGTTAATTTGATTGTGCATTCAAATTTCAAAAGAGTGTCCCGTTCGAGGATCAATTACACCTAGGGTTATCCCTCACCAACCGAAGGGTGAGGCGGTCACAACCCTTTCAAACGAGTTAGACAAACCTGTGTCACACGATTTGTTCAAAAGAAAAAAGAATCAAAAGAAAAAAGATAAAGCCCGCTAAGTCAAAACTTGAAAATAAGTGACTTAGGAAAAAGTTAGGGCATCCCGGTGGACTTCAAAATCGAAAAATTCAAAAGAATCAATCCAGGCAAGAATCAGGGAAATCAAAAACAAAAGAACGAAAAGCGAAAAGGATTACAAAAAGAAAAAATCCTCGATAAAGAACAAGTCGCATGACCACAAACACTAAAGACAAAGGGGTGACTGTCACTCCGAAAACCGTGTGGGTTCCTCCTATCCTCATACCATTCATTAACCTCTTTGAAAGTCGAGCGCTTGTGTTGAGTTAGCTGAACATAGGACTGGAGAACATCAAGTAGAATGGGCGGGGAAAAAAAAACTTTGAGCCTTATATCCTTTCTTTCTCAAACCACGAACCAGACCGCGTTACAACCTTTAAAAGACCTAATTGAAGGAGGGTTGTTTCGAAAGCATACCTCGGTAAAGATCGGGTCAAAACTGACTCCTAAAAGGATTTTTCTTACCATTCATGTTGGTATCGACGTGACATTCTGATAGGTGATTCGTTCACTATATGTCACGATATAATTCCAGTGAACAAACTTGGATTTCAAAACTGTCATATGCATTGCATTAAAATTATCTTTTCAAAACGAATTGTTTTACTTGCGAGTAAGCGCTTGACACCAGGAAAGTTTCTGCAATGGAAAGATTGATCAATCTAAGATGCAAAGTGCTCGAGTGCTCCGTTGAACAGGGGCAAGCCACGCCAAATGGGCAATCCATTCTAAGATTCAGCTAACCTGGAGCAATCAGGTCGAGATTCGACCAAATCTCTCGAAGGTCAGTCAGTCAGAGGCACTCCTTCATAAATCGCCCAGTCAGGGGCAAAATCGTTTCAAGACTTCGTTGAGCAAAAGATTCAGTCGAGCTGGGGCAGGTCACCCCAAGAGCAAGAAGTTATCCTTTCCATAAGGTGATTAATCTGAAGCACCTCTCCAAGGGACATAATACTGGGGTAGGTCACCCCAAGAAGCTTCGGTTTCCTTTCGAGGCAAATTCCTACATAGATCCCCCAGGCTAGGGCAAGACAGGTAACAATGGAACGTCTCCATACTTTCCACAGATATTCAGGTAAATTTCGTTAATCTTCAGGTCGAAGACGAATGTCGGGAAGTCATGTTAACCATTCCCAAACCTTTCAACCGGAAACCTTATAGCCAGACAAGACATTTTCCAACGCCAGTTGTGCCTAACCTGCTTCGAAACCATCGGTCGAGCCGTCATATCATTGCATAATCATTTGCATAACACATCATAGCATGAAGCCTTGTACAACCAAACAGAAAATCCAGAGCCCAACCTTGCTCGACATCCTTCCACAACCCACTTTGCTGGGATTTTCCAAAATCCTAAAGCCTGATCCCTATTGGCACCCCTTCAAAGCAAAAGCCCATTCCCTATTGGCGACCACCAAAATTCCAATCCCTATTGGCACCTCATTCCAAAATCCAATCCCCATTGGTACCCCTGAAAAATTTCACCTTCTAAAAATCAATCATCATCAGGTTTCACCTATCCTTTCAAGCAAAGTCCAATCATACTTGGCACATCCTTATTTCCCCGGTAGCCCGAGCACACATCGACATTCAACATATAGTAATCATTGCATCCTCAAATCGCGTAGTATTTCTGTTTCGTATGGAGCATTGCGCCATAGAAAGAAAATTCAAACATATCCATGCGAAGCATAAGCCAGATTTGGTACCTTGCGCGAAAATCTGAATCAACTTCCAGTCAAGATAGTGACATATCCTTAGAAAGAATGTTGAGTCATTCCACAACAGACATTTTAGTCAACCTTTGCTTACCTTTCTTTTGGGTCGTAGATCATACGTCGATCTTACCCTCGATCAGTCCTTGTCCATCAACCCCTTGATGACGACATTCCAAAGCAGGTTTTCTTTTTGTCAATCCTTTGACGACGTGTTTCCTTCGGTCAGGTTTTCTTTCCGTCAAAACCCTTTGACGATGTGTCCCTTCGGTCAGGTTTTCTTTCCGTCAATCCTTTGACGATGTGTTTTCTTTGGTCAGGTTTTCTTTCCGTCAAACCCCTTTGACGATGTGCTCCTTTGGCCAGGTTTTCTTTCAGTCAAACCCCTTTGACGACGTGTTTCCTTCGGTCATGTTTTCTTTTCGTCAATCCTTTGACGACGTGTTTCCTTCAGTCAAGTTTTCTTTTCGTCAAACCCCTTTGACGATGTGTTCCCTTCGGTCAGGTTTTCTTTCCGTCAATCCTTTGACGATGTGTTTCCTTCGGTCAAGTTTTATTTCCATCAAATTCCTTTATCGATGTGTCCCTTCGGTCAGGTTTTCTTTCCGTCAAACCCCTTTGACGATGTATTCACTACTACGAAAACTCCATTTAATGACGCCAGGTTTACCACGGTTTCGTATCCCACCGTTGTATAAGGACTAAAAATTTATAACGCCATGTTTAACGATGGTTATATTACATAACCGTTGTAATACAAGCTGTGTAACAAGCTTCGATTCCCAGCTACTATATTTTTTTCCATATTTTTACATTTTAACACGCTTGTATTAGAAGACCGTTCTAATACATGTATCACGCTTCGATTCACAAGAATGTATTTTTTTTCATATTTTTAGATTTTAAACATGTATTAATTTTTTAAACATGTCTAACGCCATGTAATGTATGATGTATATTCCCAGCAATGTATTCTTTAGTATTTTTAAGTGCAATAGAGATATATAACTTAAAAAATAAAACTGTAAGAGATGAACATATATAGAGATATTTTTTTTTTAATATTCCATTGAGAGTACATTGATAAACATATTACATATCAAGATCATTGTCAGAGCCCATAGCATAAAATGCATCTTCATAATCTAGACATCTCTCCTCACTCCCCTCATCGGAATTATAATATACAGGCCTCCTTTTCTTCTTTATCTTCTTCGGCTTCTTCTTCTTCTTCTTCTTCTTCTTCTTCTTCTTCTAATCCTTCCTTACCCTTAAGGCATCCCTGAAGTTGGCAGTTGCTGGTTGGACGACCTCCTGGATTGGCGCCTGACGTTCCTCATTGAGGTTTCTAGGATTCTCATTTGTTGAACTCATTGTTACGAAGAATATATTATTTAGATATGTAAAATTGTCTATTTATAGATGAGGTTGAAGATGAAAAGACTGATAGTTTAATGCTTGTAATGATGATAACTTGTAAACCGTTCATATTCTGGAACAATATTTTCTTGTAAACCGTTCATATGTTGGGAAGTGCAATTGTTAATAATATTACGACGGTTATAAGTAATGACCGTAGCGATATCACTTATAATCCAGGCGTAATTTTAGGAAAATGTTATTGCCTGGTGTCGAACCTTGTACCACGTATAAGGGGTATCGCTATGGTTATTATAACTAACAGTTGTGATATTATTAAATTAATATATAATCTATCATAACGGTTATTTAAGAAAACCGTTGTGAAAAATTTACCTATATAAGGGAATTAACTTTTTCTTTTTTACGGTCGCGCCGTTTCCTTCACAGCAAAACCCTAGCACCCAAACTTCATCTTTTTTTAGAATTTGCGAGAAGAAATACAAGAAGTATGAAGCTTTTGATTTAAGCTTCTTCCTCCTTGTAGTTCTTCTTACAGAATCTAAAATTAGATGAACATGGTGATGATGCTGGCGGTAGCAAGCGTAATGTACATATTGTTTATGGAAAATAAGGTAGTCTTCCACTTATATCTTTTTGTTAAATAGTACTCATTATCTCATTTGCTTCATGATGTTTTTGTTGATTGTTCTCTTTTAGCGCAGATTCGACTTCAATGCTTCACAAGCAAGGTGAACTTCATTATTATGGTACAATCCCACTTCTTAGCATTTTCTTTCAACTTTTGCTTGTTTTGTTTTGAATACTAACTAATTTTCTTCATTGCTTTCCACTTCTTAGGGTTTGTTTCTAATTTTGCTTGTTTTGTTTTGAATAATAACTAATTTTCTTCATTGCTTTCCCACTTCTTAGGTTTGTTTCACATGGTGATGATGATGGTGGTACATATATATATGAATTCATTCTAATAAGGTACATATATATGAATTCATTATGATATTGTACATATGAAATTTAGTTTATTATTCTGATATTGTACATATGAAATTTAGTTTATTATATACTATGTATATTGTTTGTTTTACTATCCTTTTAATGAAAATGCAATCTGTTAAATTGGTATCGAAACTTATAATCTGAAAATTAAGATGTATTTAAAAACCAACCATTATCATGTCAATGTTTTTCGAATCGCATCCATTTCATTCAGCACATTGAATGTTCCTTAACGCATAATATACGACTCAACGGTCTGATTCCTTCTACACATCGATATCTTTTATATTATATAGTTTACCTATTCATCACCAAAAATCATCGTGGTTTTTATGATCATGATTGTTATGATGATAAAATCGCGATGATTTTGGGCGATGGAGAGGTAAACTATATAATTAAAAATATCGATGAGTAGAGTGAATCAGACCATTGAATCGTATATTATGTGTTAAGGAACATAAAATGTGCGAAATGAAATGGATGCAATTCGAAAAATAGTGGTGTGTTTAAGTTGGTTTTCAAGAATATTTTAATTTTCAGATTATATATTTCCTTACCAATTTAATGGTTGTAATTCTTTAACTAGGTGTATGGTAAAACAAGCAATATACATTTGTATATAATAAACTAAGGGTACATGTAACAACGGTTGAAACTAATATCCATTGTGATTGATAATATATTTCACAACAGTTGAAACTAATATATGTTGTGATTAATAATATATTTCACAACGGTTGATACAACTAACCGTTGCAATATATAGCGCATTTTCCAGAATACAACAACGGTTTCCAGACCGTTGTAGAAACATCAAAGATACAACAACAATCTACATAACAACGCCTTCGCCCGCATCATTATATGTCATTCCCAACCGTTGTTAAATGGGTTTTTCGTTTTAGTGATTCCTTCGGTCAGCTCTTCTTTCTGTCAAACTCCTTTGACGATGTGTCCCTTCGGTTAGGTTTCCATATTTTCTTTCTGTCAAATCCCTTTGACGATGTGGTTCTTTGGGTATGTTGTCTTTCCGTTAAATTCCTTTGACGAAGTGTGACTGAGCTCCAATTATGTTTTCTCTCCTCGCTGTTTACAAATTTCGCGGTTCATTTTGTATTCAATCACCATCTACCTTGAAGGTCTGAAAGCCGTTGCTATCACCCTTTCAGGTCCAAGTCGATTGAATAGGGGCACTGTAGCACCCCAAAATTAGCTGTACCTTTTTTTAAAACTTTTTCTGGGTTATGTTTGCTTTCATCTGCATATCACATTAGGTCATACTCATGCTCATTCGTTTGCATTGGGCTCCTAAGGCGTGGGATCAAAGATTATGTGCATGTTCGGAACTCTCTATTGTTGAGAGGTTCTCATCCTCGTTCAGGTTATCTGCTTCAAGTCATCAATATCAGTGTATCTCAAAGAGGATTAGGGTTTTCACACTAGAGACTTCTGTGTCATACCCCAAATTTTAACCACTAATATTTCCCATCATTGTGCAAATCATCACCACAATATGGATGAACCAACATGCCTCATCAATCTCCTCAAAGATGGTTGAGCATTCACTACAATCAGAATTAGGGTTTTAAACCCTCTCAGAGCATTTAGACAAAGGATCAATCAAGAATTGACATGATCTTCACCTTGCCTAACCTCTCAAATATCCACAAAGGATCAAGAGGACTCCCACATCAAGAATCAAGCACAAGGTTGCCGCATTCTGAGTGGATCAAGCCTCAAGATCGCTAGTGTCACCAAATTAGGGTTTTGGTCGACCAAGGCCTCCAGGTGGAAATTTTCATCTGGGCATGAGCCGTTGCTTCAAAGCACAACTTAAGATACTACAAGGGACCTCATGAACCCAATCATCAAGTCAATTTAGCCTCAAGGGATGCATTTACCAAAAATCAGGAATTAGGGTTTCTTGACCTAATTCACCCCTATGTTGACTTTTGGGACAAAGCATGAGCCAAGACCTCAAGACATGATTTGAGGATCTCCCATACACTACATTGATCCATTTGCAGCAATGGATTGATTCAAGAAGCTTGATCCACAAGCTTCAATTTCATCAGGACCACAATTAGGGTTTTGAGGAAAAAGTCAATTGTACTCTTGACATTTGACCCAGACATGCTCCCTAACCTTGGGACATGATTCAATACACCCTATAACACCTATGGAACATGAAATTCTGGTATAACAGATCCCAGATGTCCTACATGATATCGAGACATCTGGTCTGACATAAACAGCAATGCAATTATAGACAATTAAATAAGCTGCTGAAAAGAAAAGTGCACACAGAATTTGTTCACCCAGTTCGGTCTAACAACCTACATCTGGGGGCATACCAAGCCAGGAAGGAAGTCCACTGTTAGCAGTATTAAATAACAGACTCAACAATACCAGTTGACAATCTACTCACTTAATCCCTACCCAATGACCCTTCTACCTAAGTTCTCCCTAGGTAAGAGACTCCATCTCACTTCCAATCATCGCAATGATGTCTAGCAGTCAACATCTCAGTCACTGCATCAACAACTTGATTTCTAAAAACTCTCCTAACACATAAAAATAGAAGACACACTCCTATAACACTACCTAGACATGACCCTCATGACTAAGAACAATGCTTAGAGTTGCTTAACAGCTTCCTCTACGAATAATACATCTCTTACCTACAGGCTTCGAGATAAACACGATGACCATCCCACAAACCGGGTGGTTCATCAACCAACACACCCCTTATAATTTACATGATGGTTGGCTTCCTAAAACTAGGTTACAATGCTTCTATTTATAACCTATTTCCCAACTAGATTTGGGCCATCAAATCACAACAAATCAATCGCTACAAATCTGCAAAAGATTATGCTACTAAATAGATCTTCAATCAAATCTTCAATTAAATCTTCAATTATTCTCCATATCTTTTTTGCATGAAAATAGTAACAAAATATGCTCAATATAAGATTGCAACAGAATATATTTGTCCCATGATATTCGCCTGCAATCTCTCCACCAGATCTTCTCAAAACACACTTAAATAAATGCAGCCCTAACAAAACACATCAGACTGATGTTCTGATGTTCTGTCAACTGATGTCAAGACATCAGGTTTAACATCAGCTTCCTTCTAAACTCATACAAAACTGCAACCCTTCTGAACTTAACATCAACTCAATGTTAAGAACTCATATTAAGACATCAGACATATGACATCATTAACAACACCATTGTTTTACCAAAATTCCAGCCAATACAAGAACTAACAATCTCCCCCTTTGGCTAATTTTGGCTAAAATAATCCTAGCCTACACCAGAGATTCCAGCCGCGGAAAAACACCATACAAACTAACATCAGCACACAACTAGCAGCAACAACTCCCCTCAAAACTGCAACCAACAAAACAGCTGCACAAACTACACACTCCCCCTCAAGCCTAGAACCACAACACATAACTAGGCAACATCTAGGCTAACTCTCCCCCTTTTTAGCCACAATTGGACAAACTCTGAATCTGCCAACCATCATACTCAGAACAAAATCCAGACTCAACAGCTACTTCGGTACATTCTCTCCCCCTTTTTGGCTAAAAATTGACAAATATTGGTCTAAATGTATACTTCTGATTCAATCCATTGACACACAAATCTATAGAACCAGGTCTAAACTGTCAAGTACACCATGAACTTCACCAGTAACACAATGTCACAACATCTTATTTGACATTACAATCTGGATAAACAACTTCTTCAACAAAAGATCAACTCTCCCTATCGAAGATAACCAGTGCTCCTTTGCAAGAAGAACACCTTAAATGAATGAAAAACATAAGACTCATCTTCATGTCTTCAAGAGCGCACCCTCTGTTCAACACACCTGCTGAACGCATTCACAAAATGCTTAATCCTCAAACAATCCAAGTACCACACTAGTACAGACAGAGTTCTCCCCTTATATTTCACAACTGATGCTCCTTGACCAGTACATCATAGCATTTGGAAAATCCAGACATAGTCTTCATCCATCCAGTTAGGAATGCTTCACACAATCATCCACAAATTCTGAAGCACACTCACAATGCCTTCCACTGAACTCTAAGTAAAATCCTCACACATCAGGACAAGTGTGACATCTCCCATCAACAAAGACCCTCACAAAGTTTTTCCAAAACTGCATAAAATTGTCTTCAGACTTCTCCTCAGAAGCATGTGCGCACATGATACATACAATTAGCTTCACATGGCTAGAACCATTCATATCCACACCAACATGCCATCCAACATCCTAATGTCATAACATGTTATCTGACATTATCTCCTCATAAGAGGCAACCAATCTCCACAAGCTTGATCAGCATGCAAGCTTCACAATATATGCACCTTTGCTGCAGAAACCATAGACAAGTACTCCCCCTGTCATGGTTAACTAATGCTCTAGATGGAGATGAACATTTGAGCACACTTGCTGAGCACATTCACATACTGTACTTTCACTTTTGGAGAACACAACCAAGTATCCTGACTTGTTTGACACTGCTCACAGACTCCACAAATTTTCTGCTTTATTGAGATCTAATCTCTTCAAGAGATACTTGTAGCAAAAGAAGGAAAAACTCTCTAAAAAAATGTTCTGATCAGATCACATCACAATCCCTCTACCATTACATCCACCAGTAGTTGTTGATACTAGTGAAGTCTTCAAAATTAGTAGTCATGCTTTGCCAGAACAAACTACAAAAAACAAGACCAGAATCTCCACATTCTAATTCACATAGTCAGAAACATCTCTTCTGACAAAAATGCTTGAGCATCCAACTCCACACACACACTCTCAATCATCTTCCAAATATAACCATCAGCAATCATGATGTTACACCGTCACCATTCAACAACATCTTTTGGGGACATCAGTTTCTCATTACCATTCAGAGGACTCATTTCGTATAGAAGTCCTTCAAGAAGCTCCCAATAAAACACAGTCATAGCAGCTTATTCAGGTTAACATACACACCTGAATACCATGAGCTCGCACACCCTTTCTGAAGCAAAGAGTTCAGACTGTAAATTAGTATACTCACATGATTCCCTCTTGGTTTGTTATCTTCACATGCTCCAAAACTCCATATCTTGCCAGGCTAATCAACTACTCTCTAGCATGACTTGACAATAGGGCTATGTCCCCTTCACAGGCTTTTCTTCTGCCTTTAGCGATACACATCCAATTATCTATCTTTGACATTTGGATCAATTGATGAATATCCACATTCAGACTTTCAAGCAATCAATACCTGATCTACTTCAGTCTTCTCTACATTCTCCTTCCAAAGCAGACCTTCTACTTCATCATTCTCCCATATGATTAGGTAGATTCTCTTTAGATACAATGTAGGTAATCATCCCAGATAATGTCCTATCACAAGTTAGAATATCTTCCACACACCAAAACATCAACACCATGATTCTTGATATGCTCCACCAACTGGACTTACTCTAGCATAGTAATCCAAAGAACCAGAGAAATAAACTCTCATCCACCTTCAAGAAAAATAATCTCCTTGAGTCTTCAACTCATCACCCTTCTGCCCAAGAGTAACTTGTTCCAAGACAATCCTTAATAATAACCAGCTGCCACACTCTGATTATCTTGATTCTCCGAATTCACTTCTGAGATCAGCCAAATGCTACAGTTTGATTACCTCAAGCATGAATCCTCATATGAAAACAGCCAAATGCCACATTTTGACCTTTTTCACATTTGTCAAAACTCTCACAAAGATATCCTGATCCACCAAGGAAACCAGATCTTCAAGTCACAAGTTCCAATTGCTCAATAGCAAACACACTTAGACTCCCTAAGCCATGGTCATGTAACATCTTATCCTTCCTGCAGCTCCTGCAAAATGTCATGAGAACGATCTTTTTGAAGCATCATATTGTTCATTCATGTAGATCACCCTATCAAATGCTGATGTGCCACATCACTAATTGAGACTTCTGATGTTAAGATAGATGTCAGAACATTATGTCACCCAACTGTTGAATTCAGGTCTACCTTCTGCCACTCAAAAGAACCTCCTCCCTTTGCAGAAATAGATTTCCATGCTCTCATAGACTTGATTCAATAATCAAGTTTGAGTAGACAACCTCAATCCTGCTTAGAAACTCCAAAGACTTCAAACCTACCACATCTGAATCTTCAGAAAATAAGTAGTCCAAGACTACCCCATAGCAATACTAAAGAAAGTCACTTCCCTTAGTAGAGTCGTCAGTAGAAAGCCAGAGATAACTGCAACTTATCCTCGACCTTCACAACCAGAGCAAACACCATGCTCCAAACCACTTAGATCAGAAATAAACTGATCCAAGTTGTAACCAACAAGATTATGATGTCTTCATAGTCTTTCGTCTTCATCTTCAACAGCACCACCATCTGGACAAGTCATTCACAATATTTTCTAGGAACAGATGCTAAGCAATAATCCCAGGTCAACACCTAGGCGACTTGTGCGCGAATGTAGAACCCCTCCCATGATTCTCCAAACCTCTGATGAAAAGATGTTAAAATAATTAACAGAACATCCTTAATCTTGTCTTTCAAGGATAATCAATTAAATACTTTTGAATTTCACAAATAGCAATTGATCTTAAATCCCTGTGGTTTAACCCTTCTTCATATTCCAGCATCTTCTGCATCTTCTTCATGACAAACCATCATGACAACCATTCATACGACAAAAATAATCCAGGTTAGGTAAGTGTCTTGACCTTTCATTCCACCCTGAGCAAAGAACTGAAATGATGTTTCAACATCAGTTCCGACATCATCAACCATAGTAAATCACATTAAACATCTACTAGGATTTGGAGACTACAACCATAGTAATCCACACATATCTCTTGCAGCAAACACACGAGAACATATCAACATCTGATCAACTTCCAAGATCAGACCAACAAAACTGCAGTAACTTGCATAACACACTCTTCCAGAAGCTTCTTCTTATAAGCACAAGGTTCAGACCTCTTGTCTAACTTAAGAGTGATAACATACCATAGACAATCTGCTACTTCCAATCCTTCAAGCCACAAAATTGAAAGAGCTCATGCATACACCAATTGACCACAGGCTGATTTACACTGCCACTACACACAAACTCTTGGATGCATTTTCCCTATAAAATTGTCCTCAGACATTTTAGCTTAAACAGGGATCATCTCCTTCTCTTCTGCTATCAAGATTACTACCTTTTCTTCAACCTGCTCCAGCTGAGATGCTATGACATTATGAACAGCATCTCAAAAATTGTTCAACTTCACAGCTTTAGTGATCCTTCAAAACAGCTACAATCTAATAGGACTTTGACTCAGCATTTACTATAAACTACTGATGTGTAGCGCGATGTCGAGACATTAGGATTGACATATCAAGCTCAGCTTCTTTCTTGATGAAACTTCCTCCAGTTCATGATTTTGAAAATCAGAAACATGTATCTTCACAAGAGAATTCATCTTCAGATATACCAGAACTACATTGGACACCATAAATATGCTTAAGAGATAACTTATCAAGATCTGCACTCCCGCATGAAAGATTTGACAGTGATACTCTTTTTTTTGGCTCCACCCTCTTCTTTCATCATCAAAAAAATTGAGAAGGAAGGAATCAGTGTTCTGGACAGATTGGTCTTCAATACCTGATTTGAAATATATTATTCTTCTGCCGAGGAGACCAAACTCTAAAGTCTTTCCAAGAAACAACCAGAGACACAAGAAACAACCAAGGTTACATCAGATACCATGCAGCGGAACACACAATACCTCCTCAACACCCTTCAGGCACTACTCAATAATCCTTGCACACCAAAAAGGTTTGAAAATAAATCAAACTCACAGCAGCAGTTCTCCACCAAAGCTACACACCTGATAACAACAGACAGGTCCAATACATACCCTATCATGAATAATCCATCCTTCACTTCAAGGGATCAAACAAACAACTATATGAATTGACCAAGTCCATAACTCAGCAAAACTATATTTCTTGCTCTTGAACTAGAAAGTATCTTCCCTAGATCTCATCCAGAAACAGACAGGATGCCTACTCTGATACCAATTGAAATTCTGGTATAACAGATCCCAGATGTCCTACATGATGTCGAGACATCTGGCCTGACATAAACAGCAAGGCAATTATAGATAATTAAATAAGCTGCTGAAAAGAAAAGTGCACACAGAATTTGTTCACCCAGTTCGGTCTAACAACCTACATCTGGGGGCATACCAAGCCAGGAAGGAAGTCCATTATTACCAGTATTAAATAACAGACTCAACAATACCAGTTGACAATCTACTCACTTAATCCCTACCCAATGACCATTCTACCTAAGTTATCCCTAGGTAAGAGACTCCATCTCACTTCCAATCATCGCAATGATGTCTAGCAGTCAACATCTCAGTCACTGCATCAACAACTTGATTTCCAACAACTCTCCTAACACATAAAAATAGAAGACACACTCCTATAACAATACCTAGACATGACCCTCATGACTAAGAACAATGCTTAGAGTTGCTTAACAGCTTCCTCTAAGAACAATACATCTCTTACCTACAGGATTCGAGATAAACACGATGACCATCCCACAAACCGGGTGGTTCATCAACCAACACAACCCTTATAATTTACATGATGGATGGCTTCCTAAAACTAGGTTACAATGCTTCTATTTATAACCTATTTCCCAACTGGATTTGGGCCTTCAAATCACAACAAATCAGTCGCAACAAATCTACAAAATATTCTGCTACTAAATAGATCTTCAATCAAATCTTCAATTAAATCTTCAATTATTCTCCATATCTTTTTGCATAAAAATAGTAATAAAATCTGCTCAATATAAGATTGCAATAGAATATATTTGTCTCATGATATTCGCCTGCAATCTCTCCACCAGATCTTCTCAAAACACACTTAAACAAATGCAGCCCTAACAAAACACATCAGACTGATGTTCTGTCAACTGATGTCAAGACATCAGGTTTAACATCAGCTTCCTTATGAACTCATACAAAACTGCAACCCTTCTGAACTTAACATCAACTCAATGTTAAGAACTCATGTTAAGACATCAGACATATGACATCATTAACAACACCATTGTTTTACCAAAATTCCAGCCAATACAAGAACTAACAGAACATATCCATCAAGTTTGATTTAGGTCAAGGACTTGATTGCATAGAGGATCGCACAGTTTGGAATTCATCTGGTAAAAAGTCAACTGTGCACAAAAGTCAACTTTGACTTTTTTGAGATTTTTCATAATTATGGTTCCTTGACCCTAAAATGATGTTAATATGTAATTGGAATCATCATTCATCAAGAAAAATCAAGGAAAGTGGGATAACTTGTAAAACGGGTAACCATAAAAACTTAGAATTTTTCTAAGTTATGGAACAAAGTGGCTAGGGTACCAACTTCCAAGGATCATAACTTGAGATCCAAGTAACCATTTTGGCTAATCCAAAGATGGATTTGTAGCTCTCATGGCATACTTTAAAAGTGTCAACTACACCTCATTCTAATTCCTCATGGATTTTAAGTTATGGAGTGATCAAAATGGCTGAAAACATGAAATGTCACTTTTTCCAACACTTAGTGAAATTTTCACTAAGTCAGAATCTGTCTTGCTTTTTTTCCAAATGTAGGGGGATTTTTCACTTGGATCCAAAAACTCTCAAGATAAACTATGATCACACATGTGTTGTATCACATGAGAGCTTTCCAAAATGGCCAAGAACTCCATCAAATTCCATTTGAGCTAAGAGTTGTGACAATGGCAATATACCTTGCTGCAACTGTCATAACAAGGTAGATTTGAGCATTTTGCTCGATTTGATCAAATTTTGAAAATGACAAACAAGTTTATCCATTTGAACACCTCAGGGGGAGACCAAGGAGGAACCAACACTGATCCATAAGCCTCCCAAGTCTTTGGAACTATAAGCAGCATGCCAAACCTAAAAATCCTAAAAGGGGGACAAGACTCCAATTTTGTCTTAGAGCATTCAATGGATGCACCAAGGTGGCATGAACAGAGCTATTTCCAACTGAATGAGTCAAGGATAAGCTCTGAATCAAAGACACATAGGCCTGTGCTCTAAACTCTAGTCAATGGCTAGAGGAGACTTAAGATTCCAAAGTGATGCAATTGGACAATGAGCTGCTGCAGTTGCCATTCACTATTGCTTGCAAAACAAACTTGCTCTACTACAAATAGAGCTCATTTGTGCTTAATTTGAGTACACCAAAGCACTACAACACTTGCTTTCCTCAAAATCCCTTTCTCTAGGCAAAAATGCCTTCTTTAGCAAGGTAACTCTGAGTTTTTGAGTTAGAGAGCATTTCCATCACAGCTCATGATCCAAACACATCCAATATGTCATATCTAAGCTGTCCAAACTCTCACAAGTGACCTGTAATACCAAAATCACAAAGTCCTTTCTCAAAACCTCAAAATTGGACTTTTTTGCACTTTTCAAGCCATGTCTTGATTCAGTCACTTTCAAAACCAGATAAGACCTCAAACACACTACAAATATCATCCTTGAACTGTCCCAAATGGTTCCACACATCTGGAACACCATTTGAGAGAGTTGCTATATTGGTCACTTTTGCCCCTTTTGCAAGAAAGAGCTCAAACTTGTTCCTAAGGATTCCAGTTGGTTCCAACCATTCTAAAACCTCCTAAGGGGTCATTTGAGGGTGTCCAAAGCATCAAATTGTTTCTGGAATAAAACACTTGACAGATTGCCCAAAAAGGTTCTAAAGAGGTAAGCATCACAACTTGAACTCTTTGAAATATGCATTGCTTTGAAGTCCACTGATCATGCACATCTTATACATGTTATATATGTTGTGTTTTCACCAATTCATCATGTAATTCATGCCTGTACCATGAGGTATCACAGAAAATGCAAATGAAGGCCTATTTCAAAACGACTATCGGGTTTTAAAATGGGGACCTCATCTAAAAAAACCACCACAACCATTGGATTCCTTGTGAAATTCTACGCAGGATAGACCTAAATTTTGTCCCAATCCATGGAGAAATGAGAAAGTTACAAGCTTCACATTTTTGTCCAAAATCTTGCCTTTCCTTGCCTTGGCCAGACCAAAAACAAGGCAACCCTCATATATCAATGGGGTGGTTTTGATACACGGATGTATCACCACCCCAGTGGTAGAGGGCGCGCGCTGCACACAAGAGGTCTGGGGTTCGAATCCCCCTCGCCCTAGATCCTTTTTTTTTTTTATCATTTTCCCATTTTTCATTATTTTTCATGTTATTTTTAAATAATTTGGGAAATTAATAACTCTCTCAATTTTAATTATTTTTTATTGGTTCTTTTTGAAAAAAGTCACAAAAATGTTAAAATATTTTATTCCACAAGAAAATCAGATTTATATTAATTATTTAATATAGTTGATATTTTTGTAAATAAATTCATTTTTTTATTGTTTTTAAACCTTTTAAAAATGAATATCCACCTTGGAAAATCAAGACCAAATGAGTTTTAATTCATCTTGTGATTAAAACATCATTTTTCAAACCTTAACAAAAAATTACAAGTTATTTATTCAAACTTATTTGGTGTTTTTATCATTTTAATTAATTTTCTTTGAAAATTACTTTAAAAAATGATGAAATTAGGGTTTTGTTGATTTTCACCCTAACAAATCTTTTTCAGAAAACACTTTTGGGTCTCTAATAGAGTGTAAGACCCAACCCCTTTTGAAGACCAAACTAATTTGGGCCTCAGTCATTGTATAAGATCCACTGTATTTTCAAAAACCTCGGCGCGATCGCCGTTTCCAAACAAAATCTTCTGGGCCTCTCCTTGAGTTGTAAGCCCCATCACTTGTATAAAAACGTTGGGCCTCTAATAGAGTGTAAGACCCAACCCCTTTTGAAAGCTAAAATAATTTGGGCCTCAGTCATTGTATAAGACCCACTGTGTTTTCAAACCTCGGCACGATCGCTAGTTTAAATTAAAATCACCTGGGCCTCTCCTCGAGGTATAAGTCTCATTCCTTTTCTTAAAAGCACTTTTGGGCCTCTAGCATAGGGTAAAACCCAATCCCCTTTTGACCAAAACTTTTGGGCCTCAGTCGTTGTATAAGTCCCATACAAACAACAATGTCATCACTGTTAAATTTTGGGCCTTTCCCTAAACTGTAAGCCCCAATCTCTGTTCAAAGTATTCTATCCTTTGATTTTGAATCCAAATGTATAGTTTCTATTAAAACTTTCTTTAATTTCTGTGTTGAACAACTAACAAAACAACATGGAAGCTCTACAACAGGTAAGTGTTTATCCTCTTTCTTTTATCTACTTTCATATATATAACTGTATTGTGGGGCTACTTCACTGTAAGTCTTCTTTCATACCTCTTTAAATACTCGTCATATATCAACTGTATATATATACTAATATAGTTATTTAGAGTTTTCCCCGGCAACTACATCTAGAACTAGGTAAAGCCCTGTTGGTCACTCTTTAAATACAAACAAAACTAGATCCCCATAGGATTTCCAGATACAGTCTTCCCTTCTCTTGGGGTTAATCAATATAGAACAAAGAGAAAGGCAGTATTCTCGGTGAACCTTTTCTCAGACTGCCACACCTAGAAATTGTCAAAGAAATTCTACTCCCCAGAGTTGATCTATTCTCCGTGAATAGCATCTATGGAGTTTCTTCCAAATACTCGAACTTTCCTGGAATGATCTCTTCTTTGTGAATTGCATTTCTGGAACTTCTCTTGGTTTGGGGACCCATAGGCTTCCTAAAAGCATCCCCGCCTCCTCTTGGGCTTTGTACAATGACCCTTCGGCTTCTTAGAAGTTCTCATGCCTTCTCTTAAGACAGAACTTAGTCATCCTTTGCTAGAGCAGTCTTTCCAGTGTCAAACCTCTGGCCACCTTAGGGTTGATCCTCATCCCTTAAGGCCCTTGCCCTCCTTTGGGCATCCTACAAAAGATAAAACTCTTCAACACTCGTAGACTTGGACATTCTAAACCCCTTGAGTCTCAAAGACATTCTCAATTTCCTTTCAAACATAGGAAAAAACACCGATCACTCTGGATAAATCTCCAGCAGAAATCTGGCCTCTCTCATGAGGGTTCTCCCACTCGGACCTGCCTAAGGATCTCAATAATCCTCGATAGTAAGGTAACCTCCTCTTAGGCTTTGTATAATGATCCTTTCCTCAGGAAGTCAGCCTCCTCGTGGGCTTTGTACAATGATCCTCCCCCAGCGGAGCTAACCTTTTCAGACTCTCTTGTATAGTTAATCACTCTTCAGACTCTCTTGTTGAGTCAATCGCTTCTCAGACTCTCTTGTTGAGTCCATCACTTTTCAAGACTCTCTTGTTGGGTCAATCTCCCTTTAGCCTCCATCTTGGGCTTTGTACAAGACATATAAAAACACTCTCTTGTTGAGTATAAAAGGCTCTTGCTGAGTCAACTCCTTCCGCCTCCGTCTTGGGCTTTGTACAAGACACAGATAAACCTCCCGAACGGAGTCAAAAAATCCCTTTTAGCCTCAATCTTGGACTTTGTACAAGACAGATAGAACATTTTCCCTGGAAAAGCCAAACTTTCAGCCTCCTCTTAGGCTTTGTATAAAAGAAATCCCCCAGCCGGATCAATTAACCTTTTAGCATCAACCTTGCGCTTTGATCAAGGCACCCAAAAATCAACAATCCCTCTTTAGAGATGACAAATTCTCTCTAATAAACTTGGGTTAAATAAGTATTAGGTCCTTGAAAATAACCCAACATTCAAGTTTGGTCCCTAGAAAAATTTTCTTCAAAGTTTGGTCCTCCTAAAGTTTTCCATTTCTAATTGTAGTCCCTCCCGTTAGTTTCCACTAACGGAGGATGATGTGGCACGCCAAGTGTGCAATAATCCCTTGCCAACTGTGTATTCTTATGTCACGTCAGAAATGATTTTCTCCTTCTATCCAACTTAATAAAACAAATAATCCCTAAATCCCTAAACTTCTTCTAAATGAAAACAAATAATTCAATCCCAAAATTCTGAGATTTTTAATTCATTCAAAACCCTAAACCTTTTCCTAAATTTCATTTGTTTCCAGAGCAACATCAACGGTAGAAGAAGAAGATGAGCAAAAAAAACACTTATCTCAGAGCTCGACGCACTGAAGAAGGAACAACGGCTGGAAAACGCTGAGCCGCGGTCACCACCCTTTAACCTCCGCGATCGCCACCACCCACGAGCGGAGCAGAGATGGAGGTAAACAGACACCGCACAACAACGCGACAGACGAAGGGATTTCGCCGAAGGGAGACGCAGAATGAACGGAGGGAGCACGAGATTGATGAAGAAGAGCAAGGAAAATTGGAATTGAGAGAGAACACGGTTGGATTTCTTAATCCTTCATTTACATTTTGATTTCAATCTCAACTGTTTCAGCCTAAATTGTTTGAATCGTTCAAACTTTTCAACATCATTCGTACGAATCTCAACTGTTGCAGCTCGCTTAAATCACTCAAAGTTTC
This sequence comes from Lathyrus tuberosus, assembly GCA_022829125.1. Taxonomy (NCBI): domain Eukaryota; kingdom Viridiplantae; phylum Streptophyta; class Magnoliopsida; order Fabales; family Fabaceae; genus Lathyrus; species Lathyrus tuberosus. The sequence goes on from JALAZF010000762.1 coordinate 1,916,286, forward strand.
AACATCTATTGTTCGAATCTCAACAGCTACAACATCAATCGTTCAAATTTGAATATCGCTCAGTAACTCAAAAGCTGTAGATCTGAATTCAATCTTATCAGAGGTTTGGCAACAACAACAATTTTAAAATACCTCAAAATTGCTTTGTTTTTTCATGATTTATTTGCAAATGTTGTTGCTACTTGACTTTTCTCTTTCTGAAACATACTTGAAAAAAGATATAGGCCAGAACTGATCATGTCTATCTTCACGCCCGTGTATGTTCCAGATTCTAACCGGTATATATACAATTCTCTTTTATGCTCATGTACTATTTGAAATAAGCAAATTCCTTGAAGTACCTCCATGTTCTGCTCATCAAATTCTTGGATGATGGTTGTGGAATGTGAGCAACCGATGAAAGACGCGCAACCCTTACGTCACATATATTGTCGTGGGCAGTATGTAATTCCTAGGGGCATCAAACCATGGAAGCTTCCTACTTCCTCTCGATGTGGTAAAGATTGTAAGGCACGACTCAAATGGAGGACATGGAGCCTTGGCGTTTTGCTACGCCTTTCTTTAAAGATTTTCTTATTTTGATACTTAGAGAAATATAAAACCTGGATCCAGCTTGTTTTTAATTGTGTAATAGTTTTGGACTCATATGAATAAGTTCTCGTCGTGAGCTATAGTTAGAAATTCTTGAATGCTCCTTTTGAGAACTAAGTTAAAAGAAATGTACTCTTGTTGAATTACTGGGAAAAACTGGAATATGTTACTCAAATTACTGTTATCAACTTTATGATTACTCCATGTATCCACACGGACCTGGTCAAAAATCATAGCCAGGCAGAAAAACTTGAATGAATTGAACTTTCTGAGCACTTGCGCTTAGTATGCGGTTAAATTTCTTTAGCAAGTTTGGTTGAGTGTATGGGATTCAAACTAAGAAGTTTCTGTTTAGAAATCTGTTCGTTATTGAAAGCTTAATTTGAGAAGCTTTGTAGCTTAATTTTGTAAGGTGAGTGTTTAGTATGAATGGAAAAAGAATCTGGAGGTTTTATGAATTAGCTAGAGCTTAGCTATAAATTAGCTACAAAAATGCTGTGTTTAAATTAGCTAGAGATTAGCTAGGAATTAGCTAGAAAGTAGCTGCAAATTAGCTACAATTTTTGGATTCAAATATGATATAAATATTTAAAAAATTAAAATTGAAACTATTGCCACGTGGCATACATGTCAGCAATTTTTACCACGTTGGCATTGCCACATGTAAGCCACGTCATCAAAAAATTTCCACATGGCGTGCCACATCATCCACCATTAGTGAAAACTAACGGGAGGGACTACAGTTACAAATGGAAAACTTTAGGAGGACCAAACCTTGAAGAAAATTTTTCTAGGGACCAAACTTGAATGTTGGGTTATTTTTAAGGACCTAATACTTATTTAACCCAATAAACTTTAGCTTCAATCTTGGGCTTTGAACAAGACACCAAAACACCTTTTTCCTCCCATAGAATAGGAGGAACTATGATTGTTTTGATTTCCCTATTTCGTCAAACAGGAATACGTAGGCATAAGATTGCTAAATCTTAGCGAGCATACTAATAAAAAAAACCTAGGTCCAGTACCGTCATACCTCAACCAAAGGAAAAAACCCAAATCCAGCACCTTATCAAAAGCCTCAAGACACCCTATTCTCAAGCGAAATACCCTAAGACAGACCCCTTATTTTGATAGCATTTGTAAACTAACAGTCATCTGTTTAAACTCAGTATGCAAGCAGGGTTAATTGGAGACATCTATTTCCCTTCCTTAATCAGCTCCACAGGATAAAAAATGAATCGAACTGTAGTACCAAAGCGATAGTGATTCGAAACCACAAAAATCACGGTACAGAAAAATGGAGACCACAGTGGGAGGCATTCTTTCTTACAATCTTAGGTGGAAAACCTTGAGTACCACAGAAATGGCGACTCTGTTGGGAAGTCATTATCTGTTAGGATCATAGGATTATAGAGGCCTAGGATGTTAAGACAAATATATATACTGCTTTTCCTAATTGATATCTGTGTTTATTTTTCTGCTAATGGGAATGCGTGTGATGCCGCATGTGGAAAAATTGAGTATACACCTAAGATAGGGGATGTCACTATACGGGTAATATTACAGGGAGTGAATCCCAGATAAGAGGTCTTGGTCGACCATCAAATCAGTGGAGATTCCCTTTGCGGATTCAATGCCTATACGACTTCGGTTGTTGAAAGCAGATTGTTCCATTGGGTTATCTGAGAAGCTAAGGATTTTAGTAGACTGGAACCATTTTGTAGTGCGGAAGCTATCAGAAATAGTTGTCACGTGATACTACCCTCATTTGAGATTACTCTAAGATACATCAGCTCGCTCGGATTTCGGCCTGCTGTTGTTATCCCAAGAGGGGTCAATGATTTTGCGGACAGGTACAAAAAATCACCATTAAAACCTTTGGGGATGGGTAGAGCCTTGACTTCATGACACCAAACCTTTGACCCCATGTTTTTTCTATGTTTTTGGGTGCTGCATTCATGCATTCATTTCATAAAAAAACTTTAAACAAAGAAAAAATTTCTCTTCTAGTCTCTCTTTTTCAAATTAAACTGAGACAATGATTGAAAATATCAGAGAAAAAGATTGCGTCATGGATTTCGGTAGAAGGAAAACTCACAAGTACCCTTTCAAGGTTCCAAAACTAGAGGATTTAAGAGGATTGGCGAGGATGATCACCTACATTGATGTTTTCTGAGCTAAGTACGGAGGACTATTGTCTCTATTAAGGATCCATGTAATTAAGGGAATACTATCTACACTCTTTCAGTTCTACGATCCGGTTTATCACTGTTTCACATTCCTGGATTATCAACTAGCACCAACGCTGGAGGAGTACTCTCACTTAACTAATTTACCTATTATTGATCAAGCTCCCTTTTCTGGACTGGAAGAAATTTCAAAAGATCTAGACATTGCAAAAGCAATTTATTTGGACGAGTCGGAAGTCAGGACTCACATGACCACTAAGGGTGGAATCCAGGGTTTTCCAGCCAAGTTTTTGATAAAGAAGGCTTTATACTTCGCTAGTATAGGAAACGCGACTGCTTTTGAGAGCGTCTTTGTCTTACTCACCTACGGGTTATTTCTGTTTCCCAACATTGATGACTTTGTTGATATCAATGCCATTAAGATTTTTCTGATTGGAAATCCCGTACCAACCTTGCTCGCAGATGCTTATCATTCTGTACACTTAAGGAATTTGTACATTGGAGGAATGATCACATGTTGTGTACCCCTACTATACAAGTGGTTTATTTCCCACTTGCCCAAGTCTGCTGCATTTTGGGATCCTAAGAATACTTTACGTTAGTCGAAGAGAATCATGTCTCTTACCTACTCTGACATAGACTGGTACAATCGAATCTATGACGGGATCAGAATCATTGACTGTTGTTGAAATTTCCCTAATGTACCCTTTATAGGAATTAAAGGTGGAATCAATTATCATCTTCGTCAATTCGGATACCCGATGAGACATGTCCCGCGTAATGTTCATCTGGAAGGTATTTTCTTCAAGGAAGGAGAAAATGACAGGGCACTAAAGACAGAAATAGTGCATGCTTGGAAACATGTTCATAGAAAAGGACGAGAGTCTCTAGGAAAACCCGACTGTGTCTTGGTGGAGCCTTATCTCCACTGGGTACAGACTAGAGCTCTCAAACTGAGGATGCCTTACCCTCGTCAAGAAGTTCTTCCATTAAGGGAATCTGTCCTTTACTTTATGTCGGATACGGAAAACTTCAGGTTACTCTCAACAGAGTTTAACAGGAGAAGAAGTCTTGGAAGAACAAGTACCGTATTCTCAATGTGGAGTGTAAGAAACTACATCAACTGTTAAAAGAAAAAGATGCTCTGATTGAGATTTTAGAGCAACATGCTGTAGAGAACCAAGATGACCAAAGGAATTTGCTCGCTTCTTTCACTTGGCAAAGGAATGACAACCTGACAATGGCTCAAGAGCCCCGGTCAAAGAAAAGGAAGGTACCAGAACTAGCACCTGAACCCTCCTCAGAGAGGACTCAGGATCCATAGGTTTAGATTTCCCTTTACAACACTTTGTAATCTACTGTATTTCCATTTCCGCAATCTTTGAATTCAATAAAACGGGGTGTTCCCCATTGTTTGATATTAGCAATCCAATTGTCGAAGTTTATTTTAATTAAATAAAAAGTTAATTAATATAATCATTGCATACCATTCATCATTCTCACATAGCGTATTCTTCTTCCCTACGAATCTCACGTTTGTGTCTCGATTCTAGAGTCAAACTGTCTCATTCGTACAATACTCGGGCCAATCGACAAAAGAAAATGGATGATCTCGAGGAAGAGAACAGAGGGTTGAGAGAAGAAATTGACACTCTGAAAGAAGATTTGAGAAAGCTTCACAATGGCATGCAAGCTCTAGCAGCAGCCCAGATGCAACAACAACGGACTGTGATCTCAGAGATCACATCGACGCCCATAGTAGAAAAGTATAAGCCTCGATATACCATGCTAAAAGATCGTCCCTGGGGCATGCCACTCAACTATATCCCGGAAGGATATATTCCATCGATCATGGAAGATCCAGAAACTATAGCAGGAGCCGCTGGGCCTGAAGGTTACAAACTTCGGGAAAGCGAAGATGCCTGGGGCATGACAACAACTCCTGAAAGTTACAAACTTCGGGAAGCACCAAGAGTCACTGCCGTAATGACTGTACCACTACACGTGGTACACACTGTCCCGAAAGGACATATTCCACAGATACCTTCTGGTGGAAATGAAAGTATGAACGACAGAATAAAGGAGTTCCAGGAATAATTTCTAGAGATGCAGAAAGAACTGCAAGCCATTCGCGGCCAGGATCTATTCGAAAGGACGTCGCAGACCTTTATTTGGTCCCTGTAGTACGGTTTTTGTGGTTTCGAATAACTATCGCTTTGGTACTACAGTTCGATTCATTTTTTTATCCTATTGAAGCTGATGAAGGAAGGGAAATAGATGTCTCCAATTAATCCTGCTTGCAAACTGAGGTTAAACAGTCAAAACTATTGGTTTACAGCTACGGATTTAGTTCGTGGGTCTCTCTCTGCTTATTTTGTTCAGAACAAAATACCGGGATTGTTCATGGGGAATTTGTTGGGATACTGTGCTAGATTGGCTGGGGGTAGGGGACTTTGGGGTTTTTTTATTAGTGTGCTCGCTAAGATTCTTTTTCAATCTTATGCCTACGTATTCCCGGGATAGGGAAATCATAGGGATCGTAGTTCCTCCTATTCTAGAGGAGGAAATGGGTGTTTTGGTGTCTTGTTCAAAGCCCAAGACATGAAGCTAAAGGTGGTTTGTATCTTGTTTAAAGCCCAAGATGTGAAGCTGAAGGGTTTATTTGTATCTTGTTTGAAGCCTAAGATGTGAAGCTAAAAGGGTTTAACTTTAGAGATAATTTGTCATCTCTAAAGGGGGGTGGGGGGGGGGGGTCTGTTTGCCACAACTGTTGGGTGACTGATTATAAAGGAGAATTACTTTAACTGGGATATGCGAATCCAGCAATGCCTTAATTTCCTTTATAGGGGATTTTTAACCTGAACGAGAAGACTTTAACTCAGTGTAGAGTAATGCCATCTTTCCTTAGGAATTTCTCATGCTAAAAGAGGGACATTTGCGTGGATGTAAATAATCCAGAGGCTTGCTGCTTACAACAATTAGATGGGGGAAAAGGAGTTGTTGATGTTTGTATGCTGTGACCAAAGCATGATTTGATGCTAAAAGGTTGATTGAATCAAATGAGGATTTCTTTATACAAAGCCTAAGAGGAGGCTATTGACCCAACAAGAGGATGCTTTTGTGTCTCGTACGAAGCCCGAGATAGAGGCTAAAAGGGTTGACTCAACAAGAGAGTGTTTTTATATGTGTCTTGTACGAAGCCCAAGACGGAGGCTAAAAGGGTTTGACCCAACAAGAGAGTCTTTTATACTCACCAAGAGCGTGATTTGTATCTCATACAAAGCCCGAGATAGAGGCTAAAGGTGATCGACTCAACAAGAGAGTTTTTTTATACTCAACAAGAGAGTGTTTTGTATCTCGTACAAAGCCCGAGATGAAGGCTAAAAAATGTTTGACTCAACAAGAGAGTCTTTTACACTCAACAAGAGAGTGTTTTTGTATCTCGTACGAAGCCTGAGATGGAGGCTACAAAATGTTTGACTCAACAAGAGAGTCTTTTATACTCAATAAGAGAGTGATTTTGTATCTCGTACGAAGCCCGAGATAGAGGCTAAAAATGTTTGACTCAACAAGAGAGTCTGAAAAGGTTAACTCTGCTGGGGAGAATCATTGTACAAAGCCCAAGAGGAGGCTGTCTATGCTGGTGACTATTTTAGTTTAGTAACAGGTCCAGTATGTTGTATAAAAGAGAAAATTAGTTCTTATAAAGAGACTGATTCCAGGTGAGGTTGTACTTTGGTACTGATCCGAAGATCGGAGTTATTTCCTGTTCTTTAAGGAAATGGGGAATTCGAAGGGTATTGAGACTGCCCAAGCCTACGGGTGCTTTTTCCTATTTTTGAAAGGAACCTGAGAATGTCTTCGAGACTCAAGGAGATTAGACTGTCTAAGTCTAGAGTTTTATCTTTTGTATTATGCTTAAGAGAGATCAAGAGATAGTACGTTGGCCGTAGAAAGATCTTGACTCTTTGAAAGACTGTTCTATTAAGATGACTAATTTCTATTCCTATACCTTTAAGAGGTCGTCGGGACAATTTGTATGAAGCCCAAGAGGAGGCGAGAAAAACTTTTAAGAAGCCGTAGGGACAATTTGTACGAAGCCCAAGAGGAGGTTATCTTCCCGGAGGAAGAATCATTATACGAAGCCTAAGAGGAAGCTGTGAAAACTTCTAAGAAGCCGACGGGTCCTTGTACAATGCCCAAGAGGAGGCGGGATGCTTTTAGGAAGCCTGTGGGTCCTTGCACTAAGCCCAAGAGGAGGCTGATGAACAGTTCTAGAAGGGGTTTCACTTGGAACATTGGCCTTTTGTATATGAACTGTTCAAGGGGGAGATTTCTTAGATCTAGTTATCTAAAATTGTTGTAAAAGAAAATTCATGGTTCATGTTATGTTTGAAATATCCGGGAGAACGTCGGAGGTAAGGAGATGAGGTTTTGTCTAGTTCTAGACGTAGTTGCCGGGGAAACTCTAAATATCTATACTAGTATTACACAGTCGATATGAGTTTGTGAAAGAAGACTTACAGTGAAACAGCCCACAATACAGTTATATACATATGAAAGAGGTAAATGAAAGCGGGTAAACACTTACTCGGTTGTAGAGCTTCCATACTGTATTGTTAGTTGTTCAACAAAGAAATTGAAAATAACAGTATATTACAAAATCAAAGGAGAAAGTGCTTTTGAAAGGAAAATTGGGGCTTACAGCTCAAGGAGAGGCCCAGGGTTTTATCAATGGTCGGACTGTCGTTTTGTACAGGGACTTATACAAGTGACTGAGGCCAAAGAAAGGTTTTCTGTACAAAGGGGATGGGTCTTACACTCTCTCAAGAGGCCCAAAATGATTGAAAGTGAACAAAGATGGGTCTTATTGCTCAAGGAGAAGCCCAATGGTTAATTTTGAAAAGGCCGATGATCGCGCCAAGGTTTTGAAAACACCGTGGATTTTATACAATGACTGAGGCCCAAAAGTTTTTGGTTTCAAAAGGGGGTTGGGTCTTACACTCTATTAGAGGCCCAAAAATGATTTTGAATGGGTCTTATAGCTCGAGGAGAGACCCATATGGTTTGTTTTAAACGGGCGATGATCGCGCCGAACTTTTGAAATACAACGGGACTTATACAACATTTGAGCCCCAAAATAGGTTTGTATTTACAAAGGATTGGGTCTTACACTCTATTAGAGGCCCAAAATGATTGAAAAAGTCTGATGAGGGTTGAACTAATCAAAAACCCTAATTTGTTTTCAAAATGTATTTTAATTGAATAAAAATTCAATTAAAATGATCAAAATTGTTAAACATGTGGAAAACAAATTGTGATCTTGAATTAATGTTTCAAAAATCAAGTTTTGACCTACAAAATGATTAGAAGTCATTAAAATTTGCAAAATCAAGAAGGAAAAAATATTTTAAATGTCAAAAATAATTAAAATATTAATTCTTTGCAAAAATATCAATTATATGAAATAAATAATATTTTTTGGGATTTTTTGGTAAAATAAAATATTTTAACATTTTTGTGAATTATTAAAAAAAGAATCAACTCAAAATCATTAAAACTCAGAGAGAAATTAATTTTTGAATCAATTAAATAAAATCACAAAATTCAAATATTTGAATTTTCAAAAAAGGCGCCAAGAACAAGGGCAAGAACACGCGCCACCCTCTGTTTCTGCAGATTTGTGTTTTCTATCCAATCTCACTTAATACTTGATTATATCATGCAATCTACATATCAATCTACTCGTTTTAACCTCACGATCATGTCTATGGTCTTTAATTTCATTTATTTTAAGCATGGAATAAGAAATCAAAGAGAAACCTCAAGAACCCTAAATTCTGCATGAAGGTTCAGAAATTCCATACACGATTCAAACAATGCAATTGATTGAAGGGAAACACTCCATGCCTGATTATGAACATATGGCCAAATTATTGTGCAGCAAAAATTGCATGGATTATAGAGTTAGAAGAGCTCATGCTTACCACTTGCAGCTGGTGATCGTGTTTTGGGTTAGGGGTGTTACATCTAGGTTCCAATGATCTGGATAGCTTCCCTAGGTGCCATGGAGTGTGTCTAGATGCTTGGAATGGATTGAAATGATCTGGAACTTGAGATGGCACCCCAACTACAAATCTGTCAAAGGCTTGAGCAATTGGCTAGTGAATTTGTGATTTTGGTGTTCTAGATGTTATGTGAGTGTTTGGATCATGATCTATATGATGTTTATGAGGTGTGTGTGTGTGATTGGTTTGATTGGAATAGCTCTCAAACTCAAAACCCGATGGTGACTTGCCTTAGAAGGCAAAATTGGAAGTGAGAAGGTGATTTTGAGAAAAACATCTATTTGATGGCTTTGGTGTACTCAAACTGAGCACAAATGAGCTCTATTTATAGTAGAGCAAGTTTGTTTTACAAGGAATAGTGAATGGCAACTGCTGCATAGGTTTGGCCAATGTTGAGCAATGAGAATCCAAGTCTCCTCTAGCCATTGACTAGAGGTTAGGGCACAGGCTGCTGGTTCCCTTGGTCTTGGATAAGTCTTAACTGAATTCAGTTGGCAATGGCTCAGTCCATGCCACCTTGGTGTATGCATTGAATGCTCCAATCCAAAATTGGAGTCTTGTCCCTTTTTTAGGCAATTCTAGGTTTGGCATGCTATTTTTGGTTCTAAAGACTTGAGAGGCTTAGGATCAGAGTTGATTCCTCCTTGGTCCCCCTTGAGGTGTTCAGATGGATAGAGCTGCTTTCCCTTTGCAAAATTCGGGCAAATCGAGCAAAACTCCAAAATCTGCCTTGCTTTGGCAGTTTTCAGCAAGACATATTGTCATTGTCATATCTCATGGCCCAAGTGGAATTTGATGGAGTTCTTGGCCATTTTGGAAAGCCCTCATATGATACAACAACTGTTTAATCATAATTGGTTTTGATACTTTTTGGATCCAAGTGAAAAATGCCCCTACATTTGGAGAAAAGTTAAGGCAGATTCTGACTTAGTTGGAAAAAAGTGACATTTTCACTTTTTGTGATTTTGATCATTCCATAACTCAAAATCCATGATGAATTGGAATGAGGTGTAGTTGAAGCTTTTGTAGAGAGTAATGAGAGATACAAATCCATCCTTGGATGGGGAAAAATGGCCTTGTGGTTTAGGAGTTATGATCCTCCAAAGTTGGTACCCTAGCCACTTTGTTCCATAACTTAGAAAAATTTCTAAGTTTTTTATGGTTACCCCTTTTACAAGTTATCCAACTTTTCTTGATTTTTCTTGATGAATGTTGATTCTAATCACACATTAACATCATTTTAGGGTTAAAATACCATAATTGTGAAAAATCTCAAAAAGTCAAAGTTTGACTTTTGTGCACAGTTGACTTTTTGTCAGATGAATTCCAAACTGTGCGATCCTTTATGAAATCAAGTCCTTGACCTAAATCAAACTTGATGGATTGATTTCATAGGTGTTATATGGTGTGTTGAATCATATCCTAGGGTTTGGGAGCTTGTCCTGGTCAAAAGTCAAAGATACAGTTGACTTTTTCCGCGAAACCCTAACTATAGTTCAAATGAAATTGAAACTTGTTGCTCAAGCTTCTTGGACCAATCCATTGTTGCAAATGGATCAATGTGGTTAATTAGAGACCCTCAAATCCTCTCACGAGGTCTTGGCTCATGTTTTGTCCCAAAAGTCAACTTAGGGGTGAATTAGGTCAAGAAACCCTAATTCCTGATTTTTGTGAATGCATCCCCTGAGGTTAAATTGACTTGATGATTGGGTTTATGATGTCCCTTAGAGTATCATAGGTTATGCTTTAAAGCATTGGCTCATGCCCAGAGCAAAATTTCCATCTGGAGGCCCTGGTCAACCAAAACCCTAATTTGGTGACACTGGCGATCTTGAGGCTTGATCCACTCAGAATGTTGTAGCCTTGTGCTTAATCCTTGAGGTGGGAGTCCTATTGATCCATTGTGGATGTTTAAGAGGTTTAGACAAGTTAAAGATCATGTCATTCCTTGATTGATCCTTTGTCTAAGAGCTCTGAGAGGGCCTGAAACCCTAAGTCTGATTGTAGTGGATGCTCACCCATCTTTGGGGAGACTACAGAGGTATGATGGTCCATCCATATTATGATGATGGTTTGTACAATGATGGGGAATCTTAGTGGTAAAAATTTAGGGTATGACAGTCCCTAATGTGAAAGTTCCGCTCAAATTCAAGGTGCCCGAATTTTAAAAGTACAAGGGCAACTCTTGCCCTCAAAGTTATTTGGTGATGTACGATCGGAGGATGTCAACTCAGACAGAGAATCAACAGCTACTGATCCACTACTTCTGGAATAGTTTAACCGGTGCCACACTCAAATGGTACATGGGTTTAAACCGCACTAAGATCACCACTTTCAGAGATCTTGGCGCTGCTTTTGTTCAACAATATAAGTATAATCTGGACATGGCACCAGACAGAGATCAACTCAGAGCCATGTTGCAGAAGGATAAGGAAACCTTTAAGGAGTATGCTCAGAGATGGCATGAAATTTCCGCTCAGATTTGTCCACCTCTTAAGGAAAAAAAGATGACAAAGATCTTCCTAAAAACATTGAGCTCATTTTACTACGACAGAATGGTCGCCAGTGTGCCCAGTGACTTCACTGAAATGGTCGGCATGGGAGTTCGCCTCGAGGAGGCAGTCCGAGAAGGATGTCTGGTTAAAGATGTCGGATCAACAAGTAGTACAAAAGATACGGTAGTACTTTCCCTAAGAAAAAAGAGCAAGATATTGGCAATATCTCTCTCGAAAAGCAGAGGCGAAGGTACCAACCAGTAGCAATTGTAACTCCTGCTATTAACCCTGTGCCCGTTCCTACGTATCAACCTCAGGTTGCTCAGAGCCAATCAAACCAACAACAATATCAGTAAAGGACACAACAACCACTTCATCAGGCTCGTCCTCCATACAACAACAGCTGTACAACGCGACCACCAGGGTTCGATCCTATACCAATGTTGTATGCATAACTGTTTCCATTACTGCTGGTCAAAGGACACGTCCAGACCAGGTCTCCTCTTACAATACCGGAGAATCCGCCTTTCTGGTTCAAAGCGGATCAGACTTGTCCTTACCATCAAGGAGGACCAGGGCATAACATAGAAAATTGTCTTAGTTTCAAATCTGATGTGAAAAAGCTTGTCAGGAGTGGGGTCTTATCCTTCAAGGATACAAATCCAAATGTTCAGATAAACCCGCTGCCTCAACACGAGAAAGCTGCGGTAAACTTGATAGAGGGAGAGTCTCGCCACAGCTATCAAATTCATGATGTACTTTTGTTGAGGGCTAATCTGGTTAAGATGCATCGCAGACAGAGAAAGTATGGTCATGTGCCGCCTCATAATTATCACCAGTGTGATATCTGCTCGAAAAATAATCAAGGATGTTCTGTGGTGCAGGCAGCTCTACAGGAACAGTTGGATCTTGGATGGATCCAAGAGCACTGAATTCGTGGGGTTAACATGACTTGTACGAATTCCAACATCATTCAGAACCACAACATTCTGGCAATGAATGTCAACTTGGTGACAATGCACTCAAGGCAAAGCCAACATCATAATCTGCCAAGGCACGATTACGATTCCTGTCTGACATGCTCGGTAAATAAACAGGGATGCTCTTTCGTACAAGAGGCCCTCCAGCGTCAGATGGATTTTGGATGGATTCAGGATTACCACGATAGAAATCAGTATCAAGTGAATATGATTCAAATCTTTGATATTCGCTTGATGAATACCACCTTGGTGGAGTTACACACTACACAAGTCCAGCTCAGTTTTCTGACTTCGCATAATTATTAAAACTGTAAAGTATGTCGTGGGAATAATCAAGGATGTGCCCTCGTTCAGAGAACTTTACAACACTTGTTAAACCACTGGTGGCTTCCGGTCTATATGGACGAAGACACATAACAAGTCAGCATGACTAATGGGAACCCCACTAGGCATCAAAGTCAGGATGTTCGATCAATGGACACATACCTAGTGAGGTTACACTGCATTCAAAGCGGGCGTGGCCAGGTGCCACCACATAACTATGAACGCTGTAGAGTTTGCTCGAAAGATAATCAAGGATCTTACCTCGTGCGAGCAACCCTTCAAAGTCAGTTGGACCATAAGGAAATTCAACCATGGTCAAACTCTGATTCAATGTCAAACTATCATCCTGATCAAAGCAAGGATGTTATCTTGATCCCTAAGTGAGAAGTGGCCAAGGATTTGTGTGCCATAATTCCTTTACTCCGTGAATCAAGAGTCCCTCTTGGTGGTGGAAAGGTTCTCAATCTTGAACAGATTGAGGCCAGCTACGATGGTCAGAAAAATCAAAAGGCTCCTGTAGTTATCTATCTACCAGGACCAGTACCGTACAAGTCCGATAAGGTTATCCCTTAAAAATACGGTGCAATAACAATTGAGAATGGAAAGGAAATTCCATTACCCTCCGTCGTGAATATTGCAGACATCAGTCGAGTAACACGGAGCGGTCAGATCTTCAATCGAGGAGTTGGAGAATCCAAAAAAGAAAAGGAACCTCAAACGGAAAATCCTGATCAACCAGTCGGTCAATCCAATAATCTCGACCTTTCAAAGAACAATGATGAGATGTTGAAGCTCATCCAAAAGAGTGAATACAACATTGTTGATCAACTGTTGCAAACTCCTTCAAAAATCTCTGTGCTATCTCTTTTACCCCGTTCTGAAGCTCACAGGGAAGCTTTACAGAAAGCCTTAGAGCAGGCCTTTGTGGAACAAGATGTAACAATAAGACAATTCGATAGCATCGTCTCTAACATCAATTCCTGCAACAATTTAGGATTCAGTGATGAGGAATTGCCAGAAGAAGGAAAAAGTCACAACACGGCGCTTAACATTACAGTCAACTGCCAGGACGATGCTTTAGCCGGTGTACTGGCATACATCGGATCAGCTCTAAATGTAATGCTGAAGTCCACATTAATGCGACTATCATTCAAAGGATCCCCGATGGGGGCAGTGAGGTCATCGTCAAAGCATTTGACGGATCCCAGAAAACATTTATCAGCGAAGTCGATCTTCCCATAACTATCGGTCCTCACACTTTCCAATTCACTTTCTAGGTCATGGACGTCCGGTCAGCGTACAGCTGTTTATTAGGAAGACCTTGGATATACTGCACCAGAAACTGAAGTTCGTCAAGAACGACCAACTAGTCACAGTCTACGGAGAGCAAGCCTTGATCGTGAGTAACTTATCATTATCTACTTGTGTAGAACTAGAGGAGGTTGTTGGAACTCAGTTCCAAGCACTGTTGGTGAGCAATGGGAATCAATCAGAAAAAGGAACCTCGATTTCCTCATATAAAGATGCTCTCGAAGTGATCAAAAGTAACAATGCCAAAGGGTGGGGACAACTTGTCATTCCTACTGACAACAAAACAAAGAAGGGTCTTAATTTTTCTTCAACCTGTACCCAGACTGCTACTAACAATGAAAGTCTTCATCCCATTCTGAACTTCTTCCAAAATGGAGGTTTCCTTCACCCGGTGTCTCGAGAAGTCCATACCATCAACGAGAGTGACTCTTCCGACACGGAGGAAGAATGGAAGTCTTATCTTAATGAGGACTGTTATATGTCTCAGGGAGAGGTGCCTACGCCATTTTGCTATCCAGCACAGAGTCCGAGATTTATACCAAGGTCAGATGTCAAGATGATATACGGAGATTGTGATCCGGAAGGATGTTGTGCTCCACCAAACTCATTAGAGGAGGACACTCTGATGAAAGACAACTTTGACCATGACTATTATGGCCCAATGGATGGCCTGCCTATCTGGCAGCCGTACCCAGGAGACTTGGGACAAAAGAGTCAGCCGAACGATGCTTATCAACTGAGCATCATTGAAAAAAATACCTGCATCCCCACCGAATCGTGGGATCATTATTCAGGGCATTTAGAAAATACCCAGCACGACGATGAATTTGCAAAGCTTGTAGGACTAGAATTCATCAATTATGCTTTTCCCGAGGTCAACGTCATCAAAAGAGATTACTCCTCCAGTTCCACGGAAGTGTGCGAAACCTTAGGACAACCAAGTGGCAAGTTCGACTACTTGGTCAAGTACACAGCTCCTGAGAGATCTCGTATCAGGCTCAAAGACATCCAGCCAACTGGATAGGGAGATTTACCTGAGAGTACAAATACTATGTAAGATACAACAGAAGAGTTCTTTTACGACAACTCTGCCTGGGAAACAGATTCCAACGATCTTGCTCTGCCAGAAATCAGCGTCATTTCTAAAGACAAACCAAGTAAGAAGGTGCCAGACTTTGTGATTCACCGAGGAGTTCGCCGCCAATGGGTTTCTGTCAACGTTCCGAAAGTCGTTCATAAGTCTAAGTAATTGTCGTCTTAACCTTTCACCCTGCCCAGGTGAAACGGGTGTTTTGATAGGGCTTACTTTCTTTAAATTTCCCTCTTCGCTTTGCCCAAAGCGACAGAGTTTTGTTTTATAGGGCCGTAGTTTCAAGAATCGACAAAATCATAAATAAAATAACGTCGTTCTGTAATTTCCGCATTTATTGCTGTTTCTCTTTTTGCTTTTTCCGAAAATGGTAATCCTAAAAAACAACAAATAATAAAAACAAGCGGTAAAAAAGAAAATACACTACACACACTCTTGCATTCTCTCTATCTCTTCTAAAAAAACAATCATCTCGTCATGCAGATTGCTTATTTTAAACCCCATTGAAACATACTATCCAATGCCCTCTCCCAACTTTGAATTCCCGGTATTTGAGGCTGAAGAAGAAGATGACGAAGAAATTCCAGAGGAGATATCCCGATTACTCAGGCAAGAGGAAAGGTCCATTGAACGTCGCAAAGAGCCGTTAGAAAAGGTCAACTTGGGTTCAGAAGGAGAGAGAAAATAAGTCAAGATTGGGGCACTACTCAGTCCAACTGTCAAAGAAAGTTTGATAAGACTTCTCAAAGAGTTTCCCGATGTATACGCTTGGTCCTATCAGGATATGCCAGGGTTGGATACCAGTATCGTGGAGCATCATCTACCATTAAGGTCATAATTTTCGCTAGTAAAACAAAGGTTGAGAAGAACTCACCCAGACATTAACATCAAAATCAAAGAGGAAGTACAAAAACAGATTAACGCGGGTTTCCTCGCCACATCAGAATATCCTCAATGGCAAGCCAACATAGTGCCAGTTCCAAAAAAGGATGGAAAGGTCAGAATATGTGTAGACTACATGGATCTGAACAAAGCAAGCCCGAAGGATGACTTTCCCTTACCACACATTGACATGCTGGTAGACAGTACAGCAAAATTCAAAGTATTCTCGTTCATGGATGGATTCTCGGGCTATAATCAAATCAAAATGGTACCGAAAGACATGGAGAAAACTTCCTTCATCACCCCATGGGGTACCTTTTGTTAAAAGGTAATGCCGTTCGGTTTGAAGAATGCCGGGGAAACCTATCAACGGGCCATGACTACTCTGTTTCATGACATGATACATAAAGAAATCGAAGTGTATGTCGATGATATGATTGCAAAATCTAAAACAGAAGAGGAGCATGTGATCCATCTGTCAAAACTATTTGAGCGGTTGAGAAAGTACAAACTCTGCTTGAATCCCAATAAGTGCACATTCGGTGTCCATTCAGGGAAACTCCTAGGGTTCATCG
Organism: Lathyrus tuberosus; assembly: GCA_022829125.1. Taxonomy (NCBI): domain Eukaryota; kingdom Viridiplantae; phylum Streptophyta; class Magnoliopsida; order Fabales; family Fabaceae; genus Lathyrus; species Lathyrus tuberosus. The sequence continues at coordinate 1,932,791 of JALAZF010000762.1, forward strand.
TCAGCCAAAAAGGAATTGAGGTTGATCCTGACAAAGTCAAGGCCATTCAAGAAATGCCTTCTCCAAAAACTGAAAAACAAGTCAGGGGATTCCTGGGGCGTTTGAACTACATTTCCAGATTCATATTCCTCATGATCGCAACATGTGCGCCAATTTTCAAATTACTCAAAAAGAATCAGGAATGTGTTTGGACAGAAGACTGCCAAACCGCCTTTGAGAGTATTAAGGAATACCTATTGAACCCACCGATTCTATCACCTCCAGAGGAAGGAAGACCATTGATCATCTACTTAACAGTCTTGGAAGACTCTATGGGTTGTGTACTCGGCCAACAAGATGAAACAAAAAGGAAAGAGTATGCCATCTACTATCTGAGCAAGAAATTTACCGACTACGAGACTCGGTACACTATGCTTGAGAAAAATTGCTGTGCTTTGGCTTGGGCAGCCAAACGTCTTCACCAGTATATGATTCTTCACACTACTTGGTTAATCTCAGAAACGGATCCAATCAAGTATGTCTTTGAAAAACCTGCTCTCACGGGAAGAATTGCCCGTTGGCAGATGTTGTTATCAGAATATAACATAGAATACCATGCTTAGAAAGCCGTTAAAGGAAGTATTTTAGCCGATCATTTGGCTCATCAACAGATTGACGATCAGGAATCAATCGGGTTTGACTTCCTAGACGAAGATGTCATGTACTTAAAAATGAAAGATTGCGATGAACCGCTACCCAGTGAAGGGCCAGAACCAGACTACCAATGGGGACTAATCTTTGATGGAGGTGTCAATCATTATGGAAATGGAATTGGGGCAATTATCATAACACCTCTGGGTACCCACATTCCTTTCACCGCTCGACTGACATTCAAGTGTACAAACAACGAGGCCGAATACGAAGCTTGTATCATGGGTCTCAAAGAAGCGATCGACTTAAGGATCAAAAACTTTGATGTATATGGCGACTCATCTTTGATTATCAATCAGATCAAAGGAGATTGGAAAACATACTAATCAGGACTAATTCCTTACAAAGATTACGCGAGAAGGTTGCTACCCATCCCTCGTGAAGAGAATCACATGGCTGATGCACTAGCCACTCTCTCTTCCATGATTAGTGTAGGTCAATGGAACGAGGTACCTAAGATTGACATAATGCGCCTTGAAAGGCTCGCTTACATCTTCACGATTGAAACAGTCATAGACGACAAACCTTGGTATCATGATATCAAGTGCTTCCTTCAGAAACAAGAGTACCCACCTGGGGCATCCAGAAAGGATAGAAAAACCCTCAGAAGGCTAGCAGACAGCTTCTTTCTGAGCGGTGATACTCTCTATAAGAGAAACTTTGACATGGTCTTTCTCCAATGCATAGACAGACCAGAAGCAAACATGCTGATAAAAGAAATTCATGAAGGCTCCTTTGGAACTCATGCCAACGGACACACAATGGCGAGAAAAATTCTAAGAGCAGGGTACTATTGGTTGACAATGGAATCTGATTGCTACAAGTACATTAGGAAGTGTCACAAGTGTCAGATATACTCCGACAAAATCCATGTACCGCCAACGCATCTCAAAGTTCTCTCTTCCCCATGGCATTTTTCCATATGGGGAATCGACATGATTGGCATGATTGAACCCAAGGCTTCAAACGGACATCAGTTCATCCTGGTAGCCATTGACTACTTCACCAAGTGGGTCAAAGCAGCGTCATACGCCAATGTGACCAGACAAGTGGTGGTCCGCTTTATCAAAAAGAATCCCATCTGCCGTTATGGTGTTCCAGACCAGATCATTACGGATAATGGATCTAACTTGAACAATAAGATGATGAAAGAGTTATGCACTGAGTTCAAAATCGAACACCATAACTCATCTCCCTACCGACTAATATGAACAGGGTGGTAGAAGCGGCTAACAAGAACATCAAGAAGATTGTTCAAAAGATGGTTGTAACTTACAAAGACTGGCATGAGATGTTACCCTTTGCTATTCATGGTTATCGCACATCTGTCCGCACTTCAACAGGGGAAACCCATTTCTCTCTAGTATATGTCATAGAAGCAGTGCTCCCCATCGAAGTAGAGATCCCATCAATCTGGGTATTGATGGAAGCTAAGTTAACCGAAGCTGAATGGTGTCAAAGTCGGCACGACGAACTAAATATGATCGAAGAAAAATGAATAACGGCTCTATGCCATGGTCAGTTGTATCAACAAAGAATGAAAAAGACGTTTGATAAAAAGGTCCGACCTCGCGTCTTCAGGAAAGGAGACCTCGTGCTCAAGAAGATACAATCATTTCTCACTGATTCTCGGGGCAAATGGACTCCGAATTATGACGGCCCCTATGTGGTCAAGAAAGCTTTCTCAGGCGGCGCCTTGAGACTTGCAACCATGGATGGAGAAGAATTTGCCTATCCCATAAATGTTGATGTAGTCAAGAAATATTTCGCCTAAACTATAAAAAAAATGTCTCGGTGGATTGAAAAACCGAAAGGGCGGTCCAGGAAAAAATTAGAGACATAATAAAAAATCATCCCGGTGGATTGGAAATCTTAAAAGTACAATCCAGGCAAAAGTTAGGGATAATGGCAAGTAACTATGTCCAACAAAGGGGAAAGTCCCTCAGCAGCGGTTGCACCATCCATCGAAAGAAAACTCCAGTCAAGGTCATCTTCGACGGAAGCTCAGGATGCCCGGAATTCAAAGTTGGTAGAAGGATAGCGGTCGTTATTGTTCAATGTAGCCCTTTTCCCTTAAATTACCATTTTCTAACTTTGTAAATACTCCACGGAATCATGCGTTTGGCTGATTTCCCTCCTATCAATAAAATTTGAGCCCTTGTGCTTTTGTTTGAAATTCTGATTTGTTTTAGCTTTACAGAATGACATTTTCAGACGTGATTAACGATTCTTGAAATAAAACAAAAACGAGTTTACTTGTTAAAAATTTTCTGCTTTTAAAATAAAGATGGCAATTTCTTTTGACTATTGAACATCGAAAGAACATCGATCGCTTCTCCAGAAGTAATCGAACCTCAAAGTGCAGAATCAAAGTACTCTTTCTTAACCAGTACGCCTGAACGAAGGATCAATTGTGTCAGAGACCATGTTTCATCTGAGACCCCCCGGCAGAGTTCTTATCTCCTAAGGCCGACTAACATAGTTCCTCACTGGGACTATCTCTCCTAAGCAAGGCAGAATTGCTATTTTGAACCAAATGATACTTTACATCCCCTGCAGTGGCCGAGTATCCAGTTGTGTTCATCCATTAATTTGTATGTTGCTTCAGTTTTGTCAGCATGAACATACATACATCATGCATTATTGGTTTGCATTCATATTCATATTGCATCACTATTACTCTAGTTGGTCTTGTTCCCAAGTGATAAAAGTCCTCTCAATAGAGTTGTCAGTTCTTCCCTCATCAGAAAATGTTGCGTCTGAACAATCTCTCTTCCAGTTTATTTCTGGGATAGAAACGGTCTTTGACCACTTTGATAACTTGAACCTCTGAAAGGCAAGAAGGCCTTCGACAAACATCACTCTTTGCCATCGAAAATGATATCTTCCCTTTCCCGGATTAAGGAAAATCCCCAGAGAAAGCCTCTTAATCAGAGATTCAGCAATACAACAGTTTTTCTCCGGAAAATTCACTGACGAAAAGGTCATCAGCACCTCAAAATGGAGTACATCGCATGGCATTTCTCCGAGAAGATCTCGAGAAAAGTATGATGTAATATCCCCAAGCAGGAAACAGTCTCTCAAGAGACTCGTTTTCCCCGATAGAGTCGACAAATGGCATCTCCAACGGAGAAGTTTGTACACCTCTACAGCTCGGAAGAATGGGTTTCTCAACAAGTCTGATATTAAAACCTTTTTCCGTCAAATGGCATCTCCCCAGGAAAATTCGGCGAGAAGTTTGAGGAAAACCGCTACGAATAGCATCTCTTGTCAAGAAAGTTTATTGACAAATGAAACTAAGACCAGTTCCTTGGTAGGAAGCTAGGATCGAGGGGAAGCTTATATCAGAAACTAAGACCAGTTCCTTGGTAGGAAACCAGGATCGTGGGGGAGTTTATATCAGAAACTGAGAATAGTTCCTTGGTAGGAAACCAAGATCGAGGGGAAGTTTATTTCAGAAACTGAGACCAGTTCCATGGTAGGAAACCAGGATCGAGGGGAAGTTTTTACCTTTTCTAAGCGTCATCGCTTAGCAAAAGAAGATGGATGAGCAAACTGCCATTCATAACAACCATCAAAATTTTGGGTATTCCGATATTTAATCCTCTTGCACCCCGAATGCCCGAATACATTCGCCATTCACACCTTCGGGTCCAAGAAGATTAAATAGGGGCATCTGTCATACCCCAAATTTTGACCACTAATATTTCCCATCATTGTGCAAATCATCACCACAATATGGATGAACCAATATGCCTCATCAATCTCCTCAAAGATGGTTGAGCATTCACTACAATCAGAATTAGGGTTTTAAACCCTCTTAGAGCATTTAGACAAAGGATCAATCAAGAATTGACATGATCTTCACCTTACCTAACCTCTCAAACATCCACAAAGGATCAATAGGACTCTCACATCAAGAATCAAGCACAAGGTTGCAGCATTCTGAGTGGATCAAGCCTCAAGATCGCCAGTGTCACCAAATTAGGGTTTTGGTCGACCAAGGCCTCCAGGTGGAAATTTTCATCTGGGCACGAGCCATTGCTTCAAAGCACAACTTAAGATACTACAAGGGACCTCATGAACCCAATCATCAAGTAAATTTGGCCTCAGGGGATGCATTTATCAAAAATCAGGAATTAGGGTTTCTTGACCTAATTCACCCCTAAGTTGACTTTTGGGACAAAGCATGAGCCAAGACCTCAAGAAATGATTTGAGGATCTCCCATACACTACATTGATCCATTTTTAACAATAGATTGATTCAATAAGCTTGATTCATAAGCTTCAATTTCATCAGGACCACAATTAGGGTTTTGAGGAAAAAGTCAAATGTACTCTTGACTTTTGACCCAGACATGCTCCCTAACCTTGGGACATGATTCAATACACCCTATAACACCTATGGAACATATCCATCAAGTTTGATTTAGGTCAAGGACTTGATTTCATAGAGGATCGCACAATTTGTAATTCATCTGGTAAAAAGTCAACTGTGCACAAAAGTCAACTTTGACTTTTTGAGATTTTTCATAATTATGGTTCCTTGACCCTAAAATGATGTTAATGTGTGATTGGAATCATCATTCATCAAGAAAAATCAAAGAAAGTGGGATAACTTGTAAAAGGGGTAACCATAAAAACTTAGAATTTTTCTAAGTTATGGAACAAAGTGGCTAGGGTACCAACTTCCAAGGATCATAACTTGAGATCCAAGCAACCATTTAGGCTGATCCAAAGATGGATTTGTAGCTCTCATGGCATACTTTAAAAGTTTCAACTACACATCATTCCAATTCCTCATGAATTTTAAGTTATGGAGTGATCAAAATGGCTGAAAACATGAAATGTCACTTTTTCCAACACTTAGTGAAATTTTCACTAAGTCATAATCTGTCTTGCTTTTTTTCCAAATGTAGGGGGATTTTTCACTTGGATCCGAAAACTCTCAAGACAAACTATGATCACACATGTGTTATATCACATGAGAGTTTTCCAAAATGGCCAAGAACTCCATCAAATTCCATATAAGCTGAGAGTTGTGACAATGGCAATATGCCTTGCTGCAACTGTCATAACAAGGCTGATTTGAGCATTTTGCTCGATTTGATCAAATTTTGCAAATGACAAACAAGTTTATCCATTTGAACACCTTAGGGGGAGACCAAGGAGGAACCAACACTTATCCATAAGCCTCCCAAGTCTTTGGAACTATAAGTAGCATGCTAAACCTAAAAAGCCTAAAAGGGGGACAAGACTCCAATTTTATTTTGGAGCATTCAATGGATGCACCAAGGTCGCATGAACCGAGCCATTTCCAACTGAATGAGTCAAGGATAAGCTCTGAACCAAAGACGCATAGGTCTGTGCTCTAACCTCTAATCAATGGCTAGAGGAGACTTAAGATTCCAAAGTGATGCAATTGGACAATGAGTTGCTGCAGTTGCCATTCACTATTGCTTGCAAAAAAAAACTTGCTCTACTATAAATAAAGCTCATTTGTGCTCAGTTTGAGTACACAAAAGCACTACAACACTTGATTTCCTCAAAATCCCTTTCTCTAGGCAAACATGCCTTCTTTAGCAAGGTAACTCTAAGTTTTTGAGTTAGAGAGCATTTCCATCACAGCTCATGATCCAAACACATCCAATATGTCATATTTAAGCTGTCCAAACTCTCACAAGTGACCTGTAATACCAAAATCACAAAGTCCCCTCTCAAAACCTCAAAATTGGACTTTTTTGCACTTTTCAAGCCATGTCTTGATTCAGTCACTTTCAAAACTAGATAAGACCTCAAACACACTCCAAATATCATCCTTGAACTATCCCAAAAGGTTCCACACATCTAGAACACAATTTGAGAGAGTTGTTATATTGGTCACTTTTGCCCCTTTTGCAAAAAGAGCTCAAACTTGTTCCTAAGGATTCCAGTTGGTTCCCACCATTCTAAAAGCTCCTAAGGGGTCATTTGAGGGTGTCCAAAGCATCAAATTGTTTCTGGAACAAAGCACTTGACAGATTACCCAAATTGTTGTGTTTGCACCAATTCATCATGTAATTCATGCCTGTACCATGAAGTAGCATAGAAAATGCAAATGGAGGCCTATTTCAAAACCACTATCGGGTTTTAAAATGGGGACATCATCTGAAAAATCCACCACCACCATTGGATTCCTTGTGAAATTCTAGGCAAGATAGACCTAAATTTTATCCCAATCCATGGAGAAATGAGAAAGTTACAAGCTTCACGTTTTTGGCCAAAATATTGCCTTGCCATGGCCAGGCCAAAAACAAGGCAACCCTCATATATCCATGGGGTGGTTTTGATACACTGATGTATCACCACCACAGAGGTAGAGGGCGCGCGCTGCACACAAGAGGTATGGGGTTCGAATCCCCCTCACCCCAGATCTTTTTTTTTATCATTTTCCCATTTTTCATAATTTTTCATGTTAATTTTAAATAATTTGGGAAATTAATAACTCTCTCAATTTTAATTATTTTGATTGGTTCTTTTTAAAAAAATCACAAAAATTTTAAAATATTTTATTCCATAAAAATCATATTTATATTAATTATTTAATATAGTTGATATTTTTGTAAATAAATTCATTTTTTTATTGTTTTTAAACCTTTTAAAAATGAATATCCACCTTGGAAAATCAAGACCAAATGAGTTTTAATTCATCTTGTGATTAAAACATCATTTTTCAAACCTTAACCAAAAATCACAAGTTGTTTATTCAAACTTATTTGGTGTTTTTATCATTTTAATTAATTTTCTTTGAAAATTACTTTAAAAAATGATGAAATTAGGGTTTTGTTGATTTTCACCCTAACAAATCTTTTTCAAAAAACACTTTTGGGCCTCTAATAGAGTGTAATACCCAACCCCTTTTGAAGACCAAAATAATTTGGGGCTCACTCATTGTATAAGACCCACTGTGTTTTCAAAAACCTCGGCGCTATCGCCGTTTCCAAACAAAATCATCTGGGCCTCTCCTTGAGTTGTAAGCCCCATCATTTGTACAAAAACTTTGGGCCTCTAATAGAATGTAGGACCCAACCCCTTTTGAAAGCCAAAATAATTTGGGCCTCAGTCATTGTATAAGACCCACTGTGTTTTCAAACCTCAACACGATCGCTAGTTTAAAATAAAATCATCTGGGCCTCTCCTCTAGGGGTGTTCGCGGGCCGGTTTGATTCGGTTTTGAGAAAATCTGATACCCGAACCAATGAAAAATAAATGGATTGGTTTGGATTGGATTTCTATATTTTTGCAATAAAATCCAAACCAAACCGATCCGAAAAACAATGGATTGGTTTGGATTGGATTGATCGGATAAATTAAATATAAATATACAAAAATATTTTTTTAAAATTATTCGGTTAGACACTAAAATATGAAAAATAAATATTGAACACATTTATTACACACATATTTTTAAATAAGTTATGACCACCTTAGTCATACAGTTGTTGTATTTCACTTAGATGTTCAATAACTTGAGACAATTTTATTGCATACTCATATTCCATTCCATAGTATAAAATTAAAGGTTTGCAGTTTGCAGATACTCGTGATTTGAGGTTTTGCTATTTGGGAAGAAGGTTGTGGTTTGCAGATACTTGTAATTTTCAATTTGTGAGTTTGATTTATAATGGTTGTGTCGTTTGATTTCTCTATATTTCATCGTTGATTGATATGCTTGTAATAATTTGAAAGATGTCGTTCTGTTTTTCATTGGAAATGTCCTGAGACTATACTTTTTGTTTCTTTCATTATGATTTGTACTTGGTAACTGCTATAACAATTTTTCTCTTCATTCAATAAATAATTACTAACTTAATTAAAATTAATAATTTATTATATGAGTTAATTATGTTGATTGTTATTGGTTTGGTTTGGGTTTACGGGTAGCAAATTAGAAATCTGTTGCTCAAACCAATTAACATCGGTTTTAATTGGTTTGGTTCGGTTTTTGCCAGAACTGAAAAAATGTCCAACCCAAACACATTGGTTTGGTTTGGATTCCGGTTTGGTTCGGATTTGCCCGAACCAATGAACACCCCTAATCTCCTCGAGCTATAAGTCTCATTCCTTTTCTTAAAAGCACTTTTGGGCCTCTAGCAGAGGGTAAGACCCAATCCCCTTTTGACCAAAACTTTTGGGCCTCAGTCGTTGTATAAGTCCCATACAAACAACAGTGTCATCACTGTTAAATTTTGGGTCTTTCCCTGATTTGTAAGCCCTGATCTCTCTTCAAAGTATTCTATCCTTTGATTTTGAATCCAAATGTATAGTTGCTATCAAAACTTTCTTTAATTTTGTGTTGAACAACTAACAAAACAGTATGGAAGCTCTACAACGGGTAAGTGTTTATCCGCTTTCTTTTATCTGCTTTCATATATATAACTGTATTGTGGGGCTGCTTCACTGTAAGTCTTCTTTCATACCTCTTTAAATACTGGTTATGTATCAACTATATATATATACTAGTATAGTTAATTAGAGTTTTCCCCGGCAACTACGCCTTGAACTAGGTAAAGCCCTGTTGGTCGCTCTTTAAATACAAACAAAACTAGATCCCCATCGGATTTCCAGATACAGTCTTCCCTTCTCTTGGGGTTAATCAATATGGAACAAAGAGAAAGGCAGTATTCTCGGTGAACCTTTTCTCAGACTGTCACCCTTAGAAATTGTCAAAGAAATTCTACTCCCCAGAGATGATCTATTCTCTGTGAATAACATCTCTGGAGTTTCTTCCAAATACTCGAACTTTCCTGGAATGATCTCTTCTTTTTGAATTGCATTTCTTAAACTCCTCTTGGTTTAGGGACCCACAGGCTTCCTAAAAGCATCCTCGCCTCCTCTTGGGCTTTGTACAAGGACCCTTCGGCTTCTTAGAAGTTCTCATGCCTTCTCTTGGGCTTAATACAAGGACCCTAATGACCTCTTAAAGGTATAAGACAGAACTTAGTCATCCTTTACTAGAGCAGTCTTTCCAGCGTCAAACCTTTGGCCACCTTAGGGTTGATCCTCATCCCTTAAGGACCTTGCCCTCCTTTGGGCATCCTACAAAAGATAAAACTCTTCAACACCCGTAGACTTGATCAGTCTAAACCCCTTGAGTCTCAAAGACATTCTCAATTTCCTTTCAAACATAGGAAAAAACACCGATCACTCTGGATAAATCTCCAGCAGAAATCCGCCCTCTCTCATGAGGCTTCTCCCACTCGGACCTACCTAAGGATCTCAATAATCCTCGGCAGCAAGATAGCCTCCTCTTAGGCTTTGTATAATGATCCTTTCCTTAGGAAAGTCAGCCTCCTCGTGGGCTTTGTACAATGATCCTCCCCCAGCGGAGCTAACCTTTTCAGACTCTCTTGTTGAGTCAATCACTCTTCAGACTCTCTTGTTAAGTCAATCGCTTCTCAGACTCTCTTGTTGAGTCCATCAGTTTTCAAGACTCTCTTGTTGGGTCAATCTCCCTTTAGCCTCCGTCTTGGGTTTTGTACAAGACATATAAAAACACTCTCTTGTTGAGTATAAAAGACTCACTTGTTGAGTCAACTCCTTCCGCCCCCGTCTTGGGCTTTGTACAAGACACAGATAAACCTCCCCAACGGAGTCAAAAATCCCTTTTAGCCTCAATCTTGGGCTTTGTACAAGACAGATAGAACATTTTCCCCGAAAAACCAAACTTTCATCCTCCTCTTAGGCTTTGTATAAAAGAAATCCCCCAGCCGGGTCAATTAACCTTTTAGCGCCAACCTTGCGCTTTGATCAAGGCACCCAAAAATCAACAATCCCTCTTTAGAGATGACAAATTCTCTCTAATAAACTTTAGCTTCAATCTTGGGCTTTGAACAAGACACCAAAACACCTTTTTCCTCCCATAGAATAGGAGGAACTATGATTGCTCTGATTTCCCTGTTTCGTCAAACGGGAATACGTAGGCATAAGATTGCGAAATCTTAGCGAGCATACTAATAAAAAAAAACCTAGGTCCAGTACTGTCATACCTCAACCAAAGGAAAAAATCCAAATCCAACACCTTATCAAAAGCCTCAAGACACCCTATTCTCAAGCGAAATACCCTAAGACAGACCCCCTATTTTGATAGTATCTGTAAACCAACAGTCATCTGTTTAAACTCAGTATGCAAACAGGGTTAATTGGAGACATCTATTTCCCTTCCTTAATCAGTTTCACAGGATAAAAAATGAATCGAACTGTAGTACCAAAGTGATAGTGATTCGAAACCACAAAAATTGCGCTACACTCTGGCTAGTCAAGTTTTTTCTACTTCATGTCTGGTCTTCATCTTCAAGTACTTCAGGGATTTATTCCTGTGTGGAGGTTATTGGTCATAAAGGCTATGTATTCATAGACTGAGTTGCAAAGTGGTGGGTATGGTGCAAAAGATCAAGTTGTGAATTCATATTGTGCTTCAGGCATTACTATTCTTCCACGTATTCGTTGCTTATATAAGTCACTTGTGTTTGGAACGTTCAAGTGGGCATAGTTCATTGAGAATGCAAGTTGGTTTTATGGAGAATTGGGAATTTTGGCGGAGTATTCGTTCAAGTGGTCATTTGAGGGTTTTGTGTTCGAGTTATTCAAAAGGACTGATACAAGTTCATTTCAATATCCATTCTTAATCATTTTAAAATCAATGTTCATTTTCAAATATTCAATTCCAAATCCAAAATTCCACAAGTTCCAAAATGGTTCCCAAATCTGCTCAAACTTCCAATCCTTCTTGATTTACACCCAAAAGGCTTCTTGCTATATTTTGCGTGATAAACTTGATTCACTATGTGGATCATGGAGCTATAGCTAGCAATGGTGTTAATGGAAGTCTTGCAACTTGTACTGATCCTAGTGTTTGTAGTTCTGATATTGGAATTCAAGGAGATTTTAACTTGAACAATTTTTAAGATGGAGTTCTTTCATCTGCGGTTTTGGTTGGACTTTTAAGTGTTTCTCCAATATTTGCTTCTCTTGCCAAAAGTCACAATCCATTCTGGCTTATTGGGGTTGGAATGTATGTTTGGAGCTTTTGCATGACCGTGTGTATGTTATAAATGTTCTAGGGTACCTATCATACAATTTTGTCCTTGGAGCTTACCCTTACTTCAAAGCGATGGAGCATGCGTAACTGTGAATTGGATCGTGTAAATGTTGAAGGCAATGCGCATAATGGTCAACACATAAAGTTACTTTTTGCTTCTTTGTTTGATACACTTGATATGTACTTAATAGATGAGACAACAGTCTTACTGCTTTACTAGTTGTTGCAAGGAAATCCTTCCTTTACTAGCAATTTTAATGCTTCGACAAGGACAGCTAACCAAAACCATTTTATTTCGATCACTCCTGAACGGCCTTTCTCCGAGTCCATAGCCGGAAAATTCATTTTGTAGAAAAAGGGTTTTAATTCACACAGGAAACTTATTGCAGTAAAAGAAAATTTACATAACAGAGGCCCATAACCGCAGGGAAAATACATAATGCAAAAGAATTTTATAGCAGAAAATACATAACAGCATTTATGACAGAAATAGAAAATAGTAGCAGAACCTTACAAAAACAATTCAACAGAAATTATTAGAGAAAACTCTAACAGGAAAAACTGCATTTTCTTCTAACAGAAGAAAGTCTCTAGAAAAGGCTATAACTGATTTTCAATAACTGATAACAGAATATCCACAATTCCTAACATTTTTCCCAATCCAATTCCTCTAACCATTTACACCAGAAAACCATAATAGTTAACTGCTCTAACTACCATAACCGATTCATACCAGCTAACAAATTTCACTCTAACATTTCACAACAGATCTTCTAACACTTCATAAACAAACCTCTAACAATTTCTCTAACGAACTCACCCATAACAGAAAAATTCTAACAACCTCTCTCCCTCTCTCTCTATTTCCTCCATATTCATCTTTCTATGACCGATTCAAGAACTGGACGCAATTCAACACCACAACTGGTAACGTCGTCTTCTACCACTTTCATCAATCATCATCAAAACTTTCCGTTTCAAGAATCCGCAAAAAATCAAGTTCCTGCTACCAATTCACAACAGGTTCAACCAATTCGTATCATCACTCTGAAATCACATGCACAACATCGCCATCTTCATCCTTATCAACTCACTGCAAACTTCTGATTCATAACCTGCAAGCATCAACACTACACGAAAATTTAGCAACAACATCACAACTACGATTCAGCGCCGTAAACAACGATTCACGCACGCACTCGAAGAAGCTTCACAAAGGAGGAAATGAAGATGAATTGAACAGAATGCAAGAACAGTTCAAGACTCTTGCCTCAAGCATCATGTCACATTGTCGTAGCAGAGCAAAGCGAAGCCTAGTCACCCCCGTCAATATCATCGTCACACAGGTACATTGCCCTTGCTCCCAATCTCGTGCGCATAAGGTCTCTGTTGTAGTTTAGGTTTAAACTCCATGATTAGTTTCCGACTCGGAGATTCGTTGTTCATTTCGCCGTAGTTTATCCGATTACGTCGTGGGTTGGGGAAAGGAAATAGAAACGGTGAGGGTTTGCGAGGTAAAGAAGAAAGTGTCGGAGATGGTGGCACCGGATTGAAAGGAGTGAACAGAGGTGGTGAAGAATAGGTCTGAGATTGCGAGGTATGGATGAAGGAATACGGCGCCGCGTGAGAGAATGGAGAAGACGAAGACTATAACGCCCGATTATTTAATTACTTATTTAATTAAATATTTTCGTATTATTTGTTTGATTTGTGTTGGTTGTCGAAAATGTTGTGTTAAGTTGCTATGTCGGTGTTAGTTGAATTAATTTAATTGATTTAAGTTGTGTTGTGGTTAGTTGATTAATTAAACTGATTAAGTTTTAGATATAGTATTAGAAATAATACTAGATTATATTATTTGGGCTTTGATGATTAGAAGTAGAATTAGTGGGGGTGTAGAAATGAGGCCCAATAAAACAAATAGAATAATAGTGTTATTATATTAGGTAATTAGAATTAAGAGAAAGAGAGAAGTAGCAATAAGAACGTGGAAGTTACAGAGAAGAGGAACAAGGGTTTGAAGGAGGATGCGTAGAGGCTGCGAGAAAGAAAATCCAATCGGAGAGTAGAGCAACCTTCAATCCAAGGTAAGGGTGGAGTTCTGACTCTATAATAGGGTTGTAGATGAATAGTATGTGGGAATTTAGGTTTGTATAAACTGGTCACGGTGTGTAAATTGCATCAAGAAATACCGAATTTCTGTTGTTTTCGTATATGGTTGTTATATCTGAAAAATTATGGCATCTGTGAAATTAAGTAATGTTGCTAAAAAGAAGTTGAATTAAAAGTTCTATGTTCAGAATTATTTTTCACTAGGTTGAATAAAAATAAAAAATAAAAAAAATAAAAATAAAAGAGGGGGGGTGGCGCAAGCCACCTCTGTGTGTGTGTGAAGGTGGCGCAAGCCACCTGGGTGTGTGTGTGAGGGTGGCGCAAGCCACCTTGTGTGTGTGAGTGGAAGTGGCGCAATCCACTTGTGTGTGGGTGAGTTTAGAATATAATAATTGTTTAGTGTTATGTTAGAACATTAATATTTGTTTAGTATAATATTAGTATTATGTTAGTAACAGTAGCGGCAAAATAATATTTGTTAGAACATTAACAATGAATTAGCAGGAAAATGATATAGCCACGATTAGTTTCAATTAATAAATAAAAAAATGACAGCAAAGGCATGAACTAGCAGATAATATTTCAGTAGCAATGACAGTGATAATTAGTAGAAGAATAATCTAGCGGTATAGAGTAAATATAGCAGAACTTGTATAATAACAGTACCAGAATAGTCCTAATAGCCTTAAGGCAGAGTGGAAGCATTTGTAAGTTTTTGCAGGGAATAATTAACCGGTTTTAGTAACACTGTCCGGATAAATTTTGAGGAACGTTGGTAATACAATTTGGATAATACGGAGTATGGCGTAAATTTGCGGTGGTATTGTTGTGGTTAATTATAAAGTTGCAGGTGTGAATTTTGTTGCATTGCCTCTAATTATTGGCAAGAATTAAGTTGTAGGCTTAATGTCAAAGTTGAATTGTGGTTGTAATTGTGGTTGTAGTTGTTGGTGTGTTCATATTGTTGTTGCATACATAGCATATCAAGTTGGAGCTGATTCTCGGTAAGTTGGTCTAGATTGACAAATTAAGTTGAAGGCTTATGCCTTGTTGACGCCTCTATTAATTGGCAGATTTTTAAGTTGGGAGTTCTGCTCCAATGGTACCACATGCATGTGCATTTTATGAGTCGCATTCCATGTTGCATAATTGTTGTTGTGTTGTTGATGAATGTTGATGGTAATGTTGTGAAGTGGTGATTTTATATAATCCGATCTAATATATTGTTTATTGTCATACCCTAATTTTTGACCTTAAGATTCCACCATCTTGCATAGCATCTCTAGGTCATATAGTCTTTGTGTGCGTGTTTATCATGACTAACCAGTTTGTGCAGGTCTGGTAGGCTCAAGCGTAGATTATCTCAGTCAAGCACTTTAAGATGTGATCGTTGGATTCTGGTTCAAAAGGTTCTTAGGGTTATCTATTGGGTCATTTTCCTCGATATTTCTCAGAAGTTACAATGTATACTCCCCAGGGCGGATTAAGGTTTTCCTTCCATTGGTATTAAGCATGATCATGTGGAGACTGGTTGTGGATTTCGTGGCAAGTGATATTATGGGTTGTATCCTTGTGGCTCGTGCACTAAGTTCGTTGTCACTCAGACCTTGGTTGTACTAGTAACAAAGAACAAGTCCAAGCTTTGTTCTCATCTATGAGAATGAATCATCATCTAAAGCTTAAAGAAAAATGGGGACTTGAAGTGTTAAGTTTGGACTAAAATCCTGAAGCAAGCATAGGCAAGGGAGTC
Organism: Lathyrus tuberosus; assembly: GCA_022829125.1. NCBI lineage: Eukaryota > Viridiplantae > Streptophyta > Magnoliopsida > Fabales > Fabaceae > Lathyrus > Lathyrus tuberosus. The sequence goes on from JALAZF010000762.1 coordinate 1,948,423, forward strand.
TCAAAGTGAAATTCAGGATTCATGTTCTTTATTAAAATTTAAGGTTTAAATTCAAGATGTTATTTCAAGTTAGATTATGGTCTCATGCTCAAATTACGAGTTCAAGGAGCTTTTCCTGTGATTTTCAAAGTGCACCATTTGTTTTGAGATTCATATTTGAATTTAAGTCCTCCAAGGTTCATTCAAGGTATAATCAAAAGGAATTTTGAAATTTCGAGGCCAATCATTTGGAATTCATCATCAATGGTCGAAGTTCAAAATTTTAAGTTCAGAAAAACCTCAATTTGTTTCATTCAAAGGATTCAAACTCAAGAATATAAGTGCAAGATCCAAAGGTCCTTAAGGTTTTCAAGAGTTTAAAATAATTCAAAGTTCACTCCAAATACAAAGAAAATGCAAAGTGTTCAAAGAAATGTTTTTTTACAAATTAGGATCAAGAATTCATTACAAGGCCATGAACCAAAATGCTCCAAATATTTCTATGCTACATATTGTCATCATTCCAACGTGACTGTATGCTTATTCAAGGCTCATTACAGAATTTACAAGAACAATAAAAAAGGCAAGTCTTGAATATTGGATTCCCAGCAAATTGGAAAAAAAAGGTGTTACGTCATCAACACAATTACACCTCATGTGCAACATTTTACTAGAAATTCTATCCAATGGTCACTTGGTAATTGTGCTCGGTTGGACTGCATTAAAGGTCAAATCATTCATCAAAGACTTGCGAAAAATCTTTTCGACAGGCCACCGTAAATTTCCATATCCTGCAGCGGTCAAAAGGGGAAGATTATGACAAATTTTCCAGCAAATACCAATTGAAAGAAATCATTGTCATCAAATACCTCTCAAAGCATTGTCGCAGCATGTTGGACTTGGAAAGGAAAATCAAACACCTTCATACCAGAATCAGATCTTTCCCAGGATGGCTCACAAACATGTCCAAGACAATGTATAAATTCTTTCTGAAAACGCACACAGACATGTCGAAATAGAAACGGAAAGACATTAACATAATCCAGACATAATCAAAGCAAAATTGATTTGAAAAAGGACAAGTTGCAAACATGTTCGTACCCAAAAAGGAAGTAACATTATCAGCTTGAAACCATGCTCCCAGCAGCTTGATTTCCTTCCAAAACCAATCCTCAACATGTTCAGAATCACATTTATTGGAGTTCAAGACGTGAATCTTCAACGGTTAATGCAAGGCATATAAAAGGGACACCAACCATTCACGACAGGGGAGAGGGAAAAGAAATTCACACGCATACACATATAGCAGTAAAAGAATTCACACCACACCAAAGAGATTCACATACATCACAGCTATCATCACATACCAGAAATTAAGCATCACATACGCAGGCTTTGCAGAGGTGAATTCATCGGGAATTTACGACAAACACTCGTATACACCAGAAGATATTTCACACTTAAGACACACTGTAAACAAGCTCGCATCAATCACACGGATTCGCAACAGGGCAACAACAATAAGTTGAAACTACATCAGAACGCCGTAGATACACGCGACTGGAGAAGAAGGTAGCAACAAATACCTCCGAGATTGACGATATCGCCGAAGTCACAAGCAACACCAACGCGAAGGAGGAAAGGAAGTAGAGAGGAGTACCTTTCAAAGTCGTCAATGCCGTCGACATCTCCACGACGAATTCACTTCAAGGTATGCGGTTTATGATTAATTGATGATATGTTGTGGTTCTGAACCCTTTCCATGTAAGTTTCGTCCCGATTTGCGTGGTCACGGCGTGATTTTTCCTTTTCGATTTAGCGCGATAATAGGATTGTTCACGAACCTTGGTCGAGTGCGTATTGACGTTATCAGCAGTTAATTTTGAACCTATGAAGGTTAACCTTGAGCGATCGACACCCCCTCTTACTGTGACCGGCGATTGCGAGCTGGCGAGAGAGAATGATGCGAGAAAGATGGCGAAGTCGCGATAGAGAGAGGGGTAGCGAGGAAGAGAGAAACAGAGTGTTAGCTGTGAGAGAGCAAGAATTGAGGAACTGAGAATGCGAAGCCATACGAATTGAGGGAGAAGGATTGAATGTACTTCCCTCTTTACATAAATGTTGTGCGCATGAGTGTTTAGGATCTTTAACCTTTTTCTGTTGTTGGTTGAACCGGGTTCGAGACCAACTGGTCCGACCCAGCCTCTTCAATCCAGCGCTCATGATGGGCCTCCCTTGGCAATGGTTTTTTGACCCAATTTATGTTTTTTTAAGTTAGTTTTAATTATAAAATTAATTAGTTAATTAGATTTATATAAAGTTTTATTTATAATCTAACTATTTAGTGAATTTAGTTTTAAATAATTAGTTTTGTCTTAATCCTTACTTTTAATAAATTGTTAATATATTGTTTTTTTTGTTAGTTAATTTTAATTTAGGACTTAACTTCTCATTTAGTTTATTTGTTAAAAAAATTGAAGAAAAATGTCAAAAAATATTTACTTTTCTCTCTTGATATTTTATTTATATTTTTATATATTTAAAAATCCAAAAATATTTTTTGATTAGTTAAAAAGAAAATTTCTACTCTTATTTCGATCTTTGTTCTTCGCCCGTATATTCAAACCATTTTTCAAAATAAACTCTCGATTCACATCGAGCCATTTTTTTTTCTCCTTGTAAGTCGATTGATTTTTAAGCATCGCCATCAACCTTTAGGTCTTTCCCTTAGCACATACCCTTAGCAAACGAGCAATAAATAACATAAATAATAACAAGAGGTTCCTGTAGAGTACTACAGACGTTTAGGATGCTAATACCTTCCCTAGACGTAACCAACCCCGAACCTTAGATCTCTTTTTAGGTCTTTCAATCTTTAACCCTTTCCTTTGGATAAAATAAAGACCGGTGGTGAACCTTAAAATTGTGATTCAAGTTAATCCAATAGCTTGGTATCCGATTCTCACCGCGACAGAAATGGCGACTTCACTGGGGATTTCGAGGGTTTCCCCTAACTTGTTTATAGCTATGTTATTTATTTGCTTATTTGCCTATATATCTTTATATCTGTATATATACCTATTATGCTTGGGTTTTCTGTGTGCAGGGTTACTATTTGTGTGGTGAGACAAAGTCCTACACCCGGACTAGAGTGAAATTAAGATAGGAAAACGGTGAGACTTCAATGATACTTTGAAAGAGTCGATTCCTGAAAAAGTGAATTGAGACTTCACCACTCAGTCTAGGACCTCTCGAATAAAATATTTGTCTAACGAGTTCATTCGTGAAGACGATATGGTTTCGATCTAAAGGCCCTCGGGACTGGGGACCGTAGTTACCATTAACCCAACTTGGCCTGGCCTATTAAGATGCAGTGCGGGGACTATGCGGGAGTCTATTTCTGCAATAGTCGCTACGCGATACTACACTCAGACGAGATTCTCTTGAGAATATTATTGACTACCAAGTGATTTGGAAAATCGATAATATCTGAAAGATGGATTGTAGACTCTGGGAACTTTGTAGAACCCGTTCGGCAGGTACAAATAAACCTCTAGTACATACCTTGGGAAGGGTAGACCATGGCTCCATGCCCGTGATCTTCAAACCTAAGCCTTGCTTGTTTGCCTGTATATGTGTATATGTGTATACCTATGCTTATGCATCCATTCATGCATTCATGCATAACCATTCGGTTTCAAGAAACTCAATTGTTCTGTCATTTGCAAAATCAATAAAAATCATGGATTATAAAATGAAACTTTTTTCAGCCTTTCTGAAATGTTTGCAACCTACTCTTGAGTTCCTTGAAACCATTACATTGCATTGCATATCATTTGCATCTTTGCATGGTTCATTTCATACATCTGTTGTCCAGCACCTCATTTCCAGCTGTCTATATCTTCCAGTGCCACCTATGAGTCGTCAAGCTGATTCCTCGACACAGATATCAGACTAGAGCTAACTACAGACGCATAATGGCAGAACAAGAAGCACACAATGCTGAGATGCGAATGGAGATCGACGACCTTAAGTCAAGCATGGCAAAGCTCACTGAAATGCTCCAAGTTTTGATTGCTAGAGGAGAGCAACCCCAAAGGACTGCCATCCAAGAAGTTTCAACTGCTGATCCTCAACATGTTCAGGTGCCACCTTTAACTTGGCCAGAGTTTGGTTTGCCTCCCAACTACTCACCACCTCTTGCATCTACTGCTATGATTGGTCAGACTTCAAGACCAGTGTTTCAAGCTCCAGTTTTCTCCGAGCCTAGACCTGTGGTTCATGCTGTTGCCCAGACTACTCGACCTCCATTTGAGAACCCTCTTTATGAGTGCAATGCTGACATTGCTCAGGGTGAAGACCATGAAGATTTTGTTGAACCCGCGATTGTCCGTGAACAGTTTCAGACCATAGACAAGAGACTCAAAGCCGTAGAGGGTACTGATTTCTTCAACATTGATGCAGAAAACATGGGTTTGGTTTCTGACCTTGTTATGCCTGCTAAGTTCAAGGCTATCGATTTTGTGAAGTACAAAGGTGATTCTTGTCCAAGAGCTCATTTGGTCATGTATACTCGAAAGATGGCTGCTCATGCCAAGAATCAGAAGTTGCTTATCCATTGTTTTCAAGACAGTCTGAGTGGAGCTTCTCTCAAATGGTTTATGAATCTTGAACAGAACAACATTCACTATTTCCAGGATCTTATTAATGCCTTCATGAAGCAATACAAGTATAACCTCGACATGGCTCCTGACCGCCGTCAGCTGCAAAACATGTCTCAGAAGGATAAAGAGTCTTTCAAGGAATATGCTCAGCGCTGGAGAGAGTTGGCTTCTCAAGTTGAACCTCCTTTGGCAGAGAAAGAATTAACTGGACTGTTTATGGACACCTTGTCTCCATTCTACTGGGAGAAGATGATTGGTAGTGTTTCATCCAACTTCACTGATCTGGTTACTATTGGTCAGAGACTCGAGGAAGGACTTAAGAATGGTAAAGTATCCAAGGCTGTTGAATCTTCTAATGGTGCTAAGAAATTCTATGGGAACTTCTAGAAGAAGAGAGAAGATCAGACCAATGCTGTTATGTTTGAAACCAGAAGGCCTCGTCCTCGACCACAGTATGCTAACCACCCTGATATTGCTGCTGTTACTCCTGTTGTTGCTACTCCACGACCAGCTCAAACCCCTCAACGTCCGACTGTTGGACATAACCAGTACTGTAATAGGAATAATTTTGATCCTATTCCAATGACATACACTGAACTTTATCCTGGGCTGGTTCAGAAAGGTTTGATTACTACAAGGCCTTTGTCTCCTCCTCTGGATCCACTTCCACATGGATTCATATCTGATCTCCATTGTGTATTCCATGAAGGTGTTGCAGGTCACGACTTGGAACATTGCTTTGCATTGAAGGCTAGAGTACAAGAGCTGATCAGAATTGGTATTCTCTCCTTTCGTGACACCAATCCAAATGTCAAGAACAATCCTTTTCCAGAGCACGCTAAGTGAAGCTTCATTCAACTTCAGCGAAAAACCAGTGTTTCAGACAGGACAACTCACTCTTGTTTCTGATTAGTCACTAGACTTTTGTTTCTTATTGTTTGCATTTTTCTTATTTGTATTAGCTGTTTGCTTTCGATTTATGTTTGTACTTTCATAATTAATAAAATGAGCATTGCAACTTTTGGATTCAATTCATTTGTGTTTGCTATTTACATCTTTATGCTTTTCTTTTCAAAAAAATAAAAAAAATAAATAAATAAATAAATAAACAACAAAAACAAAAAAAAAACAAAAAATTATCTCTTTTCCACTTTCCTTCTGATTATGCTAAGATTGGAGGGAGGATGATGAAAACGTAAATACCCATAATTGTTGTTGGTATGCTTTCAAATCAAAACCTTGCTGAGGATGTAAGGCATTGTTTCAATTCCCAAACACTGGAGAAATAAGGAAGTTAACCCCTCGTCAACCCCTTTGAGCCTTGAAGTAAGAGTTTCTTTTCTTTACAAATGAAAACCCGCAATCTTAACCTAGGGCAGGGTAGTTCTCAGTTAACTGGATTGTACATTCAAATACAAGAGTTTCATGCAAGACATCTTTCAACAAAAAGGTTGCATTCTCAATTTTTCCTTCGCACGCAACAAGCAAGTGTCGAAGATGTCTTTCAAGTCAAAAAGTCGATGATGGTTCACCGTAATCATTAAGCCAAGCAGTCATTTTCTTAAAAAAAAAAGATAAAAAAATCAAAAAAGGAAAAAGCCCGCTAAGTCGAAACCTGTGAAGGAGACTTAGGCAGACAAAAAACTGGGGCATCCCGCTGACTGTAAGATTCACTAGAAATAGTTCAGGCAAAAGTTAGGGATAATAAAAAGGAGAAATCTTTAAATCCTTACCATGAAATCCTCAATGAAAAAAAAAATCAAGAGTTATAAGGAAGTAGTGACTGCCACCTCAAAAGTCCCTTAACTTCTAAACTATCATCACTATCATCAATACAATCCCTAACCTATGGGAACCTGAGTGCAAAGTCTGAGTTAACTGAGTGTAGGACTGGAGATCATCACGAAGATTGGGTGGGTACAAATAAACTTTGAGCCTTTATCCTTTGTTTCTTAAACCGTGAACCAGGCCACGTTATAACCCTCAAAAGACCTAATTGAAGCAAGGTTATTTTGAAAGCATACTACAACGAGGTTGCGTAAACTGACTCCTAAAGATCTTTGCAGATAATTTTTTGGCATCACGCCTTTTTGCTTTATCTTTCACTTTTAAACGTCTTGAACCACCGTGTTCTGACCAATGACCCTATTGTTTTACCTCTTTCCAAAAATGATTTTGATTTCAAAAGTTGCATGAACTTTGCATTTACTATGTTTGTATGAACACTTTTATTTGCAATATGGCTTCCGCTTAAGGAATTTTCAAACATTTGAGAAACTTGGTCGGTGATCCAATCAGGGGCAAGTTCCTTCCAGATCCTATTGAGAATCAGTTCAAGATTTGTTCAGTGAAGGTCCTTTTCAGAATTGGTTTACCCAAAAGATTTTTCAAGACTCAGACTGGGGCAAGCTTTCCAAGTGCACAGTAATCCAGTCATTTACAGAATCAAACAAGCTGAAGCAGTGGTCAGTTCACCTACAACGGTCAGCTAATCTGGGGGCAATTTACTTGAAGAGTCCCCCATGCAGTTTTCCATCCTTCCTACGGGGATCAGCAAATTGGTACAATTTACAAGTGTGGTAAAGATTTTATTCAGTAGCATCTTTAGTCCCAAGCAGAATGGCAATGACATCCGTGTTGAGGAATCAGTATTCCAGTTTTGTCTTCTCCACAAAAGAGTCGAGTCGTGTCTTCGACGTCTACATTTCATTTACATTTGCATTTGATCATATATCATCTGCATAATTCATATACATATGCATAGCAAGAGTGTCATCCTCATTTGCACTCATTTGCATCCTCCATAGGCCGTATTGTTATTCACGTCTTATCTTGTGATCTAAGTCCAACTCACTTGGCGCCTACCAAATAGATTTTGTCATGTGTATCCAATGCTTTCTTGGGTATCACCTTGTTCATATTCGTTCAATGCTTTCTTGGACGTTGTGGTTTCTTTGTATCCAATGCTTTCTTGGGTATCACCTTGTTCATATTCGTTCAATGCTTTCTTGGACGTTGTGTTTCCTTTTGTCCAATGCTTTCTTGGATTTCTATTTTGTTCGCTTTCATCTGATGCCTTCTCAGATATTGTGATTACACCTTTCATTCAAAGCCATTATTGGATGATCGGTTCCTTTGCATTCAATGCCATTCTTGAATGTCATCTTTGTTCACAATCATCTAAAGCCATTATTAGATATTGTGATTGTACCTTTCATTCAAAGCTATTATTGGGTGTCTGGTTTCTTTATCTTGTTCACTTTGTCTAAAGCTATTATTAGATATTGTGATTATACCTTTCATTCAAAGCTATTATTGGGTGTCTGGTTTCTTTATCTTGTTCACTTTGTCTAAAGCTATTATTAGATATTGTGATTATACCTTTCATTCAAAGTCATTATTGGATGTCTGGTTTCTTTACCATCTGATGTTCTTCCGGATGTGTCCCTCTTTCTGATGTTCTTCCAGACCGAGTCTTTGTTCACAATCATCTAAAGCCATTATTAGATATTGTGATTGTGCCTCTCATTCAAAGCCATTATTGGATGACGGGTTTCTTTGCATTCAATGCCATTTTTGAATGTAGTCTTTGTTCACATTCATCTAAAGCCATTATTAGATATTGTGATTATACCTTTCATTCAAAGCCATTATTGGATGTCTGGTTTCTTTACCTTGTTCACTTTCATCTAAAGCCATTATCAGATATTATGAGTGTACCTTTCGTTCAAAGCCATTATTGGATGACTGGTTTCTTTGTGTCCGATTCATTCTCGGATTACATGATTTTGTCTCATTCTCATCTGTTGCCTTCTTAGTTTTCCTTTCATCCAAAGCCATTATTGGATGTTTGGTGCTTTTTTTCCATCTAATGCCATTATTGGATGATGTTTTCCAGATACTTTGCTTTGTTTCAATTCGTTTCTGACACAACTGTAACAGTTTTCCCTTGTGACATCATTCCTCACAGGATCCTTGTCTTTGCATTCATCTCATTCCATATCATATCATATCATATGCATTTGTGGCATCTTAGGGCCAAAAATTGTGCATGTTTATATTTAAGTCTCTCCTATCTCGTAGAGACGAAGATTTCAATCTCCATATCTCCAGATAGAAGAAACTTAAATAGGGGCATCTGTCATACCCTAATTTTTGACCTTAAGATTCCACCATCTTGCATAGCATCTCTAGGTCATATAGTCTTTGTGTGCGTGTTTATCATGACTAACCAGTTTGTGCAGGTGTGGTAGGCTCAAGCGTAGATTATCTCAGTCAAGCACTTTAAGATGTGATCGTTGGATTCTGGTTCAAAAGGTTCTTAGGGTTATCTATTGGGTCATTTTCCTCGATATTTATCAGAAGTTACAATGTATACTCCCCAGGGCGGATTAAGGTTTTCCTTCCATTGGTATTAAGCATGATCATGTGGAGACTGGTTGTGGATTTCGTGGCAAGTGATATTATGGGTTGTATCCTTGTGGCTCGTGCACTAAGTTCGTCGTCACTCAGACCTTGGTTGTACTAGTAACAAAGAACAAGTCCAAGCTTTGTTCTCATCTATGAGAATGAATCATCATCTAAAGCTTAAAGAAAAATGGGGACTTGAAGCGTTAAGTTTGGACTAAAATCCTGAAGCAAGCATAGGCAAGGGAGTCTCAAAGTGAAATTCAGGATTCATGTTCTTTATTAAAATTTAAGGTTTAAATTCAAGATGTTATTTAAAGTTAGATTATGGTCTCATGCTCAAATTACGAGTTCAAGGAGCTTTTCCTGTGATTTTCAAAGTGCACCATTTGTTTTGAGATTCATATTTGAATTTAAGTCCTCCAAGGTTCATTCAAGGTATAATCAAAAGGAATTTTGAAATTTTGAGGCCAATCATTTGGAATTCATCATCAATGGTCGAAGTTCAAAATTTTAAGTTCAGAAAAACCTCAATTTGTTTTATTCAAAGGATTCAAACTCAAGAATATAAGTGCAAGATCCAAAGGTCCTTAAGGTTTTCAAGAGTTTAAAACAATTCAAAGTTCACTCCAAATACAAAGAAAATGCAAAGTGTTCAAAGAAATGTTTTTTTACAAATTAGGATCAAGAATTCATTACAAGGCCATGAACCAAAATGCTCCAAATATTTCTATGCTACATATTGTCATCATTCCAACGTGACTGTATGCTTATTCAAGGCTCATTACAGAATTTACAAGAACAATAAAAAAGGAAAGTCTTGAATATTGGATTCCCAGCAAATTGGAAAAAAAAGGTGTTACGTCATCAACACAACAACACCTCACGTGCGGCATTTTACTAGAAATTCTATCCAATAATCACTTGGTAATTGTGCTCGGTTGGACTGCATTAAAGGTCAAATCATTCATCAAAGACTTGCGAAAAATCTTTTCGACAGGCCACCGTAAATTTCCATATCCTGCAGCGGTCAAAAGGGAAAGATTATGACAAATTTTCCAGCAGATACCAATTGAAAGAAATCATTGTCATCAAATACCTCTCAAAGCATTGTCGCAGCATGTTGGACTTGGAAAGGAAAATCAAACACCTTCAGACCAGAATCAGATCTTTCCCAGGATGGCTCACAAACATGTCCAAGACAATGTATAAATTCTTTTCGAAAATGCACACAGACATGTCGAAATAGAAATGGAAAGACATTAACACAATCCATACATAATCAAAGCAAAATTGATTTGAAAAAGGACAAGTTGCAAACATGTTCGTACCCAAAAAGGAAGTAACATTATTAGCTTGAAACCATGCTCCCAGTAGCTTGATTTCCTTCCAAAACCAATCCTCAACATGTTCAGAATCACATTTATTGGAGTTCAAGACGTGAATCTTCAACGGTTAATGCAAGGCATATAAAAGGGACACCAACCATTCACGACAGGGGAGAGGGAAAAGAAATTCACACGCATACACATATAGCAGTAAAAGAATTCACACCACACCAAAGAGATTCACATACATCACAGCTATCATCACATACCAGAAATTAAGCATCACCTATGCAGGCTTTGCAGAGCTGAATTCATCAGGAATTTACGACAAACACTCGTATACACAAGAAGAAATTTCACACTCAAGACACACTGTAAACAAGCTCGCATCAATCACACGGATTCGCAACAGGGCAACAACAACAAGTTGAAACTACATCAGAACGCCGTAGATACACGCGATTGGAGAAGAAGGTAGCAACAAATACCTTCGAGATTGATGATATCGCCGAAGTCACAAGCAACACCAACGCGAAGGAGGAAAGGAAGTAGAGAGGAGTACCTTTCAAAGTTGTCAATGCTGTCGACATCTCCACGACGAATTCACTTCAAGGTATGCGGTTTATGATTAATTGATGATATGTTGTGGTTCTGAACCCTTTCCATGTAAGTTTCGTCCCGATTTGCGTGGTCACGACGTGATTTTTCCATTTTGATTTAGCGCGATAATAGGATTGTTCACGAACCTTGGTCGAGTGCGTATTGACATTATCAGTAGTTGATTTTGAACCTATGAAGGTTAACCTTGAGCGATCGACACCCCCTTTTACTGTGACCGGCGATTGCGAGCTGGCGAGAGAGAATGATGAGAGAAAGATGGCGAAGTCGCGATAGAGAGAGGGGTAGCGAGGAAGAGAGAAACAGAGTGTTAGCTGTAAGAGAGAAAGAATTGAGGAGCTGAGAATGGGAAGCCGTACGAATTGAGGGAGAAGGATTGAATGTACTTCCCTCTTTACATAAATGTTGTGCGCATGAGTGTTTAGGATCTTTAACCTTTTTCTGTTGTTGGTTGAATCGGGTTCGAGACCAACTGGTCCGACCCAGCCTCTTCAATCCAGCGCCCATGATGGGCCTCCCTTGGCAATGGTTTTTTGACCCAATTTATGTTTTTTTAAGTTAGTTTTAATTATAAAATTAATTAGTTAATTAGATTTATTTAAAGTTTTATTTATAATCTAACTATTTAGTGAATTTAGTTTTAAATAATTAGTTTTATCTTAACCTTACTTTTAATAAATTGTTAATATATTGTTTTTTTTTGTTAGTTAATTTTAATTTAGGACTTAACTTCTCATTTAGTTTATTTGTTAAAAAAATTGAAGAAAAATGTCAAAAAATATTTACTTTTCTCTCTTGATATTTTATTTATATTTTTATATATTTAAAAATCCAAAAATATTTTTTGATTAGTTAAAAAGAAAATTTCAACTCTTATTTCGATCTTTGTTCTTCGTGCGTATATTCAAACCATTTTTCAAAATAAACTCTCGATTCACATCGAGCCATTTTTCTTCTCCTTGTAAGTCGATTGCTTTTTAAGCATCGCCATCAACCTTTAGGTCTTTCCCTTAGCACATACCCTTAGCAAACGAGCAATAAATAACATAAATAATAACAAGAGGTTCCTGTAGAGTACTACAGACGTTTAGGATGCTAATACCTTCCCTAGACGTAACTAACCCCGAACCTTAGATCTCTTATTAGGTTTTTCGATCTTTAACCCTTTCCTTTGGATAAAATAAAGACCGGTGGTGAACCTTATAATTGTGATTCAAGTTAATCCAATAGCTTAGTATCCGATTCTCACCGCAACATTTATCATATACCCGATTATATTGTTTGATATCTCACCCCTTCTGTGGTTGATGATGGTTTATACGCCATCCTGCAGGTAATCCGTAGTGAAGGTTGTCTACCTTCATTAGTTCGCGTCGGTGTCGTCGCTCTGATATGTAACACTCGGGGGGATGAACGCATGTTTCCTTTATTGTTGATTTTAGTATTGTTGCTGAATTTTTTTTTTGTTTTCATTAAAGACTTTTTGTTTTGAAGTTGTTTTAAGTGGACAAAGATGGTATGTCATTAAAGTTGAATTTTTGTGAATCCGCTGCATAGTAATGACATTTGTTTTATTTTAAAGACTGAGCAGGTTGTTATTGGTTCATCCGAAATTATGTGTTATGTATCTGTTTTCCAGGTGATTAATTGTCGTTGTTTTATGTAGAAAGTGTAACATTCCATATGTACGTTGAAACTTTGTAACGCTGATTTTATATTATTCTATGGGTAGAAATTGGGTGTTACATTAGTGGTATCAGAGCTGGTCGGTCCGTCCAGCCAAGTTGTCGAGTCGTAGTTTGTTTAACAATCGAGTATTGTTAATTAGTTCTAACCTTGTTTATGTTGCAATGTTAAGTTGAGATGGCTGGAAGGAATGATGATGCAATTGATGTTGTGTTGGAAGCAATGGCTCAGGCTTTGCAGAATCAGCCGAACGCTGACGAGAATGCTGGATCTCGTAGTTTAGCAACCTTTCAGAGGGAGAATTCGCCTACCTTCAAGGGCAAGTATGATCCTGATGGGGCGTTGGACTGGTTAAAAGAGATGGAGAGAATCTTCCGTGTGATGGACTGCACTCCAGTGCAGAAGGTTCGATATGGGACTCATATGCTAACGGTCGAGGCTGATGACTGGTGGCTAGAGACTTGTTAGAGGTTGGAAGCTGCAGGTGAAGGTATCACTTGGGCTGTGTTCCGAAGGGAGTTCCTGAGGAATTATTATCCAGAGGATGTTCGTGGTAAGAAGGAAATCGAGTTTCTTGAGCTGAAGCAAGGAAATATGCCGGTTACTGAATATGTTACAAAGTTTGTTGAGTTGGCTAAGTTTTATCCGCACTATAACGGGGATACTGATGAGTTTTCAAAATGCATCAAGTTTGAGAGTGGGTTGCGCCCAGAGATCAAGAAGGCAATTGGATATCAAAAGATTCGTGTCTTCTCTGATTTGATTGATAGTTGTAGAATTTATGAAGAGGATAACAATGCGCATTATAAGATAATTAATGAGAGGAAGAGCAAGCACCAACAGAATCGTGGCAAACCTTATGATGCTCCAGCTGGAAAAGGTAAACAGAAAGTGGCCGATGGTAAGAGGACTAGTGGGGGAGATGCTCCTGCTAGCATAACTTATTTCAAATGTGGGAAACCTGGTCATAAGAGTAATGTGTGTACTGCTGAGGTGAAGAGGTGTTTCCGTTGTGGTAAGACTGGGCATGCAATATCGGAGTGCAAGCATAAAGAGATGATTTGTTTCAACTGTGGTGAAGAAGGACACATTGGTAGTCAGTGTCAGAAACCAAAGAAGGCGCAAACCGGTGGGAAATTGTTCGCTTTGGCTGGGACTCAGACAACTATTGAGGACAGACTCATCAGAGGTACATGTTTCATTAATAGTACTCCTTTAATCACTATGATTGATACTGGTGCTACTCATTGTTTTATTGATGCTGAATGTGTTAAAAGATTGGGTCTTATGTTGTCTTCTATGAATGGAGAAATGGTCGTCGAGATTCCGGCTAAGGGATCAGTGACTACTTCTCTTGTGTGTTTAAAGTGTCCTTTGACGATCTTCGACAGAGACTTTACTGTTGATTTGGTGTGTTTACCGTTAACTGGGATTGATGTAATCTTGGGAATGAACTGGTTAGAATATAACTATGTTCATATCAATTGTCATAACAAGTCAGTGAGATTTTCTACTCCTGAAGAGGAAGAAGCTGGTTTGTTGTCTTTTAGGCAGTTACAGCAGTTGATGCAAGAAGGAGCTCAGATGTTCTCGGTGATGGCGTCGTTATCTATTGAGAGCTGAGCGGTAATTGAGGAGTTGTAAGTGGTACATGAATTTCCTGAAGTTTTCCCTGATGAAATTCCTAATGTACCGCCAGAAAGAGAAGTGGAATTTGCAATTGACCTTGTACCTGGTACCAGACCTGTTTCTATGGCACCATACAGGATGTCTGCATCTGAATTGTCAGAATTAAAGAAGCAATTGGAGGATTTGCTGGAAAAGAAGTTTGTGAGGCCAAGTGTATCGTCGTGGGGAGCTCCAGTGTTGTTAGTAAAGAAGAAAGATGGAAATATGATGCTCTGTGTTAATTATAGACAATTAAATAAAGTGACGATTAAGAACAAGTATCCGCTTCCGAGGATAGATGACTTGATGGATCAATTGGTAGGTGATTGTGTGTTTAGCAAGATTGATTTGAGGTCGGGCTATCATCAGATTAAAGTGAAAGATGAAGATATCCAGAAGACGACTTTCAGAATGTGTTATGGACATTATGAGTATTCGGTGATGCCTTTCGGTGTTACTAATGCGCCGGGAGTATTCATGGAGTACATGAACCGTATCTTTCATACTTATTTGGATCGGTTTGTGGTGGTGTTCATTGATGATATATTAATTTACTCTAAATCGGAAACAGAGCATGCAGAACACTTAAGACTAGTATTGCAAGTTTTGAAAGAGAAGAAGTTATATGTAAAGCTGTCTAAATGTGAATTTTGGTTAAAGGAGGTTAGTTTTCATTGATGAGTTATGACATTGGCAAGTTGCCTTGCTGAAATCTGCCAAGGCAAGGCAGAATTTGCATTTTTGGTCGATTTGCCAAAATCAGCCAAATCCAAATACTCCTATCCACTTGGACACCCCAGGGGATTGAATATAAAGGGGACAATCACTGAGCCAAGCCTCCAAAGTCTTTGGAACAAGAAATAGCATGTTGAACCTAGAATGGCCAAAATAGGGACAAGACTTCAATTTTGGAATGGAGCATTCAATGGAAGCATCAAAGTGGCATGGACTGAGCCATTCTCAACTGAATTCAGCCAAGACTTATCCAAGACCAAGGGAACCACAGCCTTATGCCCTAACCTCTAGTCAATGGCTAGAGGAGACTTGGATTTCCATTGGACAACATTGGCCAAACCTCTGCTGCAGTTGCCATTCACTGTGGATCCCAAAACAAACTTGCTCTACTATAAATATAGCTCAATTGTGATCAGTTTAAGTACACCAAAGGCCTACAACACTTGCCATTCTCAAAATCTCTTTCTCTTGGCAACAATGCCTTTCTTAGCAAGGTAGCTATTGGATTTTGAGCTAGAGGGCAATTCCACTCAAACCAATCACACACACACCTCATATACATCACATATGAGCTGATCAAACACTTAAACAACAACTGGAACACTGATTTCTCAGAATCACCAGTCAATTGCTCAAGGTTTTAACCAAAGTGCAGTTGAGATGCCATGAAGTGATCCAGCCAATTTCAATCAAGTCCAAGCATTCAAACACACTCCATAGGGTGTAGGGAAGCTGCTCAGATCATTACCACTCATCTGTAACACCTCCAAATCAAAAATCACTTTGAACTTGCTGTCACGGCCTAGAGGTAAGCATATACTTGGTCATCTCTCAATCCATGCATATTTCCTCGCACAATAATTTGGCCATATGTTCATAATCATGCATAGAATGTTTCCCCTCAATTAATTGCATTGTTTGAATCGTGTATCAAAAATCCCAGCCTTCATGCAGAAATTAGGGTTCTTGAGGATTTTTCGTGATTTCTTGTTATATGTTTAATTTAAATGAAATTAATGGACATAGACATGATCGTGAGGTTGAGACGAGCATAATGATATGTGGATTGCATGATATAATCAAGTATTCAGTGAGATTGGATAGAAAATGCAAATCCGGCCAAACCTAGAACACGCGCGTGTTCTTGGCGCCATTTCTTTCAAATTCAAATATTTGAATTTTGTGATTTTATTTAATTGATTCAAAAATTAATTTCTCTCTGAGTTTTAATGATTTTGAGTTGATTCTTTTTTTGATAATTCACAAAAATGTTAAAATATTTTATTTTATCAAAAAATCCCAAAAATATTATTTATTTCATATAATTGATATTTTTGCAAAGAATTAATGTTTTCATTGTTTTTAACATTTAAAATATTTTTTCCACTTTGATTTTGCAACTTTTAATGCTTTCTAATTATTTTGTAGGTCAATACTTAATTTTTGAAGCATTAATCCAAGATCACAATTTGTTTTTCCTATGTTAAACAATTTTGATCATTTTTAATTGAATTTTTATTCAATTAAATACATTTTTGAAAACAAATTAGGGTTTTGGATTAATTCAACCCTCTTGAATCATTTTCAAACCTTTTAGGCCTCTATTAGAGTGTTAGACCCAACCCACTTGTACATAAATATTTTGGGCCTCATTCGTTGTATAAGTCCCCCTATACATTTTCAAACAAACGACGCGATCGTCGCCTTTTCAAAACAAACCTTGGGCCTCTCCTTGAGCTATAAGACCCATTCAAAACTTTTGGGCCTCTATTAGAGTGTAAGACCCAACCCCCTTTTAACCAAAACAATTTTGGGCCTCACTTATTGTATAAGCCCCTCCGCGTTAAAAGAAAACCTCGGCGCGATCGTCATTTTTAAACGAAAAATCAATTGGGCCTACCCTCGTGTTATAAGCCCCACTCTTTTTCTTTAAACTTTTGGGCCTCTATTAAAGTGTAAGACCCAACCCTCTTGTACATAAAGCTTTTTGGGCCTCAGTCACTTGTATAACTCCCTCTGTACAAATTCAAACAGTGCACTCACTGATAAACCCTGGGCCTCTCCTTGAGCTGTAAGCCCCAAATCTTTCTTTTTCAAAGCACTTTCTCCTTTGATTTTGAATATACTGTTGTTTTCAATCTTTCTTTGTTGAACAACTAACCAAACATCATGGAAGCTCTACAACCGAGTAAGTGGTTATCGCTTTCATTTACCGCTTTCATATACATATAACTGTATTGTGGGGCTGTTTCACTGTAAGTCTTCTTTCATAAACTCATATCAACTGTGTAATAATAGTATAGATATTTAGAGTTTCCCCGGCAACTACATCTAGCACTAGGTAAAGCCGTTTCGATCACTCTTAGAAATAGTCTAAACTAGATCCCCATAGGATTACCAGACACAGTCTTCCCTCCTCTTGGGGTTAAACAATATGGAGATATGAAAGACAACATTCTCTGTGAACCCTTTCATAGACTGTCACTCATAGAAGTTGTCAAAGAAACTCTATTCCCCAGGGATGATCTCTTCTCCGTGAATGGCATCTCTTGAGTTTCTTCCAAATTCTCGAACTTTCCTAACTTTGATCTATTCTCGGTGAATAGCATTGCCTTGAATTTCTCGGGGTTTGGGGACCCACAGGCTTCTTAAAAGCACTTGTCAAGAAACTCTACTCCCCAGAGATGATCTTTTGTCCGTGAATGGCATCTCTTGAGTTTCTTCCAAATTCTCAAACTTTCCTGACTTTGATCTATTCTCGGTGAATAGCATTGCCTTGAATTTCTCGGGGTTTGGGGACCCACGGGCTTCTTAAAAGCATCGGCCTCCTCTTGGGCATCGTACAAGGACCCACAGGCTTCCTAAAAGCAACCCCTCCTCCTCTTGGGCTTAGTACAAGGACCCTACAGCTTCTTAGAAGTATTCACCGCCTCCTCTTAGGTTTCGTATAATGATCTCTTCCTTCGGGAATGATAGCCTCCTCTTGGGCTTAGTACAAGGACCCGTCGGCTTCTTAAAAGCTTCCAGCCTCCTCTTGGGCTTCGTCAAATTGTCCCGACGACCTCCTAGAGGTACAGGAACAGAACTTAGTCATCTTCATAGAGCAGTCCTTTCATAGAGCCTACTACTATTTCTCAAAAACATAGTACAAAAGATAAAACTCTAGACTTGGACAGTCTAACTTCCTTGAGTCTCAAAGACATTCTCAAGTGACCCCTTCGTTAAATAGGAAGGAAACCCGCAGACTCGGACAGTCTCAATACCCTTTGGATTTTCCGTTTCCTCAAAGAACAAGAGATAACCCTGATCCTCGCATCAAAGATCCCTGAGTACAGTGTTGCTCATATAAGAACTGGTTTTCTCTTTAAAATCAGTATACTGGACCTGTCACTTAACTGAAACAGTTACCATGGCCTCCTCTTGGGCTTTGTACAATGATTCTCCCCATTGGAGTCAAACAACGTTTAGCCTCTCTCTCGGGCTTTGTATGAGACATATAAGAGACTCCCTCATTAAGTCAATCCCTCTTTCGCCTCCATCTCGGGCTTTATACGAGATACAAAAAGGTTCTTATTGAGCCAAACAAATTTTAGCCTCTCTCTCGGGCTTCGTAGAAGATACAAAAACACTCTCTTGTTGAGTATAAAAGATCCTCTGGTAGGATCAACCCCTTTTAGCCTCTCTCTCAGGCTTTGTACGAGATACAAAAACTCTCTTGTTGAGTCAAATAGCCTCAATCTCGGGCTTTATACGAGATACCAAAAGATTCCCTCGTTGAGTCAAAACCTTTTAGCCTCTCTCTCGGGCTTTGTACGAGACACATAATAGCCTCCTCTTAGGCTTTGTATAAGAAAACCACTGGTTGATCCAATCAACCTTTTAGCATCAAAGCTGTGCCTCGTTCACAGTACACAAACATCAATAACTCCTCCCCCTTCATCTAATCGCTGTAAGCGGTAAGCCTCTGGATCATCTACATCCATGCCACTGTCCCTCTTTTAGCATGAGAAATTCCTAAGGAAAGATAGCATTGCTCTACACTGAGTTAAAGTCTTCTCCTTCAGGTCAAAATCCCCTATAAAGGAAATTATGGCATTGTCGGATTCACACATCCCGGTTAAAGTAATTCTCCTTTATAAACAGTTGTGACATACAACCCCCTCTTTAGAGATGACAAATTCTCTCTAAAGTCAACACCCTTTTAGCTTCATATCTTGGGCTTTGAACAAAATACAAATAGACCTTTTTAGCTTCACATCTTGGGCTTTGAACAAGATACAAGCTACCTTTCGCTTCACGTCTTGGGCTTTGAACAAGACACCAAAACAACCAATTTCCTCCCATAGAATAGGAGGAACTACGAACGCTCTAATTTCCCTGTTTCGGTAAACGGGAATACGTAGGCATAAGATTGAAAGAAAAATCTTAGCGAGCGCAATCAACAAAAAACCTAAATCCCATATCTCCATCAATCAAAAGCAGTAATTCAAAAACATCAGTCCTAACATCCTAATCCTTGTTCCCCGCCAGAAACATTATGTCAAAATGAAAAGAAAGAAACCAGTATTGGCGAAAATACAAATAACCAGTACAAAGGCCCCCCACATTGATAGCATCCGTAACCTAACAGACCACTGTTTAAACTCAGTATGCAAAGCAGGGTTAATTGGAGACATCTATTTCCCTTCCTTATTCAGCTCACAATAGGATAAAAAATGAATCGACCTGTAGTTAAGGCTCAAACCGCAGAGAGCGACCAGCGCTTAAGAACCGCGTCCAAAATCACTCGCTACAAGCTCGAGTCGGTGTTGTCACTCTGATACGTAACACTTGGGGGGATGAACGCATGTTTCCTTTATTGTTGATTTTAGTATTGTTATTGAATTTTTTTGTTGTTTTCATTAAAGACTTTTTGTTTTGAAGTTGTTTTAAGTGGACAAAGATGGTATGTTATTAAAGTTGAATTTTTGTGAATCCGCTGCATAGTAATGACAGTTGTTTTATTTTAAAGATTGAGCAGGTTGTTATCGGTTCATCCGAAATTATTTGTTATGTATCTGTTTTCCAGGTGATTAATTGTCGTTGTTTTATGTAGAAAGTGTAACATTCCATATGTACGTTGAAACTTTGTAACTCTGATTTTATATTATTTGATGGGTAGAAATAGGGTGTTACAAAGACAATTGCTCTTTTTGTTCTTCTAGGTTAAAAAGAAACCTTGCAGTATAGCGGATCGGGCTTTAGGCCCTCCATGGTTTTTTTTACACACCCCGTTTCAATAGTGCACCCTTCCTGAGCCCGAGTTTGGGCTGGGCTCATAAGCCCTGCGAGTTTGGCTTCACATCTCCCCACTTTCACTGAATGCACCCTCCAAAACCTTTTCATTGCCACTGTTAGTTTTAATTAAAGTGGTTTTAATTATTTGTTTAGATTATTTTGTTTGAATACTTGTGCGGATATTTCTTTTAGAGTTTAACAGTGGTTTTTAATTGTGTTTTGATAATCTTGTTTTAGGACTAATTGGTCTTTAGAATCAATATATAGCTTTAGAATTGTTTTAGAAATTAATTGGTAGATTTAGGCCTCGATAATTGTTTTTGGATGACTGTTAGTGGCTTATAATTTCTAATTTAGAATTAATTTTAACATTAGATTTTTAGAGGTAATTCACAACTTTAGAAGTAGATTTCGAGTTAGAAATTAATCTTGACTTTTAACATTGACCAGTTGTTGACATGGTAGATTAATTTCATTTAATTTTTGTTTAGAAACTATTTTCAATTTGATTTAGATATTGACTTTAGACCTTAATTTTGATAATTAGATTTAGATGTTGATAATGGTCTTCGATTAATTGATTTTTTGGTTTAATCATTTCCTAATTGATTTTTGCTTACTAATTGTTTTTAGCTTAATTGCTCAATCATTGTTTTTGGCTTAATTGTCCACTAATTGTTTTTTAGAACTAGAAACTAATTTTGAACTAATTGATCTTAACTTAGTTTGAATTGATTTTGTTCTAACCTTGACTAAACTTAGATTTTGATGCTAACATCGACTAATCTTCTTGGTAGTTTCATTTGTTAACTTTGTTGATGGTTCTTAATTGTTAGCTTTGTGATTTTTTTCCTAGTTAAAATTCGGTATATTGGATTAGTCTTTGATTAATTGTTTACGAATTTTACTAGAGTCCTTGATACTAGTTGCATAGATTTTTGACTAAGTGTTGCTTACATTTTGGTATCAATTTCACTTAATTCTTGTTGATAGTTTTCCTTTGAATTTCGGTGATTACCATTGGTTATTTTCGTTGATTACCTAGACTAATTTTTGGGTTGTCTTTGTAGTGATTCACACTTGATTTTCTAAGTTTTTTAAAGGTAGGAAATGCTGCTACGTACATAGCTGTGGTGCACAAAGTGAGCTGTTAAATGTTGCATTTCTGTCCAGAGTTTCTTACACCTATTCAGTTTCTGAAAACAGGTGTTGTGGAAAGCTATTTTAGCTTGGGGTTGGATTTTATAACTGTACAGGTGCAGGAGTGTTGTTGTTGCTGATGTTTTTGATTTATTGCCTTATTTTTTGTTTCTCTTTGCGATGGACGAAGAGTCACTCAACTTCCTTATAGTTTAGATCACGACATCGTTTTCATCTAATGGTTGACGAAGAGTCACTCAACTTCCTCGTAGTTGAGATCACGACATCGTCCTTTGTTGTTTATTTTCCGTTGCATTTCTTTTTTAGTTGAGGACGAGGAGTCACTCAGTTTGTTCTTGGCTGAGATCACGACATCGTCCAATCCATGCATGACAATATTAGTTAGACTCCCCTCCTGATCCTGACCTTAGGACCACATTTGCTTGCTAACTTGTAGGATCGAGTTCCCCGTAGAACTTCCGTGAGTCCCTGTCTTTTCTCTCGCACCCATGCGATTGAGCACCCTTCCTTTCGTTTTTCGTAGTAACGTGAACTACGGATGCTCTGATTCCTCTCTCCGGTTAGATTGAGGATACGTAGGTACGAGATGTGATATCTCGAGGAGCGCATTAACAACTAACTTCCCTTTTTCTCTCGCAACCGTGCGATCGAGACATTAGCCAACCAGTTAATTAACCCCTTTCTCTTGCTCGAGTGTGATCGAGACGTTAACTAACTAGTTAATCAACCCCTTTCTCTTACCCGAGTGTGATCGAGACGTTAACCAACCAGTTAATCAACCCAATTTTGTTAGACCATGAAAAGAAGGAAAAGGCCAGAGCTCTGAGGAAAGAGGGAAAATCTTAGGTTCGAGAAGGTTTCCAAGAACTCAAGAAAGAAAGCTTGGAATCGACAATCTAAGGTATGGGGGAGTATTGTCTTTCATTGTTTTCAATATAGGAATTCAATGTTTTTAAAGCTGGTTTTGAGGTTTATGTGGGTTTGTGGGTTTATGAGTAAATTAATGATTTAGGTCTTGTTTTTTTGGATTGATGATGAATATGAAGGGTTATATTGAATCGGATAAAAGTAGGCCTTCGAGGCTAATTTCTCTGTTGATGTTGTTTTGACCTCGTAGGGAAAGGGATTTATGCAAGTTATGAAGGTAATTGGGTTTGTGAAGGTTTATGTGAAATTGAAGCTTAGGATAGTATAATAAATCGGCCTAATAGTCGTAGGTTTTGTGTCCTTGTTGCCTTAAAACCTTAGGGATGTTTTAGGGGTTTTTTTGGGGTAAATGAGGCTGAACCCGTAAGATTTTTGGGGTCTGACGTGCTACTGGTGCGTAGCAGCGATTGCAGGAAATTGCGACCTCGCAAAGCGAAGGAATCCTTCGCAAAGCGAATACTCGCCCCAGACTCGCTGAGGCGAACAGCGCAGCGAATGCACGATGACGTTGTTGGAGATACTGGGATGAAATTTTAATTATGATTTAAAGTTCGCAAAGCGAACTTCCCAGCGAATAACTTCGCTAGGAGAATAGAGGTAGCGAGGGAGAGATAGAATGGGGATTCCTCTGGTTTTTGTATGGGATTTTGGGGTTCGCTAGCAGCTCGCTAGGCGAACACTAAAGCGAACAAGTTCGCAAAGCGAACTTCCTAGCGAACGCTTACTGTTTGCAAATTTGTTTTTATGATTCTTGTGCTGTCTTGATGTTTTGAGCTGTGATTATTCTTATAATTTTCCATAATTATATTGATGATTATGAGATGATGATTTATGATGTTTTGATGAATAAATGAACATATGATCAACATGAGATTTTGATGAATGATGATGCACGTAATGACTTTTATTGATGATGATGATAATGATGTTGTGTATCATGCATTCATAGCATTCCAGACTTCGGTCTATTGTGGCTTCAATCCCATTGTGTGGATGTGAGGTAATTTTGACGTGCTCCAGTTCTTGTGTACAATCGATCCTAATGATGGGGATCTTTGGAGGGTGATGGCCTAGTGTCCATCGACTTTGACGAATTGGTACCACATGCATGAGTTTTGTTGTGTATTGCATTTATTTGGCATTGATGTGATTTGTGATATCGTGATTTCTGATGTTTTCATTTGTGATGACCCTGATGATGTTGTATATGATAATGGCGCCATTTTATGCATATCTTGTTTTTATATTGATTATAATGAGTTGTGATTACTCACCCCGCCTGTTTGAATGTTGTCTCCACGTGGGTAACGTGCAGATGATCAGGCTTAGCTGTGGATTCCTTTGAGGACTTTTGGAGTTTATTTTTCTTTTGGTCGATGTAGAGGGTCTTTCTCTGATATTGTAACATCGGGTTGGGTCGTTGAGTCGAACCATGTTAAGTTGTTATTTTGTTGTTATTTTTGAATGATTATGGTTTTTATTAGAAACCCTTTGGATTTTGGATTATTGTGGTTATGGTGGTTCCGCTGCTAATTTAATGGTTTTTGAATATTTTGAGAAAAACCCGTATTTACGTAGCAAATGTTTTATTTTGAGTTTATTGAGAAAATGTGCACCTTTCTGAGGTGATTTTTACTTTGATAATTTGTGTATTTGTGGGGTAGAAAAGGGTGTTACAACAAACTCTTTCAGCTGTGATTTTAGCAACAACTTACACTTCTATCCAATGGTGAAATAATCAATTCCCACTATCAAGAATTTTAGTTGGCCTGAAGCCAGGGGGAACGGACCCAAGATGTCCATGCCCCACTGGTAAAATAGCTAGGGTAAAGTCTTTCACTGAAAGACCTCATCTAGAGCATGTTGGAGGTCAAAATGCCTCTGACACTGGGCACATTTCTTGACAAAGGCGATGATATCCTTCATCAGGGTAGGCCAATATTATCCTTCTCTAACCAACTTATGAGCGAGAGCCTTTCAGTCAATATGGCTTCCACAGTCTCTTTTGTGGACTTCGGCGAGTACTAAGGTATATTCATGTTCTCCTAAACATCATAGCATTGGAGTTTCTCTCCTCATCTTGTAAAGTTTTCCCGAGAGAAGAGTGTAATTAGTAATCTGCTTTTGGATTTTTCTTGATTCCCCCTCGTCCAGTAGGAGTTCGTGTGCCTGTAGGTAACGTAGTATGGGTGACATCTAGATAGACTCAGGGACAACTTCCAAGGATTAGGTTTTGCCTGCCTTAATACTGGGGGAGACGAGAGTCTCCTGGATCACTATTATGTTAAAACCATGTTGTCTTTGAAGTGGCTAGTCTAGACATAAGGTATGCTCTAGTGTTCTGTTTGCGGGGAACATGTTCTATTTCAAAAGAAGTAAGGCGAGAGGATATACTTCACACCTTTTGGAGAAATCTTATCAGCTAAGGTTCTTTGTGTTGAACATGTGACTTCACACAAAAGAAGAGAGTGGGTGAACTGTGTGGTTAAAAAACATGATTTTTAAAAATTATTAGAATTAAAATTAGAGTTTAAAATCATTTTGAAAATGGTTTTAATATTAAGAAATGCAAAATTAAAATTGTAGAATGTACATTGCATAAAGTAAATAGTTGAGGGAAAAGAGAGAACACTGAGAGTTATAGAGGTTCGGTCAAACAAAGAAGAAGACTCACTTCTCTCCCCAAGAATTGATCTTAAGAGTATGCATACACTTGAGAGCTATTAGTAGGTTATACTCACAAACCCCCTTATACAAGGAACAAACGAAGTTTAAGGTTGACTTCCCAACCAAACAAATAACTATGGATTGAAGTGGTGAGTTTTCCTTCCAGACGGCGGGTCAAAGCGATTAGTCTCCTTTCCACGAGAATCTTGGAGAGGTTACTTTTTAAGCTTCTAAACAAACTTTGCGATCTTTTATTACCGGGCTGAGCACACGAACCTTAAACCTTGGTTTATACTTGACATAATTCATTGGTTTTGCATCTTTAATCGCTTAACGACTTATAATTGACTTGCCTTCATCAGTTGTCTTCATTTAGAAAATATTTGACATCACCAAAAGTTGTTGTACTTGTTAAAGGCATATCACCTATAAAACAAGGTTCCACATTCTTCCCATTTTTTATGATGATAACACATCTCTTAGAGGAGGTGGCAAACGAAAATAACACATATGTGTTTGGAGTAATTAAACTCCCAATGAGTTAAATAGAGAGTATACTCTAACCTCTCATAAGTGTATACTTGTCCCCCTTTGTCAAAATAAAATAGGCGAGTAAAGACGCATTGTGAAAAATATGCACACATAAGTAGTTAAACATTTAGGAAAACGAAAAACATTGTCTTATTTATTAAAGATAAAATACTTAGAATTCAAAATACGCGAGTGAAAATTGATAAATTTAAACATTGAGTAAAAAAAAAAGAATGGTAAACTAAACAAAAATACATAAGTGAGATCATTCGATGCCATAAGCATTGTCATTCCTTGCCATGATTTTCTTCATATCCCCGACTAGACTTTGGCAAATTTTCAACACTTTGTCTATCTTGGTGTCTTCTTCCTCAGTTGGTTCATATTCTCCTTCTTCCTTGAAAGATAATTCCTCCTTTATTTCTCCATGCTTGATATGGAATCTAATATCTCTCAGGAAGTATAGGTGATCATATGGTTTGGTGAGTCTTCTGCTTCCTCCATGGTGTTAATGTTGAAGTTGGCCAGAAGTCTTGTGATGATTTGTCCACAGGGTAACCCTGCATATGCGATTTCTTTTCATTGGATCATGTGGTTGATCATACCTTTTGCTCAATTGGTTGAGATTTCTTAGGTTAGGAGCCACAGAGGTACTACATCTTCCCTAACTACATAGCCATGGTTTATGATCCTTGGGAACAGGATCCTAGTGTGAAGATAATGGAGGATCCTAACATTTGGCTTCAGGTGAATTGTTTTGAAGGGAACCTTCATCTTTTCCATAGGGTTGATTATAAGGGCATTGATGGCAGTAGAGTGTTTGAAGTTTTTAAAACATATTTATTTATCAAGGGTGTAGGTTATCCCTTCAGAGGGAAGCTAAAAAATTCTTCCAAATGGTATTTGTGAATTACAATTTCCACTTCTCTTACATATTTTCTCAAGGAGGTTCCTACAAGTTTCAGGTTTAGGTAGAACTCTTTTACTAAGTTTGGGAAAGTCCTATCTGGTATTTGGGTGAATAAATCTTTGAGGGAATCTTGGAAAATTTGATGATAAGGCTTGTGGCTCTTCAAGAGACATGGTTCCAAGTACCAACCTTTAATTACTTTGTTGGCTAGAATTGTCATTTTTTTTTTCTTGCTTGTGATTTATCAAATCTGTAGTTAACACATTTCTTCTTGGTGTTTCTTTGGGTTTTTATTTTGAGGAGGCCATGGTGATACTTATGGCAGAGGAAATCACACAAGAAAAGATGTAAGAAGGTGTGAAATTTTAAGATTCAAGAAATAGTGAAGCAAACATACCTATTTATAACGTGCATTTTGAAGTTTTGGCCGTGTATTTCAGGAAAGCATTCATTGCAGATTGTGCTGATTGAAAATTAAATCAAATTTTTTCCAAATTGAGTGTGCCAACTGATTGGATAATTCCTCTAATCAGATGGTGAATCAGATCTTTCGATATTTTATATGTTTTTCATCAATGTTGAGATCTTCTTTTCTTGAAGGGAAATTTTAACTTGGATATGATATGAAAAATAGGCATGTCAAGCTTCTCCAATTGATTGCCATAATGTGTCAATCGACCTAGCTTTTAATGTTCATCCTCCTTGGTGCATTTTTGGGTCTTGTGCTAAGTTTGGTTGCTTGTTGTGCACCTCTGTTAGGCTTGTTTGCACCTTTTTCTAAAAACATTTGAAAAACTCATCTTTTGGGTTAGAAAATAACTTCTTTGAGATGAGCATAATTAAATTAACTTATTTTAAGGGTTTAATCACAGTTTTATGATTATTTAAATCTTAAAATAATACATACCTCTTTTATAAAAAAATCTTGATAAATACTTCCTTTAAAGGAAAACACCAATCATACTATGGTGTATCCTTCTCTATAGAGCCGTTAAAATGGGCCGAAGCCCATGGGCCGGCCCATCGAGCCCGAAAAAATTAGGGCCTAGACGTTATTTTTTAAGCCCTTTTTTTTATCGGGCCTTGTTTAGTCCAGCCCGAAAAAATCCAAAAAAAAATATGGACTAGCCCGTATAGGTTATGATTGGCCCGCAACTCAAAAAAAACTTTATAAAAATTAATATAATTACCATAATACAAATTCAATCATGAAAAAAACTCAATTTATTTGACCAAACCAAACTCTCTCTGATGCCGATTAGTATAAGCCCACATTACAATAAGCCTGTCAACATTGAAAGTCCATTACCAAAGCTTAGAA
>JALAZF010000763.1:1800000-1969633 GCA_022829125.1 Lathyrus tuberosus
GTCGCATGCCTCAAGGCACCGCTCGAGAAAGCTTTCTTGACCACATAGGGGCCGTCATAATTCGGAGTCCATTTACCCCGAGAGTCAGTGAGAAATGATTGTATCTTCTTGAGCACAAGGTCTCCTTTTCTGAAGACACGAGGTCGAGCCTTTTTGTCAAACGCCTTCTTCATCCTCTGTTGATACAACTGACCATGACATAGCGCCGTCATTCGCTTTTCTTCGATCATATTCAGTTCATCGTGTCGACTTTGATACCATTCAGCTTCTGTTAGCTTAGCTTCTATCAATACCCGGATTGATGGGATCTCTACTTCTATGGGGAGCACTGCCTCCATGCCATATGCTAGAGAGAAAGGGGTTGCCCCTGTTGAAGTGTGGACAGATGTGCAATAACCGTGAAGAGCAAAGGGTAACATATCGTGCCAGTCTTTGTAGGTTACAACCATCTTCTGAACAATCTTCTTGATGTTCTTGTTAGCCGCTTCTACTGCTCCGTTCATCTTGGGTCGGTAGGGAGATGAGTTATGGTGTTCGATCTTGAACTCTGCACACAACTCTTTCATCATCTTATTGTTCAAATTGGATCCATTATCCGTAATGATCTGGCTAGGAACACCATAACGACAGATGATATTGTTTTTGATAAATCGGACCACCACTTGTCTGGTTACATTGGTGTACGATGCTACTTCGACCCACTTGGTGAAGTAGTCAATGGCTACCAGGATGAAACGATGTCCGTTCGAAGCCTTAGGTTCGATCATGTCGATCATGTCGATTCCCCATATGGAAAAAGGCCAATGGGAAGAAAGAACTTTGAGATGTGTTGGCGGTACATGGATTTTGTTGGAGTATATCTGAAACTTGTGACACCTCCTCATGTACTTGTAGCAGTCGGATTCCATTGTCAACCAATAGTACCCTGCTCTCAGAATTTTTCTCGCCATTGTGTGTCCGTTGGCATGAGTGCCAAAGGATCCTTCGTGAATTTCTTTTATCAGCATGTTTGCTTCTGGTCTGTCTATGCATCGAAGCAAGACCATGTCGAAATTTCTCTTATACAGTGTATCACCACTCAAGAAGAAGCTGCCTGCTAGCCTTATGAGGGTTTTTCTGTCTTTCCTTAGTGCCCCAGGTGAGTACTCTTATTTCTGAAGGAAGAATTTGATATCGTGATACCAAGGTTTGTTGTCTATGACTGCCTCAATCATGAAGATGTAAGCGGGCCGTTCAAGGCGTATTATGTCAATCTTAGGTAAGTCGTTCCAATGACCTACACTAATCATGGAAGAGAGGGTGGCTAAGGCATCAGCCATGTGATTCTCTTCACGAGGGATATGATGAAACTCGATTCTGTCGAAGAAAGGTAACAATCTTCTCGCGTAGTCTTTGTAAGGAATCAATCCTGATTAGTAGGTGTTCCAATATCCTTTGATCTGATTGATAACCAAAGCTGAGTCGCCGTATACATCCAAGTTCTTGATCCTTAAGTTGATCGCTTATTCGAGACCCATAATACAAGCTTCGTATTCGACCTCGTTGTTTGTGCACTTGAATATAAGTCTGGCAGTGAAAGGAATGTGGGTACCCTAAGGTGTTATGATAATCGTCCCAATTTCATTTCCGTAATGATTGACAGCTTCGTCAAAGATTAGTCCCCATTGGGAACCTGGTTCTGGCCCTTCACTGGGTAGCGGTTCATCGCAGTCTTTCATTTTTAGATACATGACATCTTCGTCTGGAAAGTCAAATCCGACTGATTCCTGATCATCAATCGGTTGATGAGCCAAATAATTGGCTAAAATACTTCCCTTAACGGCTTTTTGAGCGTGGTATTCTATGTCATATTCTGATAACAACATCTGCCAACGGGCGATTCTTTCCGTGAGAGCAGGTTTTTCAAAGACGTACTTGATTGGATCCATTTCTGAGATTAACCAAGTAGTGTGACAAATTATGTACTGGCGAAGATGTTTGGCTGCCCAAGCCAAAGCGCATCAAGTTTTCTCAAGCATAGTGTATCGAGTCTCGCAGTCGGTGAATTTCTTGCTCAAATAGTAGATGGAAGACTCTTTCCTTTTTGTTTCGTCTTGTTGGCCAAGTACACAACCAATTGAGTCCTCCAAGACTGTTTGATAGATGATCAGTGGTCTTCCCTCCACTGGTGGTGATAGAATCGGTGGATTCAACAGGTATTCCTTAATACTGTCGAAGGCGGTTTGGCAATCTTCTGTCCAAACGCAGTCCTGGTTCTTTTTAAGTAATTTTAAAATTGGCACACACGTCGCGGTCACGAGGAATACAAATCTGGAGATGTAGTTCAAACGTCCCAGGAATCCTCTGACTTGTTTTTCAGTTTTTGGAGAAGGCATTTCTTGAATGGCCTTGACCTTGTCAGGATCAACCTCAATTCCTTTCTGGCTGATGATGAACCCTAAAAGTTTCCCTGAACGGACACCGAAGGTGCACTTGTTGGGATTCAAGTGGAGTTTGTACTTTCTCAACCGCTCGAATAGTTTTGACAGGTGGGTCACATGCTCCTCTTCTGTCTTAGATTTGGCAATCATGTCATCGACATATACCTCAATTTACTTGTGTATCATGTCATGAAACAGAGTAGTCATGGACCTTTGATAGGTTGCCCCGGCGTTCTTCAAACCGAATGGCATTACCTTGTAACAAAAGGTACCACATGGGGTAATGAACGAAGTTTTCTCCATGTCTTTCGGTGCCATTTTTATCTGATTATAGCCCAAGAATCCATCCATGAAGGAGAAAACTTTGAACTTTGCTGTACTGTCTACCAGCATGTCAATGTGTGGCAAAGGAAAGTCGTCCTTTGGACTAGCCTTGTTTAGATCTCTGAAATCCACACACATTCTGACCTTTCCGTCATTTTTCGGTATGGGTACGATGTTGGCTAACCATTGAGGGTACTCTGACGTGGCGAGGAAGCCCGCGTCAATCTGTTTCTATACCTCCCCTTTGATTTTGATGGCCATATCTGGGTGAGTCCGTCTCAACCTCTGCTTTACTGGAGGACATTCTGACCGTAACGGTAAGTGACGTTCCACGATGCTGGTATCCAACCCTGGCATGTCCTGATAGGACCAAGCAAACACATCGGGAAATTCTCTGAGAAGCTTTGTCAAACTCTCTTTGGCAGTTGGACTGAGCAGTGCCCCAATCCTGATTTCTTTTCTCTCTTTTTCTGAACCCGAGTTAACCGTTTCCAATGGCTCTTTGTGAGGTTCAATGGACCTTTCCTCCAGTCTGAGTAATCGGGAGATCTCTTCTGGAATTTCGTCGTCAACTTCTTCTTCAGCCCCAAATACCGGGAACTCAAATTTGGGAGAAGGCATTGGATTGTATGTTTCAACGGGGTTTAAAACAAGCAATCTGCATGACGTGATGATTTGTGTTTAGAAGAGATAGAGAAAATGCAAGTGTGTGCAGTGTATTTTTCTTTGAAAACTGCTTGTTTTTATTATTGAGTTGTTTTTTAGGATTACCATTTTCTGAAAAGCGAAAAGAGAAAACGACAATTAATGCGGAAATTACAGAACGACGTTATTTTATTTATGAACAAGTCAATTCTTGAAACTACAGCCCTATAAAACAAACTCTGTCGCTTTGGACGAAGCGAAGAGGGAAATTTACAGAAAGCGAGCCCTATCAAAACATCCGTTTCACCTGGGCAGGGTGAAAGGTTAAAGACGACAATTACTTTGACTTATGAACAATCTTCGAAATATCGACAACAACCCATTGGCGGCGAACTCCTCGGTGAATCACAAAGTCTGGTACTTTCCTTGATTTGTCTTCAGAAATGACGCTGATTTCTGGCGGAGCAGGATCATTGGAATCTGTCACCCAAGCAGAGTTGTCGTAGGAGGATTCCTCTGTTGTATTTTGCATAGTATTTGTGCTCTCAGGCAAGTCTCCCCATCTACTTGGCTGGATGTCTTCGAGCATGATACGAGAGCTTTCAGGAGCGGTGTATTTGACCATGAAGTCAAATTTTCCATTTGGTTGTCCTAAGATGTCCCACACTTCTTTGGGACTGGAGGGGTCATCTCTCTCGATGACGTTAACCTCAGGAAAAGCGTAGTTGATGAATTCTAGTCCGGCAAGCTTTGCCAATTCATCGTCGCGCTGGATGTTTTCTGAATAACCTGAGTGTTGATCCCATGACATGGTGGGGACGCAGGTATTTTTTCCAATGATGCTCAGCTAATTTTCATTGTTTGAATGATTTTCTTGTCCCAAGTCTCCTGGGTGCGGATGCCAGATAGGCAGATCATCCATTGGGCCGTAATAGTCGTGGTCAAAGTTATCCTTCATCAGAGTGTCCTCCTCTAATGAGTTTGGTGGAGCACGACATCCTTTCGGATCACAATCTCCATATATCATTTCGACATCTGACCTCAGTATAAATCTCGGACTCTTTGCGGGATAGCAAAAGGGCGTAGGCACCTCTTCCTGAGACATATAACCGTCCTCGTTGAGATAGGACTTCCATTCCTCATCCATATCGGAGGGATCCTCCTCGTTGATGGTATGGACTTCTTGATGCACTGGGTGAAGGAAACCTCCACTATGGAAGAAGTCCTGAATGGGATGAAGACTTTCATCGTTAGCAGCTGTCTGGGTGCAGGTTGCAGAAAAACCAAGACCCTTCTTTGTTTTATTATCAGTAGGAATGACAAGCTGTCCCCATCCTTTTGCATTGTTATTCTCGATCACTTCGAGAGCATCTCTATATGAGGAAATCGAGGATCCTTTCTCTGATTGATTCTTATTGCTCACCGAAAGTGCTTGGAACTGAGTCCCAACAACCTCCTCGGGTTCTACACAAGTAGATAATGACAAGTTGCTCACGAGCAAGGCTTGTTCTCCACAAACCGTGATGAGTTGATTGTTCTTGACGAACTTCAGTTTCTGGTGAAGTGTCGAGGTGACTGCCCCAGCCTGGTGTATCCAAGGTCTTCCTAATAAGCAACTGTATGTTGCCTGGATGTCCATGACCTGGAAAGTGATTAGGAAAGTGTGAGGACTGATAGTTATGGGAAGGTCGACTTCGCCGATAACTGCTTTCTGAGACCTGTCAAACGCTTTGACGATGACCTCACTGCCCCTCATCGGGGGTCCTTTGAATGATAGTCGGATTAAAGTGGACTTCGGCATAACATTGATGGCCGATCCTGTGTCTACCAGTATGCTGGCTAAAGCATCGTCCTGGCAGTTAACTGTGATATTGAGCGCCATGTTGTGGCTTTTTCCCCCCTTGGGCAAATCCTCATCACTGAATCCTAAGTTGTTGCAGGAAGTGATGTTAGAGAGGATGCTATCGAACTGTGGTATTGACACATCCTGTTCCGCAAAGGCCTGCTCTAAGACTTTCTGTAGAGCCTCTCTGTGGGCTTCAGAACTGAGTAAAAGTGATAACACTGAGATCTTTGAAGGAGTTTGTAACAGTTGGTCAACAATGTTGTATTCACTCCATTGGATGAGCTTCAGCATCTCATCATTGTTTTTCGAAAGGTCGGGATTACTGGATTGACCGACTGGTGGATCGGGAGCTTCTGTCGGAAGTTCCTTTTCTTTGTTAGGTTCTACAACCCCTCGGTTGAAGATTTGACCGCTCCGTGTTACTCGACTGATGTCTGCAATATTCACGACGGAGGGCAATGGAATTTCCTTTCCATTCTCAATTGTTGTTGCACCGTATTTGTAAGGGATCGCCTTAGCTGATTCATACGGTAGCGGTCGCGGTAGATAGATAACTACAGGAGCCTTCTGATTTTTCTGACTGTCGTAATTAACTTCAATCAGTTCCTTGCTAAGAACTGTTGATTCGTCCAGTAGAGGAATGATGGTACAAACATCCTTGTTCCTCTCAGGATCAGAGATTACAACCACGTCTCTGATTTGATCTGTGAAGTAGTCCGGCGCCCAGTCAACGGACACCGAAGCTAGGTATGGGTGAATCTCCTTGTGATCCAACTGACCTTGAAGGGCTGCTCGCACGAGGTAACATCCTTGGTTATTTTCCGAACAGACTCTACAACGTTCATAGTTGTGTGGTGGCACCTGGCTACGCCCGGTTTGAATGCAGTGTAACCTCACTAGATTTGTTTCCGTAGATCGGACATCCTGACTTCATTGCCAAGTAGGGTTCCCATCAACCACACTGATTTGTTGTGTGTCTTCATCCATATATATTGGAAGCCACCAGTGGTTTAACAAGTGTTGTAAAGTTCTTTGAACGAGAGCACACCCTTAGTTACTCTCACAACATCCTTTACAGTTCTGGTAATCATGCGAAGTGAGAAAACTAAGTTGGACCTGCCTAGCATGTAACTCCACCAAGTTGGTATTCATCAGACGAATATCGAAGATTTGAATCATGTTGATCTGATAGGGATTCCTATCATGGTAGTCCTGGATCCATCCAAGATCCATCTGACGCTGGAGGGTTTCTTGTACAAAAGAGCATCCCTGTTTGTTTACCGAGCAAGTCAGACAGGAATTGTAATCGTGCCGCGGCAGATTATGATACTGGCTTTGCCTTTAGTGCAACGCCACTAAGTTGACATTCATTGCACAGATGTCGTGGTTCTGAATGACGTTGGAATTCGTATAGGTCATTCAGACTCCACGAACTTGATGCTCTTGGATCCATCCGAGATCCAATTGTTCCTGTAGAGATGATTGCACCACAGAACATCCCTGATTGTTTTTAGAGCAGATATCACACTGGTGATAATTATGAGGTGGCACATGGCCATATCCGCTCTGTCTACAATGTATCTTGACCAGATTGTCCCTTAACAAGAGTACATCATGAATTTGATAGGTGTTGTTAGACTCTCCCTTTATCAAATTGACTGCAGCTTTCTCGTGTTGAGGCAGCGGGTTCGTGAGAACATTTGGATTCGTATATTTGAAAGATAAGACCCCGCTCCTAACAAGTTTTTGCACATCGGATTTGAAACTGAGACAATTCTCTATGTTATGCCCTGGTCTTCCTTGATGGTAAGGACAAGTCTGATCCGTTTTGAACAAAAAAGGCGGATTTTCCGGTACTGTAAGAGGAGACTTAGTCTAGACGTGCCCCTTGACCAGTAATAATGGAAACAGTTCGGCGTACAACATGGGTATAGGGTCAAACCCTGGTGGTCGCGTTGTACGGTTGTTGTTGTATGGAGGACGAGTCTGCTGAAGAGACTGTTGTGTCCTTTGCTGATATTGTTGTTGATTAGGTTGGCTCTGAATAACCTGAGGTTGATACGTAGGAACAAACGCGGGATTGATAGCAGGAGTTACCGTCGCTACTGTTTGATATCGTCGCCTTTGCTTTCTGAGAGAGATATTCCCAATATTCTGCTCGTTTTTCTTAGGGAGAGCACTACCGTATCATTTTGTACTACTTGATGATCCAGCATCTTTAACTAAACGTCCTTCTCGGACTGCTTCCTCAAGACGAACTCCCATGCCCACCATCTCGGTGAAGTCACTGGGCGCACTGGTGACCATTCTGTCGTAGTAAAATGAGCTTAAGGTCTTTAAGAAGACCTTTGTCATCTCTTTTTCCTCAAGAGGTGGAGAAATCTGAGCGGCAATTTCACGCCATCTTTGAGCGTACTCCTTAAAGGTTTCCTTGTCCTTTTGTGACATTAATCTGAGTTGATCTCTGTCCGGTGCCATGTCCAAATTGTATTTATACTGCTGAACGAAAGCAGCACCAAGATCTCTGAACATGCCAATCGTAGCGCGGTTTAAACCCATGTACCATTTGAGTACTGCACCGGTTAAACTATCCTGAAAGTAATGAATTAGTAGCTCCTGGTTCTTTGTTTGAGTTGACATTCGCCGGGCGTACATCACTAAATGACTCTGAGGGCAAGAGTTACCCTTGTATTTTTCAAAGTCGGGCACTTGGAACTTGTGTGGGACTTTCACATTGGGTACCAAGCAAAGATCTGCGGCGTCCTTTCCAAATAGATCCTGACCGCGAAGAGCTTGCAGCTCTTTCTGTATTTCCAGGAACTGTTCCTGGAACTCATTCATTCTGTCGAACATGCTTTCGTTTCCACCAGAAGGTATCTGGGGAATCTGTCCTTCCGGGACAGTGTGTACCACGGGCGGTGGTATAGTCATTATGGCCGAGGCTCTCAGTGCCTCCCAAAGTTTGTAACCTTCAGGAGTTACTGCCATGCCCCTGGCATCTTCGCTTTCCCGAAGTTTGTAACCTTCAGGCCCAGCGGCTCCTGCTGTGGTTCCCTGATCCTCAGCGATCGGCGGAACATATCCTTCCGGGATATAGTTAAGTGGCATGCCCCAGGGGCGATCTTTCAGCATCTTGTACCTAGGATCATACTTCTCCACTATGGGCGTAGATGTGATCTCCGAGATCACAATCCTTTGTTGTTGCATCTGAGCTTCTACTAGAGCTTGCATGTCGTTATGAAGCTTTCTCAGATCCTCTTTTAGAGTGTCGATCTCTTCTCTCAACTCTCCGTTCTCTTCCTCGAGATCATCCATATTTTTCTGACGATTGGCCCGAGTATTGTACGAATGAGACAGTTTGACTCTAGAATCGAGACGCAAACGTGAGATTTGTAGGTAAGAAGAATGCGTTATGCGAGAATGATGAATGCAATGATTATTAATTATTTTTGTTTATTCAAAGTAAACTTCGACAATTGGATTGCAAATATCAAATAGTGGGGAAACCCCGTTTTATTGAATTCAAAGGATTGCGGAAATGGAAATACAGCAGATTACAAAGTGTTGGAAAAGGAAATCTAAATTAATGGATCCTGAGTCCTCTCTGAAGAGAGCTCAAGTGCTGGTTCGGGTGCTTTCCTTTTCTTTGACCGGGGCTCTTGGGCCGTTGTCGGGTTGTCATTCCTTTGCCAAGTGAAAGGAGCGAGCAAATTCCTTTGGTCATCCTGATATTCTACAACATGTTGCTCTAAAATCTCAATCAGAGCATCTTTTTCTCTTAACAGTTATTGTATTTTCCTGCACTCCACATTGAGAATACGGTACTTGTTCCTCCAAGACCTCTTCTCGTGCTGAACTTTGCTGAGAGTAACCTGAAGTTTTTCCGTCTTAGACATAAAATAAAGGGCAGAGTCCCTTAATGGAAGAACTTCCTGACGAGGGTAAGACATCCTCAGCTTGAGAGCTCTAGTTTGTACCCAGTGGAGATAAGGCTCCACTGAGACACAATCTGGTTTTCCTAGAGACTCTCGTCCTTTCCTATGAACGTGTTTCCAAGCGTGCACTATTTCCGTCTTTAGTGCCCTGTCATTTTCTCCTTCCTTGAAGAAAAGACCTTCCAGATGAGCATTCCGTGGGACGTGCCTCATCAGGTATCCAAATTGACGACGAACTAACACTGGATGATAGTTGATTCCCCCCTTAGTTCCTATAAGGGGTACATTTGGGAAATTTCCACAACGGTCAATGATCCTGATCCCGTCATAGATTCGATTGCACCAATCGATGTCAGAGTTGGTAAGAGACATGATTCTCTGCGACTAACGTAAAGTATTCTTTTGATCCTAAAATGCAGCAGACTTGGGCAAATGGGAAGTGAACCATTTGTATAGCAGGGGTACACAACACGTGATCATTCCTCTGCTGTATAAATTCCTTAAGTGTACCGAATGATACGCATCTGCGAGTAAGGTCTGTACATGGTTTCCAATCAGGAAAATCTTAATGGCGTTGATATCTACAAAGTTATTAATGTTGGGAAACAAAAATAACCCGTAGGTGAGAAAAACAAAGATGCTCTCGAAAGCGGCCTCATTCCATATACTGGCAAAGTATAGAGCTTTCTTTGTCAAGAACTGGGCTGGCAAACCCTGGATGCCACCCTTTGTGGTCATGTGAGTCCTGACTTCTGACTCGTCCAAATAAATTGCTCTTGCAATGGTTTAATCCTTTGGAATTTCTTCCAGTCTAGAAAAGGGAGCTTGATCAGTAATATGTAAATCAGTCAGGTGACAGTACTCCTCCAGCGTTGGTGCAAGCTGATAATCTGGGAATGTGAAATAGTGATAGACCGGATCGTAGAACTGGATTAGTGTGGATAGGATTCCTTAAATTACGTGATCCCTTAACAAGGACAACAGTCCTCCATACTTGGCTCTGAAAGCCTCATGGTTGGTAATCATTCTCGCCAAACCTCTCAAATCCTCTAACTTTGGAACCTTAAAGGTATACTTATGAGTTTTCCTTCTACCGAAATCCATTAGCGCAATCTCCTTTCTCTGATATTTGCAATCATTATCTTAGTTTAATTTGAAAAAGAGAGACTAGAAGAGAAGATTTTCTTTGTCTTAATGTTTTTTAAATGAATGTATGAATGCAGCACACAAAAACATAGAAAAAACATGGGGTTAAAGGGTCGGTGTCATGAAGTCAAGGCTCTACCCCTTCCCCCCAAAGGTTGTCTCTCAAAATCACTGATTCCCTTAGAGATAACATCAGCGGGCCGGGAACCGTGCTAGGTGATGTATCTTAGAGCAATCTCAGATGAGGGTAGTATCGCGTGACAACTATTTCCGATAGCTTCCGCACTACAAAATGGCTTAAGTCTGCTAAAAACCTCAGCTTCTCAAATAACTCAGTCGACCACACTACTTTCAACAACCGAAGTCGTATACGCAATGTATCTACAAAGGGAGTCTCCACTGAGTTTGATGGTCGATCGGGGGCTCTTAACTGGAATTCACTCCCAGTAAGATTACCTGCATTGCCATCACCTATCTTAGGTGTATACTCAATCTTTCCACATGCGGCATCACACACATTCCCATTAGCAGAAAAATAAACACTGATATCAATTAGGAAAAGCAGTATATATATTTATCTTAATCATCCTAGACCTCTAGTCTTATGATCCTATACAGACAATGACTCCCCAGCAGAGTCGTCATTTCTGTGACATGAATTTAGGGTTTCAACCAGAGAGATAAGAGGACAAAACCCTGCGTGGCCCCACGGTGGGCGCCATTTTTCTGTAGTGAGCGATTTTGGACGTGGTTCTTAAGCACTGTCGCTCTGGGGTACTAATGGTCGATTCATTTTTTATCCTATTGAAGCTGACTAAGGAAGGGAAATAGATGTCTTCAATTAACTCTGATTGCATACTGAGTTTGAACAGCGGTCTATTAGGTTACAGATGCTATGTGGATGTGGGGTCTCTCTCTGCTTATTTTGCTAAGAATGAAATGACGGGACTATGCTATTGGTAGGATGTTAGGACTGATGCTTTTCGATTGATGTATGAAGGTACGAGATTTTGGGTTTTTGATTAGTGTGCTCGCTAAGATTTTTCAATCTTATGCCTACGTATTCCCGTTTAATGAAACAGGGAAATCAGAGCGATCGTAGTTCCTCCTATTCTATGGGAGGAAAAATGTCATTTTGGTGTCTTGTTCAAAGCCCAAGACGTGAAGCTAAAGGTGGTTTGTATCTTGTTCAAAGCCCAAAATGTGAAGCTGAAGGGTCTATTTGTATCTTGTTCGAAGCCCAAGATGTGAAGCTAAAGGGTTTTGACTTTAGAGAGAATTTGTTATCTCTAAAGGGGGTCTGTTTGTCACAACTGTTGGGTGACTGATTATAAAGGAGAATTACTTTAACTGGGATATGTGAATCCAGCAATGCCATAATTTCCTTTATAGGGGATTTTTAACCTGAAGGAGAAGACTTTAACTCAGTTTAGAGCAATGCCATATTTCCTTAGGAATTTCTCATGCTAAAAGAGGGACAGTGGCGTGGATGTAAATAATCCAGAGGCTTGCCACTTACAGCAATTAGATGGGGGAAAAGGAGTTGTTGATGTTTGTATACTGTGAACGAGGCACAACTTTTGATGCTAAAAGGTTGATTGACTTAACTGAGGTTTCCTTATACAAAGCCTAAGGGAGGCTATTGACCCAACAAGAGGGTGTTTTTATGTGTCTCGTACGAAGCCCGAGAGAGAGGCTAAAAGGTGTTTCACTCAACAAGAGAGTCTTTGCACCTCGTACGAAGCCCGAGATGGAGGACGAAAATGTTTGACTCAACAAAAGAGTCTTTTATACTCAACAAGAGAGTGTTTTGTATCTCGTACGAAGCCCGAGATGGAGGCTAAAAATGTTTGACTCAATAAGAGAGTCTTTTATACTCAATAAGAGAGTGTTTTGTATCCCGTACGAAGCCCGAGATGGAGGCTAAAAGGGGTTTGACTCAACAAGAGAGTCTTTTATACTCAACAAGAGAGTGTGAATAGGTGAGCTCTGCTAGGGAGGATCATTGAACCAAGCCCAAGAGGAGGCTAGGGTGCTGGTGACTGTTTCAGTTTAGTGACAGGTCCAGTATGTTGGTTAAAAGAGAAAATCAGTTCTTATATGGGTAATGTTGTGCTGATGGATTTGATCAGAGGATCATGGTTATTTCCTGTTCTTTAAGGAAATGGGAAATCCAAAGGGTATTGAGAATGTCCAAGTCTACGGGTGTTTTGAGAAATCGATTCTCAGGTAGTGCATGATCTTTGTATGATGCCCAAGAGAAGGCTGGTATGTTAAGGGATGAAGGTCAACCCATTAACTGGTCAGACACTTGACTCAGAAAGACAGCTCTAGCAAATTGATGACTAGGTTCTGTTCCTATACCTGTAGAGGTCTCTGGGTCCTTGTACTATGCTTAAGAGAAGGCATGAGAGCTTTTAAGAAGCCGAAGGGTCCTTGTACAACGCCCAAGAGGAGGCGGGGATGCTTTTAAGAAGCCTGTGGGTCTCCAAACCCCGAGAAGTTCAAGACATGCCATTCACCAAGAATAGATCAAGCCAGGAAAGTTCGAGAATTTGGAAGAAACTCAAGAGATGCCATTCACGGAGAAAAGATCATCTCTGGGGAGTAGAGTCTCTTTGACGATTTCTAAGGGTGACATTCTGAGAAAGGGTTCACCGAGAATGCTACCTTTCACGTCTCCATATTGTTTAACCCCAAGAGGAGGGAAAACTGTGTCTGGTAATCCTATGGGGATCTAGTTTTGTTTGTATTTAAGAGTGACCAACAGGGCTTTACCTAGTGCTAGACGTAGTTGCCGGGGAAAACTCTAAATAACTATACTAATATTACACAGTGGATATTTGACAGGTATATAAAAGTTTGTGAAAGAAGACTTACAGTGAGCAGCCCCACAATACAATTATATATATATATATGAAAGCGGATAAAGAAAGTGGGTAAACACTTACTCGGTTGTAGAGCTTCCATGCTATTTTGTTAGTTTGTTCGGTAAAGAAAGCTTTGATAACAATATTATATTCAAAATCAAAGGAGAAAGTGCTTTGAAAAGATTGTTGGGGCTTACAGCTCAAGGAGAGGCCCAAGGTTTTATCAGTGATTGCACTGTTGTTTTGTACATTGTACAGGGACTTATACAAGTGACTGAGGTCCAAAAAGGTTTTCTGTACAAAAGGATGGGTCTTACACTCTCTCAAGAGGCCTAAAGGGTTATTTTTGTACAAGTGGTGGGGCTTACAGCTCAAGGAGAGGCCCAAAGGTTTATTTAAAAAGGCGACGATCGCGTCGAACTTTTTGATGGTATCAGGACTTATACAATAAGTGAGGCCCAAATTATTTTGGTTTTCAAAAAGGGTTGGGTCTTACACTCTACTAGAGGCCCAATGATTTTTAAAGAATGGGGCTTATAACACGAGGGTAGGCCCAAGGGTTTGATTTTTGAACTGGCGATCGCGCCGAGATTTTCTTTTAACGCAGAGGGACTTATACAATATCTGAGGCCCAAATTTGTTTAGGTTAAAAGGGGATTGGGTCTTACACTCTATTAGAGGCCCAAAAAAGTTTTGAATGGGTCTTATAGCTCGAGGAGAGGCCCAGATGATTGGTTTTAAGCGGGCGATGATTGTGTCGAACTTTTGAAATACAACGGGACTTATACAACATTTGAGGCCCAAAATTGTTTGTATTTACAAAGGATTGGGTCTTACACTCTATTAGAGGCCCAAAAAAGTTTTAAAAAGTTTGATGAGGGTTGAATCAATCAAAAACCCCAATTTGTTTCCAAAATGTATTTTAATTGAATAAAAGTTCAATTAAAATGATCAAAATTGTTAAACATGTGGAAAACAAACTGTGATCTTGGATTAATGTTTCAAAAATCAGGTTTTGATCCACAAAATGATTGGAAATCACTAAGATTTGAAAAATCAAGAAAGAGAAAATATTTTAAATATCAAAAATAATTAAAATATTAATTCTTTGCAAAAATATCAAAAGTATATGAAATAAATAATATTTTTGGGATTTTTTGGGAAAATAAAATATTTTAACATTTTTGTGAATTATTAAAAAAAGAATCAACTCAAAATCATTAAAACTCAGAGAGAAATTAATTTTTGAATCAATTAAATAAAATCACAAAATTCAAATATTCAAATTTTCAAAAAAAGGGCGCCAAGAACAAGGGCAAGAACATGCGCCACCCTCTGTTTCTGCAGATTTGCGTTTTCTATCCAATCTTACTGAATACTTGATAATATCATGCAAACTACATATCAATCTACTCGTTTCAACCTCACGATCATGTCTATGGTCTTTAATTTCACTTATTTTAAACATGGAATAAGAAATCAAAGAGAAACCTAAAGAACCCTAAAGTTTGCATGAAGGTTCAGAAATTCCATACACGATTCAAACAATGTAATTGATTGAGGGAAAACACTCCATGCATGATTATGAACATATGGCCAAATTATTGTGCAGCAAAAAATGCATGGATCACAGAGTTAGAAGAGCTCATGCTTACCTCTTGCAGCTGGTGATCGTGTTTTGTGTTAGAGGTGTTACAGCTTGGTTCCAAGGTTATGGACAGCTTCCCTAGGTGCTATGGAGTGTGTCTGGGTGCTTGGAGTGGATTGAATTGAGCTGGAACTTGATTTGGCACCTCAACTGCAAATCTGTCAAAGGCTTGAGCAGTTGGCTGGTGATTTTGTGATTTTGATGTTCCAGATGTTATGTGAGTGTTTGGATCACTTCTATATGATGTTTATGAGGTGTGTGTGTGATTGGTTTGATTGGAATAGCTCTCAAACTCAAAACCCGACAGTGACTTGCTTTGGAAGGCAATTTTGGAGTGAAAGAAGAGATTTTGAGGAAAACGTCTTTTAGATGGCTTTGGTGTACTCAAACTGAACACAATTAAGCTCTATTTATAGTAGAGCAAGTTTGTTTTGCAAGGAATAGTGAATGACAACTGCTGCATAGGTTTGGCCAATGTTAAGCAATGATAATCCAAGTCTCCTCTAGCCATTGACTAGAGGTTAGGGCACAGGCTGCTGGTCCCCTTGGTCTTGGATAAGTCTTGACTGAATTCAGTTGGAAATAGCTCAGTCCATGCCACCTTGGTGTATGCATTGAATGCTCCAATCCAAAATTGGAGTCTTGTCCCTCTTTTAGGCATTTCTAGGTTTGGCATGTTATTTTTGGTTCCAAAGACTTGGGAGGCTTGGGATCAGAGTTAGTTCCTCCTTGGTCCCTCCTTGAGGTGTTCAGATGGATAGAGTTGCTTGCCTTTTGGAAAATTTGAGCAAATCGAGCAAAACTCCAAAATCTGCCTTGCCATGACAGTTTGCAGCAAGGCATATTGGCATTGTCATATCTCATGGCTCAAGTGGACTTTGATGGAGTTCTTGGCCATTTTGGAAAGCCCTCATATGATACAACAATTGTTTGATCATAATTTATTTTGATACTTTTTGTATCCAAGTGAAAAATGCCCCTACATTTGGAAAAAAGTAAGGCAGATTCTGACTTAGTGAAAATTTCACTAAGTGTTGGAAAAAAGTGACATTTTCACTTTTTGTGATTTTGATCATTCCATAACTTAAAATCCATGAGGAACTGGAATGAGTTGTGTTTGAAGCTTTTGTAGAGGGCCATGAGAGCTACAAATCCAGCTTTGGATGGGGTAAAATGGCCTTGTGGTTTAGGAGTTATGATCCTCCAAAGTTGGTACCCTAGCCACTTTGTTCCATAACTTAGAAAAATTTCTAAGTTTTTATGGTTACCCCTTTTACAAGTTATCCCACTTTTCTTGATTTTTCTTGATGAATGATGATTCCAATCACACATTAACATCATTTTAGGGTTAAAAAACCATAATTGTGAAAAATCTCAAAAAGTTAAAGTTTGACTTTTGTGCACGGTTGACTTTTTATCAGATGAATTCCAAACTGTGCGATCCTCTATGAAATCAAGTCCTTGACCTAAA
This sequence comes from Lathyrus tuberosus, assembly GCA_022829125.1. Taxonomy (NCBI): domain Eukaryota; kingdom Viridiplantae; phylum Streptophyta; class Magnoliopsida; order Fabales; family Fabaceae; genus Lathyrus; species Lathyrus tuberosus. Next base: position 1,816,306 of record JALAZF010000763.1, read on the forward strand.
TCAAACTTGATGGATTGGTTTCATAGGTGTTATAGGGTGTATTGAATCATGTCCTAGGGTTTGGGAGCATGTCCTGGTCAAAAGTCAAAGATACAGTTGACTTTTCTCGCGAAACCCTAACAGTGGTTCAGATGAAATTGAAACTTGTTGCTCAAGCTTCTTGGATCAATCCATTGTTGCAAATGGATCAATGTGGTGTATTAGAGACCCTCAAATCATGTCTTGAGGTCTTGGCTCATGCTTTGCCCCAAAAGTCAACTTAGGGGTGAATTAGGTCAAGAAACCCTAATTCCTGATTTTTTGTGAATGCATCCCCTGAGGTTAAATTGACTTGATGATTGGGTCCATGATGTCCCTTGGAGCATCATAGGTTATGCTTTGAAGCATTGGCTCTTTCCCAGAGGAAAATTTCCATCTGGAGGCCCTGGTTGACCAAACCCTAATTTGGTGACACTGGCGATCTTGAGGCTTAATCCACTTGGAATGCTGCAACCTTGTGCTTGATCCTTGATGTGGGAGTCCTCTTGATCCATTGTGTATGTTTGAGAGGCTAGACAAGTTGAAGATCATGACATTCCTTGATTGATCCTTTGTCTAAGAGCTCTGAGAGGGCTTGAAACCCTAAGTCTGACTGTAGTGGATGCTCACCCATCTTTGGGGAGACTAATGGTTCATCCATATTGTGATGATGATTTGCACAATGATGAGAAATCTTAGTGGTCAAAATTTGGGGTATGACAAGCATGAACATAAAACCTCATCCGCCCGGATGGAAACTTCAATAATATAAAAACATATCCAAACAAAAGTCAACATCCGCTCGGATGTGAACTACAACAATATCCAAAACATAAGTCTATAATACTAGCAAAATACTATACATAATAAAAAAAACAAGGGTAAAACGATCCGACCCATCAGTAAGAACTCAAACTAGACACTCCATCATCAGCCTCATCACGGTCATCTCCGACATCCTCATCATCATGCACAGCTGCCCCCTCCGAAAAACCTGGCTTGGCCTCAGGCCACCTAGCATACGTCATCAGGTCCTCTTTAGACCTCAATGGATGATCAACGTGAGGCTCCCGGAACTGGAGCTGCAGCTGCACCATAGAGTCGTGCATAAATAAGAAGGTACGCTGATGAGCCTCGTGCATGGCCCAGTTGGCCTTAGCACTCAGATCACGCACACGCCTCACAGGGGCAGCAGCAGCTGTCGCGGTGAAAATTGGATACCATAGTTATTTGTTAACTAGGATCGCATTTTTAATGTCACCACCAGTCTTTGATTTTATCCAAGGGAAGGGAGAAAAACCGAATTCCCACAATGCAATGCAAATGCACTAAGATTCTAAGTTCGGGGGTTGGTTATACCTAGGGAAGGTATTAGCATCCTAGATATCTGTAGTATTCTACAGGAACCTCTTGATTTTATTTTATGTTATTTATTATCTGTTTTGCTAAGGTTTAAGAGGAGGTAATTTATTATTATATTTTTTTAACCTAAGTGTGCTCGACAAGATATCGCATCTTGTGCCTACATATCCTGTCAGGAGGGAATCAGAGCACTTGTAGTTCCTTATTAAGGATACTAAAATGTTTAAAGGTTTTAGGAGAGAAGATGAGTCATCATCTTAAGAAATACCACCACAGTTTTGAAAATGTTTGTATTTTATGGGGTATGGGATTGTATGTCCCTTTCTTTGAGATGATTAACATCTAATTCTCTTGTGTGGAGAATTAGGTGGGCTAAAGTTTGATTAAAGAATCAAAATTGTGGGGGGACTAACCTAGGTAATCTATCCTAAGTTATCTAATTGACCTATCTTAAGGTGTCGATTATGATGCAAATGATGTGCACCATGCACAATAACATGGTTATCATGCATGGGATTTTCCCTTGGATATTAATGCGATTAATTATTGTTATTTAGGCGAGGGTGCTAGCAAAGTGATGCTAGACTTGTGTCTTGTGATCGGTAGGTCGAATACGATGCCCTAAGGCGATCGACTTACATGGGTAGAAAAGTGGACTCGACGTTGGATCGAGATTTTGATATTGTTTTGAAAAGGTTTAGAGCACAAGAAGAAAAACATACATACATCACATGTAAGCAAACAAAAGCAAGCAAGGCACAATAACAACTAAGGTCTTAATCTAAGTCACTCGAGCGTATGATTAGGCGCTAAGGATTCTAATGGGAACGATTTATTAAGAAAAAGAGCTTTAATGTTAAAGAGGTTTATTATTCGAGAATCAATGTTAGAGATTAATATCTAATTTAAAGTTAGAGGTTTCTTAAAAGGTTTTAAATATTTGAAAAAAAGTTTTATTATTAGTTTTAAAGTCATGCTAAAAGATAATTAGAGAAAAAGTTAATAAAAGAATTTTTATTATTAATATGGAAAAGGTTTTAAATTTAATATTTTTATAAAAGTTTTTTATTATTATTTACAATTATATTAAAAGGTTAATAAAGTTCCTTCTTATTAATTAAAAGGTTTTAATTTTAATATAAACAGGAGTTTTTATTATTTAAAAAAAGGTTTCTAATTAAAAAAAGTTTCACTAAAAGTTTATAATTAATTTTTAGTTATATTTTATTAAAAGGATATCTTACATATAAAAAGAAATTACAATTTTCAAGTTAAAAGGTCTTCTTATTAATAAGAGGTTTTAATTATTTAAAAAGGTTTTAATTATTTAGAAAAGTTATTATTGTTTTTTTTTAGTTTTAAAGCTATATTTAAAAAGTTAGTAAATAAAGTTTCGTGTTATTAATTAGAAAAGATCTTAATTTTAATATTCTAAAAGGTTTTTATTATGAAGCTCTACTAAATAAAAGGGATTAACAAAATATTAATTTATTAATTTAGTTTAGTTATATTTTATTAAAAAAGATAATTTAGTGTATAAAGAAGTTAAGTTCTTTTAAAAAAAGGTTAAAAAAAGGTTAATTATGAAAACAAAACTTAAATTTGATTATTATAAAAAAAGTTAAAAACAAAAACGGGGGATCCCATGCGCTAAAAGGGCAGAGGGTTCATCGCGGACCCTCAGGTCATAGCCTTCTGATATGTGTGATCTGTGATCTAACGGGCACTATGGAGGGTGCACCGGAAGTGGTGTGTGCATTGTGTACAGAATCAAAACGTCAAAAGAGAAAAAAAGAAAAAAGAAATCCAAATGGATTTCACACTCCTCTCCACTCTCGTTCTTCTTCTCTCCCTCTCTCAGAAAAAACTAGGGTTTTGAAAACCCTAAGCGGCCGCCGTCACTTTTATCTTTCCTTCATTTTCTCTCTCGATTTCTCTTGTCTCTCCTTTCTCGTTCCTCTCTGAATCAAACAAAAAGCAACAATAAAACCCTAACCCCAACAATCCCATACCCCAATCCATTATGATTTTGATTACAGATTACAATGATTTAGGACAACGAAAAAAAATAGAAAAGAAAAGATCGCCAACAGTTGAATGCGAGGAAATGTGACCGCAACCTTAAGATCTCCGCTTCAGTTAAGTCTCTTTCTTTTTTTTACGTTCTTGTTGGTCATGTGCTATGCGTGTGTATGATTTGGCTCCGCTCTCCATCTTTTCTGAATGTGCGTGATTGAAAACTCTGGCAATTTTGTGAATTGATGAATGGTTTGATGGTATGATGAATTGTGTTCTGGTCGGTGATGGATTGAATTTTCTGGTTTATGAGTGGTTTTGATTTGATAAGTTTTTCCGGTTGTTGATGAATGGTTGTGAAATGATAAGTTTTCTGGTTGTTTTTGACTTTTAGTTGAACTGGTTTTCTGGAGTGTGGTATGAGTCTGGTGTTGATTTTGTGTTTAGTCGGGTGATGACTTTGATGGATTTTCTGGTGAAGTGTGTTTGCGTATGTGACTGTCCTCTTGAATGCGTGTGAATCTTCTTTTTTATAATCATTTGGAAAAAACAACTTTTGTAGTTTTAAATACCTTTCCAACTTTGAATCAACATGTCCGAACAGGCTTCAATTTTTTTCCATTTCCGAATTGATTTGGTTTGATTGTGTTGGAAATCAAGTCTTGAAACTCTCTGCACCTTCTGATCTGAACATGTCATTGATATTCTTTCCTCTTTCAATTTGGAAATGTTTGTGATTTGGTTTTGGAAAGTTTGAACTGTGTCTCACGCCTGTTTTGGAGTATTTATGATTTCCGTTTACAAATGTTGTAATCTTCTTTTGGAAACAAAATGATGCTGATATCTTCCTTTCAATTTGAATTGATTGATGTTTGAGGCTGGTATTGGGAATGTTTGAAATTGTTTTTGGAAAGAAAATAAGGTCGTGATTTCTTGGCTTTGTCTTAATGCAGATGCTCTTGGGCTTTTCCTTTTTCCATATTGCCAATTTTAAATGTACCAATTTAATGATGATAAGTTGTATGATTTCTGTTTTAACTTACCAGTTTTCTTTTTCAATATCTCTAGAGTGTTCACCATTATCTGTGAAGGAGAAGATGTGTCTGAAGATTGCTCTAAGTCATTTTTGGAATGTTTGTAAATGTCGAAACATGTCTTCTGGTTTGGGAAAGATCTCAACTGTTGTCTGATGGTGTTTGGGCAGGTCTTTTTATGAAGATTCCAATGTGCGTTATTTCTAATTTTAAATATTCGACTGCTAGACGAGGATGTTTCAAAATGAACGTGCCCGAAATGTTATCAAAAGACACTGAAGAGTGCAAACTGGTAAGGTTTTTCTAACTATCTCAGTTACAAAACTTACCTATTGGTGTTGACTTCTCATCTGCTTCTTTCTGAGATGGTGAGGCTGTTAATTCTATTATCGTGTTGATGCGGCTGCCATGAAAATAATGCAGGGTGGAGGCTACGCGCAAGATTCGGTTACATTGCCAAGCATTTCCACACCCAAAGCCTAAATGTCTCGAGGCACCACTTCGTTTGGGTTCATCTGGTGAGACGTAGCATCAAAATCAGTAGTAACGGTTCGATACGACATGAAGAAGACTTCCTCTGTTGGTAAACATTCCCCAACTATGGTTTTAACTCTATTATCAGTTAATCACTCTTTATATTGTGATCATGACTTAACATTCTTCATATCTCTGAAGTAAAGGACCATGAGGTTTCTCAATCCTAGCTAAAGCTGTTCGGCAGTGGTGTTTCCGATGCGTCAAATGTGGAGCAGCTAGTGTACATTGTAAGCTTTGTCTTTTTTTTTACCTCACTGTCGTGCCTTGTCTTGAACCATGTTCCGTCGTCGTGTCGTAACAAGATGGTGGATAGCTTTCATCGTGGGCAGGTAAACTCAAGTTCTAACGTCATGGCTGATGATATGCTTAAAAAAAAAAATCTTACTATAACCCATTTAACTTCAATGTTATTGACCTCATTTTCCGCACTTTTCAGCAGGTTTACAAAAGAAAGTGTTGGCAATTGAATCTTTTGCAGGGATGTTAGCTAACTCGAAGTGCACGTTCTTGCACATAGAATGAACAACGATATCTTTATTTAGAATTGGACCGTCATTTTGGGCTACTAATGCTGCTAGTAAAAATCTTAAATCTTGTATATTGATGTAACTTGGGCTTTGGAAATATTCGTGGACTCTCAATTTTGGTATTCTTTAAAAGACTTTTGACTTTTGTGTCCAACCTTGTGTAATATGAACATCAAATTTGAATCTTGGTATCACCTTGAGCTTATAAGGAAATCTTAAATCTTGAAATGCCGCCTTGAATTTAAATCTTATTCTTTTTTTTTTAATCTTAGATATCACCCTTGAATTAAGTTAAACCAAGTAATTTGGATAATGAATCTTGATACCAAACGTGAACTTTGGAAACATGCCTCTTATGGCTCATAAATCAAATGTGACTTGAAACGAAATTTGGATTCTATTCATGGCACGAATTAGCATGAACACCTCTCTAATGTATTATGGGACATGGCCTTAAGATAATTCTTTTGTTAAGAAAACCATTTAAATGCACCCTTCAACCAAGCTTAACATCATTAATTCCACTACTCCCTTCATGAATAGCTTGTACTCAATTCATGCTCTAGGGAGTATTTGAAGAAGATGAATCTTGGAATACAATAAGGAAAACTCATCCATATGATCTTTTATCTCTAATCTTCTTTGAGGAAACATTGGAGGAGTCTTTAGGAACTAAAAGTTTTGGTAATGGTTTTAGGAACTACAAGGATAGAGGCACACAAACTCACAGGCATTCATGCCCACTTGTCAAGACCAGAGAATATCCATAATCACACACACAACACAGCCTTCAGGACCTTGAATTCTCTGCAGCGGCACCTGTCCTTAAAAAAAGAAACAAACAGACGAAGCTAGATAAAGCGGTTAGTTATGCTCGAAATGATTGACCTAAGATGTTATGCAAAAGGGAAAAGCGGGGATCTTAGGGTCAAAAATTAGGGTGCGACAGCAGCAACAGAGACAACATCATTATGAGCCTGCAAACAAAAACGGGTGATAAAAGAATCATCCAAAACACCTAACTTCACATTCCCATGGCTAGGAAGTTCAACTCTCGCCTTATGGCACAATTCCATAATCAGCCCAGGGTAAGTCAGTGTGCAAGCCACCCTATCTCCTAAAGGTGTCGAACTCAGCGCAATCCTCCTTAGCTCATTCGAAATAATCCGTTGAGGGACAGCTCAGCGAGACGAGACCTCACGGGGAAAGAGACTACCAACTTACAATCACAAGGTATCTTAAGCATAAGGTGATGAACTTGCGATGAAATCTTCTAACAAAATCCACTTGAAGAACTTGTTGTCGTGGTCAACCGGAAGAGTCTATTGTTTAGAATCTCTTCTGAGAATACCTTTTGCCAAGGTTTTATTGAAGAATGTGTCTATTATCAAAGTATTGAGGAATCTGCTGAGAAAAGAAATGACTGTCTGTCAAATTTTGAAGTTAACCAGGGAATCTACTGCCGAGATCCTGGGGAAAAATTGACTGTTTGTCGAAGTCTACTGGAGATCTACTGTCGAGAATAATCAGAGAATTTAATATGAAATACCTACTGCCGAGGTCTTCTGGAAATCTTCTGCCGAGAATAACCAGGGAAATACCTACTACCGAGGTCTTCTGGAAATTTACTGCCGAGAATAACCAGGAAAATACCTCATGATAATCAAGCAATCTGTTTAAAGGATAATAAACTTCCCCTCGTCTTGAGTCATAAGCCACGGTTTGGTCTCAGTTCCTTCTTTAATCAAGTATTTCACTTGAAAAGGGTAAAAATAAACCTCCCCTAGTCTCGGGTCATAAGCCACGGACTGGTCTCAGTTTCTTCCTTAATCAAATCTTTCACTTGAAAAGGGTAAAAATAAACCTCCCCTTGTCTCGGGTCATAAGCCACGAACTGGTCTCAGTTTCTTCTTTGGGGATAGAATATCCAGTACCGGTTTATTGGGTAGTTCACAAAGAAAATATTACCTGCTACCGATTTATTGGGTAGCCAGCAAAGAAAAAGATTGTCCGCTACCGATTTACTGGGTAGTCTATAAATAAAATATTACTCGCTACCGGTTTACTGGGTAGGAAAATTACTTGCTACCGGTTTACTGGGTAGGAAAATATTACTTGCTACCGATTTACTGGGTAGAAAAATTACTTGCTACCGATTTACTGGGTAGTCGAAAAGTAATTCTGCTACCGGTTTACTGGGTAGTCCATAAAGAAAATACCGCCTGCTACCGATTTACTGGGTAGTTGACAAAGAAATATCATCTGCTACCAATTTACTGGGTAGTCAGCAAAGAAAAAATCACCTGCTACCGGTTTACTGGGTAGTCAACAAATAGAATATTACGTGCTACCGATTTACTGGGTAGTCAACAAAAGGTAATTCTGCTACTGATTTACTGGGTAGTCCATGAAGGAAATATTGCCAGCTACCGATTTACTGGGTAGTCCACAGAGAAGCTATTATCTGCTGGGGATAGACAGACTGTCTTGAGGAGACTGCCATTAGTCATCCGAATAGAAAGCTTGAGAACGAAGCAAGTTGCTCAAATAAAGAGGCCGCCACTTGCCGTCTGGTATGAATTCCAAGAAAATGTTGTAATAACTGCTGGAGAAATAATTTTCGTCTTCCATAGCGATTTTCAAATAAGCTCTTCTTGGGGAGACAAAGTGCAAAATAAATGCTCGCTCGATCTGGGTTCAAAAGTTCAGAAATATCCGAAATCGTGATTGTCAGGGACCAAAGTTCAATCCAGGAAATAACTGGAAAGAAACGGTTAAACAAGACTCCATCCATTGAGGACTGAGCTCAACGGGGTTTATCTTTATCCACATATGGAAAATAAAACTAAAGCAACCATCTTCCACGAGGCTCAAACTCAGTGGGGAGTTAAAAAGTATGTGCTCTTTCTGCCTAAGGTTGACAATTCTACTTGGAAGGAGCAGACAAAAACCCGATCACTTGGGGATAACCACGACCAAAGTGAAAGAACAAACAAACAAACACAAAGAAATGCAAGATGCAAAAAATGCGCACATGCCATGAATCTACATGAAAGAATGCCGTGTTATGCTTATGCTTATGCTTACAAAACAACGGCAAGAAGCAAACTGGAGATGAGAACAAGCATCTCGATACGGATATTCGACCAATCTTCGCAGGATAGAAGCATCACTGGGGGTGAAAGGAGAGCCACATATGGAGACGTGTCCTGCTTCAAAGCTTCAAACTTATCTGGGGAAAATGTAGCACTCCACTTGGGGATGAACATCGTGACTTCACTTAGGATTGTCAAGATGAACCTTGTGATTCTGTGGAGGATGAGAAAGATTCACTGGGAACGAATCAAACTCATGACTGAAGAGGCTTCATGGGGGATAAAATAAATATCCACTGCGAGCTGAAGTAATCTAAATGAGCATTGTAACTGGATAAAATAAATATCCACTTCATCGGGGAAGCTGGAATCGATAATAGTTGAAATGCCAGAAATAAAACTTCGAGGGGATGAAATAAACATCCGCCTTTACTGGAGAAGATTGAGATAGTGATAGAATCCAATGAGGTGTGAAATAAGCACTCACTTCACTAGGGAAGGTTGAAACCAAAGAAATTCACTGAGGATTCTTAGGTTGCTGACTGGAGAAACCCTGCATCAAACGTGCCATAACTTCTTGTAGTAGAGATTTACCGGGGAATAGCCGTCACTACCTGAAGTAGAAATTTACTGGGGAGTCGTCACATCACTTAGGATAGAAACCCTTTGAGGTATGAGTGAATAAAGTCGTGAGACTGATGTAACTCTGTATTGATAACCTACATAGTAGTCGCCATTTTGAACAATAATCGTTGTGGATGAGAAGCAATCTTCACTTCTCAAATGCCCCAGATCACTTGGTTTATAAGAAGAAGTCATCCCAAGAGGATTTTACAGAAAACTTGGCGTCCAACTGTCCCAATGTTTTCAAACTCTTGGAGAGATTGTCGAATCTCGACGTAACTGGCCCGGATTAATTGTGTTCTGTAATCGAGTCTTCAAATTCTTTGAGAGATTTACCAAATCTCGACGTAACTGCCCCAAATTGACGGTGTTCTAAGTCTTCAAACTTTGTTCCTTGAGGTCAGACGGCGAAAGAAACAGTTGGGAAACAACTTGCCCCTGCTCAGCAAGGTCTTCAGGTGACGTGCCCCTGGATACTATCATCTCCTTAAAACAATACTAAATTTTAGCTAATCAATGCCACACGTATGTTAATTTCAACGATGTCAAGCAATGTTAGCAAGTAGAAAATGTTAATTCTGAAACAGATAATGCAACGTATGTTTGTCTTGAAAATTTTATTAAAAACGTTTTGGTGGTTCAATTACCGATTTTATAATGCCAACACGAATTTGAGCATAGCTCGTAGGAGTCAGGAAACGATATCTCAATGAGTATGCTTTTGAAATAAACCCCGCTTCAATTAGGTCTTTTAAGGGTTGTATCGTGGATTGGTTCATGGTTTAAGAAATAAAGGATATAAGGCTCAAGGTTTGTTTGTGCCCACCCAATCTTCGTGATATTTTACTCCATTTTTTTTACTGAAAATTACCCTGCCCCAGGTTAAGAATGAGGGTTTTTGATTTGGAAGAAGAAAACTCCTACTTCAAAGGCTCAAAAAGGGTTAACGAGGGTCTATCTCCCTTATATCTCCGGTGTTTAGGATCTTGAAACAATGCCTTATATCACTAGCAGAGTTTTATTCAAAAGCATATGACAAGAGGTATTCCATTTGATTTCGTCATCCTCCCTTTAATTCTTTGCCGAGGCAAGAGATTGGGCAGCATTGGCATTATAAAATAGAAAAAGCATTTTAAAATGAGTGAAACGAATGGATTTCTTCAAGACAAACATTATTCATTGCATCAATTATTCAAAATTAAAGAGTCCTCACACGCAAAGCAAGTGCATTAACGAACGTAGAAAATTGCATATGAAAACAGCAAATAAGCTTAAAATATGACGAGACATAGCCTAGAGAAAGCCGTCCTCTGTATCAATCCACCATGTGCTAGGAGGGGATTGCTTCTTGTTCAAGTAAGAGATGGATCTCTACTTGGGGTTCGCACAATTCGAAAGACAAGACTCCCTTTTGAACCATCTCTTTCATTTTCTTCTTCAAAACATGACATTCCTCGATGTCATGGCCGAGTGCCCCTTGATGGAAGGCACATAAGGTATCAGCTTTGAAATAACTCCCATGGGTCACCGGGACGGATAATGGAGTTTCCTACTTGATTAAACCATATTGTAAGAGGGTAGGGAACAGATTAGCGTAGAGCACAGGGATATCCAAAAATTCACCACTTCGTTCAACTGGCTGGTTGGCTGAGGAGGCAAAAAATCCATCCTGGCGTTGGGCTATGGCCAACTCTTTGACCAAATCCATCAGGCTCCTCTTGGTAATCTTTAAGTCTGCAACCTTGTCGCGAAGTTCTTGCTTTTCATGCTCTTGAATGTCTATCAGATTCTTCATAGTAGTAGAAAAAGTTTCCATGTTGGCCTTTAGAGTGGCAATCTCTGCTCGGAGTGCTTGGTTTTCCTGTTCCAAATGATCCATCCTTTTCTTGTGACCGACTAGAGTATCGTATCGATGATTCGGAGTCTCAAGAGAAGAGAAGCACACGTGAGAACCTGGAATGCAAAGGAATGCAAATGATGCGTATGATGCAACAAGATTAATGGAACTCGGCTATTTATAATCATCAAGGAATAGCAAAAGGCTCGTCTTAATAATCATAAAAAAAATGGTTACAGTCATTAGTACCGGAATACTAAATGATTGGTTTAATACAAAAATTAAAACGCGTCTGTACGCCTTACAACAGTCATAACGTAAAGCTAAATAAAAGCTAATAATGATGGATCTAAGGAGACTCTTCCAACGGTCTTGTCTTGAGTCCTTTGGCTTCTTCCCATTGAGCTTCTTCTAGAAGTGTTGACTAAAGATTAGAACGGAATAAGACGTCTTGGACCTTTCCTTTCTTGCAAGCAATAGCTTCTTTCCAATATATCCTCCTTTTATAGTTATCTTGGCTTGAATATGAACCTAAGATAGGAAATGAACTTTTGTCCTGAAATAGTAACTTGGTCAGCTAAGAATATTCTTCATAAGGTGTCACCAACTAGTCCTCAGGAATAATGGTAGGCGGCAGTAGAATAACTTTTTATCTTGTCATGAATTCTTCTTTGTCTGTCCGCAAGGTCTCCAATCTCCTTAGATCGTCCAAGTTATGGCTATTGTAAAAGTACTTCAACGTTTTTTTTTCAAGAGTCTATGATATTCTTATGATGTTTACAAATAAGACTAAGTTACATGAATCTTTATGATATGATGCTAATGCAACACAAAGGCAAAGCACAAAACACAGAGCACACATAAGCAAACAAACAGACAAAAGTCCTAGGTTCAAAGGAGCGTGAATGGAGTCAAGGTCTACCCATCCCCTAAGGTAGTATGGTTTCAAATGTACCTGCCGAACGGGTTCTAAAAGTTCCCAGAGTCTACAACCCATCTTTCGGATATTATCGACTTCCCAAATCACTTGGTATTCAATAATATTCTCAAGAGAATCTCGTCTGAATGTAGTATCGCGTGACAACTATTTGGAAATAGACTCCCGCATAGTCACCGCACTACATTCTAAAAGGCCAAGTGGGTTTAAAGGTGCTACGGTCCTCAGTTTTAAGGGTTCTTGGTCGAAGTTAATACTGTTTTCACGAATGACCTCGTTCAAACAATATTAAGTTCAAAAGAACCTAAACTGAGCGATGATTTTCTCAATTCGACTTTTCAGGAATCGACTCCGTCAAAGTGCCCTTGACCATATCATCTCTTACAATTCACTCAAGTCCGGGTCTAGGACTCTCACCACTCAAGAATCCCCCCAAACAGCAAAACCAACAAATATAACAGATAACATAAAAAAAATGATCAAGTTAGGGGGAACCCTCTTATGAGAACATCCCCAGTGAAGTTGCCATTTCTGTCGCGGTGAAAATTGGATACCATAGTTATTTGTTAACTAGGATCGCATTTGGTGACACTGGCGATCTTGAGGCTTAATCCACTTGGAATGCTGCAACCTTGTGCTTGATCCTTGATGTGGGAGTCCTCTTGATCCATTGTGTATGTTTGAGAGGCTAGACAAGTTGAAGATCATGACATTCCTTGATTGATCCTTTGTCTAAGAGCTCTGAGAGGGCTTGAAACCCTAAGTCTGACTGTAGTGGATGCTCACCCATCTTTGGGGAGACTAATGGTTCATCCATATTGTGATGATGATTTGCACAATGATGGGAAATCTTAGTGGTCAAAATTTGGGGTATGACAAGCATGAACATAAAACCTCATCCGCCCGGATGGAAACTTCAATAATATAAAAACATATCCAAACAAAAGTCAACATCCGCTCGGATGTGAACTACAACAATATCCAAAACATAAGTCTATAATACTAGCAAAATACTATACATAATAAAAAAAACAAGGGTAAAACGATCCGACCCATCAGTAAGAACTCAAACTAGACACTCCATCATCAGCCTTATCACGGTCATCTCCGACATCCTCATCATCATGCACAGCTGCCCCCTCCGAAAAACCTGGCTTGGCCTCAGGCCACCTAGCATACGTCATCAGGTCCTCTTTAGACCTCAATGGATGATCAACGTGAGGCTCCCGGAACTGGAGCTGCAGCTGCACCATAGAGTCGTGCATAAATAAGAAGGTACGCTGATGAGCCTCGTGCATGGCCCAGTTGGCCTTAGCACTCAGATCACGCACACGCCTCACAGGGGCAGCAGCAGCTGTCGTGGTGAAAATTGGATACCATAGTTATTTGTTAACTAGGATCGCATTTTTAATGTCACCACCAGTCTTTGATTTTATCCAAGGGAAGGGAGAAAAACCGAATTCCCACAATGCAATGCAAATGCACTAAGATTCTAAGTTCGGGGGTTGGTTATACCTAGGGAAGGTATTAGCATCCTAGATATCTGTAGTATTCTACAGGAACCTCTTGATTTTATTTTATGTTATTTATTATCTGTTTTGCTAAGGTTTAAGAGGAGGTAATTTATTATTATATTTTTTAACCTAAGTGTGCTCGACAAGATATCGCATCTTGTGCCTACATATCCTGTCAGGAGGGAATCAGAGCACTTGTAGTTCCTTATTAAGGATACTAAAATGTTTAAAGGTTTTAGGAGAGAAGATGAGTCATCATCTTAAGAAATACCACCACAGTTTTGAAAATGTTTGTATTTTATGGGGTATGGGATTGTATGTCCCTTTCTTTGAGATGATTAACATCTAATTCTCTTGTGTGGAGAATTAGGTGGGCTAAAGTTTGATTAAAGACTCAAAATTGTGGGGGGACTAACCTAGGTAATCTATCCTAAGTTATCTAATTGACCTATCTTAAGGTGTCGATTATGATGCAAATGATGTGCACCATGCACAATAACATGGTTATCATGCATGGGATTTTCCCTTGGATATTAATGCGATTAATTATTGTTATTTAGGCGAGGGTGCTAGCAAAGTGATGCTAGACTTGTGTCTTGTGATCGGTAGGTCGAATACGATGCCCTAAGGCGATCGACTTACATGGGTAGAAAAGTGGACTCGACGTTGGATCGAGATTTTGATATTGTTTTGAAAAGGTTTAGAGCACAAGAAGAAAAACATACATACATCACATGTAAGCAAACAAAAGCAAGCAAGGCACAATAACAACTAAGGTCTTAATCTAAGTCACTCGAGCGTATGATTAGGCGCTAAGGATTCTAATGGGAACGATTTATTAAGAAAAAGAGCTTTAATGTTAAAGAGGTTTATTATTCGAGAATCAATGTTAGAGATTAATATCTAATTTAAAGTTAGAGGTTTCTTAAAAGGTTTTAAATATTTGAAAAAAAGTTTTATTATTAGTTTTAAAGTCATGCTAAAAGATAATTAGAGAAAAAGTTAATAAAAGAATTTTTATTATTAATATGGAAAAGGTTTTAAATTTAATATTTTTATAAAAGTTTTTTATTATTATTTACAATTATATTAAAAGGTTAATAAAGTTCCTTCTTATTAATTAAAAGGTTTTAATTTTAATATAAACAGGAGTTTTTATTATTTAAAAAAAGGTTTCTAATTAAAAAAAGTTTCACTAAAAGTTTATAATTAATTTTTAGTTATATTTTATTAAAAGGATATCTTACATATAAAAAGAAATTACAATTTTCAAGTTAAAAGGTCTTCTTATTAATAAGAGGTTTTAATTATTTAAAAAGGTTTTAATTATTTAAAAAGGTTTTAATTATTTAGAAAAGTTATTATTGTTTTTTTTAGTTTTAAAGCTATATTAAAAAAGTTAGTAAATAAAGTTTCGTGTTATTAATTAGAAAAGATCTTAATTTTAATATTTTAAAAGGTTTTTATTATGAAGCTCTACTAAATAAAAGGGATTAACAAAAATTTAACTTATTAATTTAGTTTAGTTATATTTTATTAAAAAAGATAATTTAGTATATAAAGAAGTTAAGTTCTTTTAAAAAAGATTAAAAAAAGGTTAATTATGAAAACAAAACTTAAATTTGATTATTATAAAAAAAGTTAAAAACAAAAACGGGGGATCCCATGCGCTAAAAGGGCAGAGGGTCCAGCGCGGACCCTCAGGTCATAACCCTCTGATCTGTGTGAACTGTGATCTAACGGGCACTATGGAGGGTGCACCGGAAGTGGTGTGTGCATTGTGTACAGAATCAAAACGTCAAAAGAGAAAAAAAAGAAAAAAGAAATCCAAGTGGATTTCACACTCCTCTCCACTCTCGTTCTTCTTCTCTCTCTCTCAGAAAAAACTAGGGTTTTGAAAACCCTAAGCGGCCGCCATCACTTTTATCTTTCCTTCATTTTCTCTCTCGATTTCTCTTGTCTCTCCTTTCTCGTTCCTCTCTGAATCAAACAAAAAGCAACAATAAAACCCTAACCCCAACAATCCCATACCCTAATCCATTATGATTTTGATTACAGATTACAATGATTTAGGACAACGAAAAAAAATAGAAAAGAAAAGATCGCCAACGGTTGAAGGCGAGGAAATGTGACCGCAACCTCAAGATCTCCGCTTCAGTTAAGTCTCTTTCTTTTTTCTGCGTTCTTGTTGGTCATGTGCTATGCGTGTGTATGATTTGGCTCCGCTCTCCCTCTTTTCTGAATGTGCGTGATTGAAAACTCTGGCGATTTTGTGAATTGATGAATGGTTTGATGGTATGATGAATTGTGTTCTGGTCGGTGATGGATTGAATTTTCTGGTTTATGAGTGGTTTTGATTTGATAAGTTTTTTCGGTTGTTGATGAATGGTTGTGAAATGATAAGTTTTCTGGTTGTTTTTGACTTTTAGTTGAACTGGTTTTCTGGAGTGTGGTATGAGTCTGGTGTTGATTTTGTGTTTAGTCGGGTGATGACTTTGATGGATTTTCTGGTGAAGTGTGTTTGCGTATGTGACCGTCCTCCTGAATGCGTGTGAATCTTCTTTTTTATAATCATTTGGAAAAAACAACTTTTGTAGTTTTAAATACCTTTCCAACTTTGAATCAACATGTCCGAACAGGCTTCAATTTTTTTCCATCTCCGAATTGATTTGGTCTGATTGTGTTGGAAATCAAGTCTTGAAACTCTCTGCACCTTCTGATCTGAACATGTCATTGATATTCTTTCCTCTTTCATTTTGGAAATGTTTGTGATTTGGTTTTGGAAAGTTTGAACTGTGTCTCACGCCTGTTTTGGAGTATTTGTGATTTCCGTCTACAAATGTTGTAATCTTCTTTTGGAAACAAAATGATGCTGATATCTTCCTTTCAATTTGAATTGATTGATGTTTGAGGCTGGTATTGGGAATGTTTGAAATTGTTTTTTGAAAGAAAATAAGGCCGTGATTTCTTGGCTTTGTCTTAATGCAGATGCTCTTGGGCTTTTCCTTTTTCCATATTGCCAATTTTAAATGTACCAATTTAATGATGATGAGTTGTATGATTTCTGTTTTAACTTACCAGTTTTCTTTTTCAATATCTCTAGAGTGTTCACCATTATCTGTGAAGGAGAAGATGTGTCTGAAGATTGCTTTAAGTCATTTTTGGAATGTTTGAAAATGTCGGAACAGGTCTTCTAGTTTGGGAAAGATCTCAACTGTTGTCTGATGGTGTTTGGGCAGGTCTTTTTATGAAGATTCCAATGCGCGTTGTTTCTAATTTCAAATTTTCGACTGCTAGACGAGGATGTTTCAAAATGAACGTGCCCGGGATGTTATTAAAAGACACTGAAGAGTGCAAAGTGGTAAGGTTTTTCCAACTATCTCAGTTACAAAACTTACCTATTGGTGTTGACTTCTCATCTGCTGCTTTCTAAGATGGTGAGGCTGTTAATTCTATTATCGTGTTGATGCGGCTGCCATGAAAATAATGCAGGGTGGAGGCTACGCGCAAGATTCGGTTACATTGCCAAGCATTTCCACACCCAAAGCCTAAATGTCTCGAGGCACCACTTCGTTTGGGTTCATCTGGTGAGACGTAGCATCAAAACCAGTAGTAACGGTTCGATACGACATGAAGAAGACTTCCTCTGTTGGTAAACATTCCCCAACTATGGTTTTAACTCTATTATCAGTTAATCACTCTTTATATTGTGATCATGACTTAACATTCTTCATATCTCTGATGTAAAGGATCATGAGGTTTCTCAATCCTAGCTAAAGCTGTTCGGCAGTGGTGTTTCCGATGCGTCAAATGTGGAGCAGCTTGTGTACACTGTAAGCTTTGTCTTTTTTTTTACCTCACTGTCGAGCCTTGTCTTGAACCATGTTCCGTCGTCGTGTCGTAACAAGATGGTGGATAGCTTTCATCGTGGGCAGGTAAACTCAAGTTCTAACGTCATGGCTGATGATATGCTTCAAAAAAAAAAAAATCGTACTCTAACCCATTTAACTTCAATGTTATTGACCTCATTTTCCGCACTTTTCAGCAGGTTTACGAAAGAAAGTGTTGGCAATTGAATCTTTTGCAGTAGTACTACCTTCACTTCCTGTGACAAAGCTAACTTTAACTGGCAGGGCAGTACTTTCATCTGCCTACTTCTGTATAATTTTGTAGATAGCCTCCTTGAAAGCATTGTTGTAATGGGCAATTATAAAGGCTGGCTGTTGCTTTTAGAGATTTAGTGGCATAAAAAATGTTGTTCATCAACGGCTCGGTTCACCGGGATGTTAGCTAACTCGAAGTGCACGTTCTTGCACATAGAATGAACAACGATATCTTCATTTAGAATTGGACCGTCATTTTGGGCTACTAATGCTGCTAGTAAAAATCTTAAATCTTGTATATTGATGTAACTTGGGCATTGGAAATATTCGTGGACTCTCAATTTTGGTATTCTTTAAAAGACTTTTGACTTTTGTGTCCAACCTTGTGTAATATGAACATCAAATTTGAATCTTGGTATCACCTTGAGCTTATAAGGAAATCTTAAATCTTGAAATGCCACCTTGAATTTAAATCTTATTCTTTTTTTTAATCTTAGATATCACCCTTGAATTAAGTTAAACCAAGTAATTTGGATAATGAATCTTGAGACCAAACGTGAACTTTGGAAACATGCCTCTTATGGCTCATAAATCAAATGTGACTTGAAACGAAATTTGGATTCTATTCATGGCACGAATTAGCTTGAACACCTCTCGAATGTATTATGAGACATGGCCTTAAGATAATTCTTTTGTTAAGAAAACCATTTAAATGCACCCTTCAACCAAACTTGACATCGTTAATTCCACTACTCCCTTCACGAATAGCTTGTACTCAATTCATGCTCTAGGGAGTCTTTGAAGAAGATGAATCTTGGAATACAATAAGGAAAACTCATCCATATGATCTTTTATCTCTAATCTTCTTTGAGGAAACATTGGAGGAGTCTTGAGGAAGGAAAAGTTTTGGTAATGGTTTTAGGGACTACAAGGATAGAGGCACACAAACTCACATGCATCCATGCCCACTTGTCAAGACCAGAGAATAACCATAATCACACACACAACTGTCGTACCTCAAAAAATACGATCCTCGCGATGGACGCGGAAAAAACTGTTCGGAACAGAATCGCCACCGAACTTTATTTATCCCAAAAGAGGGAAAGGAAAATATCGAGAAAACCTTTGAAAGGGAGATAAGAACATGGTCATCGCAACCAAATTCTGGTTCGGGAGTCGGTTACGCAAGAGGGAAGGTATTAGCACCCTCTACGTCCATTGTACTCAACGGGAACCTCTTGATTCGATTCGTGAGAAAGTTAGCTACAGTTTGTTTGTTTATCTTCTAAGGTGTTACTGCTTTCTAAGGGGAAAATGGATGGTTTTTTATTAGTGTGCTCGGCAAGGATTAAGAATCCTCGGGCCTACGTATTCCCTCGTACAATGGGAAAGTCAGAGCATTTGTAGTTCGTGGGACTATGGTTGGTTTGTGTTTTTTAAGCGAACGAGAGTTTAATTCGCATTCTAACTGCTAAACGGTGGCTTGTCTGCTCGTCACGGGAGGCTGAAGCACTAGTTCATATGCGCGGAAGAATGGACTAAACAATGTTCTTTTTTGTGAAAAGTTGTTTGATTATGAATTAAGTGTGTTAGAGATTTGTTTGAGAAAAAGAGTTGGATTTGGACGTGTTTTAAGGTTTCGGTCGCACGGGGACGAGGAATGGATAATTTTGATCGTATGGGGTGTTTTAGAGGCAACAATTGCTCACACACGAGTAAGAGAACTCGCACCCAAGCAATAGCTGACAATTGCTCATACACGGGTAAGAGAACTCGCCCACAAGCAATCGACGAATTAAGGTTTATGTCTTTTAGAAGTGTCAATTGTTCACACACGAGTAAGAGAACTCGCACCCAAACAATCGAGAAGAAAAACCAAAGACTTGATCTCCCTCACATCACCTTTTTAGGAAGTTGTGTTTGAATATATGAGTAAGTGTTTTGATGATTTGATTTTGAAAAGGTTTGAATGTAATCGATTTCGCATGTTTTAGAGGTTACAATTACCCACACACGAGTAAGCAAACTCGTACCCAAGTAATTGAGGAGAAAGATCAAAGACTTGATCCCCCTCACTTCACCTTTTGATAAAATGTTAGATAAAGGTTTAATGTTTTAAAGGATTGATTGGAAAAGGTTTAAACATTTGTCGAGTTCGTGTGTCTTAAAGGCGTCAATTGTTCACACACGAGTAAGAGAACTCGCACCCAAACAATTGAGAAGTTAAGGTTTAAGTTTTTTAGAGGCGTCAATTGTCTACACACGAGTAAGAAAACTCGTACCTAAACAATTGAAGAGAAAGACCAAAGGCTTGATCCCCCTCCTTTTCACCTTTTAATAAATGATCTTTAAGTATGGTTAAACGTATTGATGGTTGATTAAGAAAATGAGTTTGAGTGTTATCGGATTATATGTATTTTAAAGGCGTCAATTGCCCACACACGAGTAAGGAAACTCGCACCCAAGCAATTGAAAAGAAAAACCAAAGACTTAGTCCCCCTCTTTTTCACCTTTATGAAAATGTTTAAGTATTATTACGTGTGTTGGTTTGATTTGAGAAAAGCGCTCGACGTTGGATCGAGGTTTTAATTTACGTATGAGGAGGTTAAGAAAAGGAATGAAAGGAAGTTATGGTGGGAAGTGAAGGTTGGAAATACTTTATATATGGATCAAGTAAACGCTTAGGATTGAATTTATTTGGAAAATACTTGATATTGGATCAAGTTTGTTTTACTCTTATAAAAAGGGTTGATTTTAATCTTATGGAATTAATTAAGCCATGATTAAACATAAACCAATCACATACATGCATACAAATCAAAATAAAATGGGTAATCGTTGCATAAGGCCCAAGAGGAGGTAAAGGGGAGGTCGGTTGCGATCGTGAAAACGATCGACTTATCAGGTATGAAAATGATTGACACGAAGTCCAAATATTAGTTGAAAAATATTTTGATTTGAATAAACATGCAATGACATAGCATAATATGATCAAGGCATAAATAAATCTACAAGAGAAGATCATACACCTCATCTAAAGATCATGAATAAAATAAGGGAAGAAATATGCTTCTAATATGGATACAATCCTAGAATGAGGCATGAAAGATAAAATCGAGATTCTAGGGGTACCTAACGGAGAAGGTCCGTTGCCTCTTCAACACGTGCTAAAAACTCCAGGAGACTTGTAGAAGCTTCATACGATCAATCCAATCAACATACAAGATCAACAAGCTCAACTGGGCAAGACTTGAAGGAAGAAGATTCCAAGGTGGAAGAGAATCAAAGCCATCAGGTACTTCTAAAATTGGTCAAGACGATATCAGGAACTAAAAACAATTTGCATCAATCATCCACCAAGATTAATTCAACTAGAAACTCCATTAAAAATTCCACCAAGAAAATCCATTAAAAATTAACAAGGAGTTTTAATCCAAAACAAGCAATCAAGAACCAAAGATTAAACAAGATTATCAACAAAAATCTAATCAAAGTTTAACAAAAATTAATCAAAGAAACTATCAACAAAATTAATTGAAGAAATTAAACAAATTTTAATTATCAAAATTATCTAAGAAGAAATATCAAGATCTAATTAGTCAGAATCAAACTAGCATTAAAACAAGATTTAATTAACCAACCAAGGTAACAAAAATAAATCTAAAAAACAAATAAAAATATTGTAGAAAGTTATCTAAACAGTATCAATAAAACATGTAAAAGAGCCAGGGGTAGGGAAAGAAATCGGAGGGGTGAATGAGACTCCCCATGGGCCGTACGACCCATTCTTACACTCACAAAATGGAAGAACAGGGTGGAGATAAAAATCAGCAAGGGTGGAGATCCAATACAGGCCAAAAGCCCATTCATGATTTTAGGAATAATAAAAAAACAATTAAATTAAATTAAAAAACCAACAACTACTTGAAGACACGGTCAAATGGTCTAGCAACTTTCATCAGACCATCATTCATTTTCTGAGAATAAAAAGCCACCGCCACGACATGATTCGACACCGTCATCATCGTTGGCTCGTCACTTCCAACAACATCGTCTCATCACCATCACCAACGTCGACTCGCCATCGTCTTCAACATTGTCCGGTCACCATCATCGACACCGCTGCTCAAACCTCCACTTCGCATTTTGGTCGCTGTTCGCTTTGATTTAAGCTCGATTAACATCATCATCTTTCGCACGGCTCATCACCATCATCTTAGCAGAATGACAAACAAGGAAAATCGGAAGCAACTTCGTTTTCAACCTCGTTCGTCCAAGATCCTCGCAAATCGCTCCGTCTTCGTTTGCCTCTCGTTTCACTTCTCCGACTTTGTTCGCTTGCCTCAGCTTCTGTCTCATTTCTCTTATCTCTTTCTTGTTCACATTTGAGATTCGTGTGGCTTCGATTTCATTCAATCAGCTTCGCCTCTGATGAGCTTGCTTCAGGTGAGTTTCGGTTCGAAACTTTGGATCTCATTTCCGTTTCATCTCAGTTCCATATCTCCTCATCTCTTAATTTTATTTTTAATCTGGTTTGAGAATTTCTGGATCTGAGTTGGAGTTATTGTGTGGTTGTTGATGAGTGTGCGAAGGAGAAGGAGAAGGAGGGGTTGAAGGTTCTTGTGTTCTGATTTGGTGGAAGTTACAGGTTTGGTTGTAGAAGAGATGGAAGGTTAAGGGAGTTTGGGATTGGAGATGAAGCGGAAACGTAGTGGTGGCGGCGGTTGTGTTTATGTGTGATGGATTGAAGTGAGATGAGGGAGGTGAGATATTGAAAGAAGGTTGGTTAAAAGAGAGCAGAAAGTTATTGGGTTGTTTGCCGAGGGAAGTATTTGAAACGAAGAAAACATGAGCATGGTTTTTCAAGATGAGCAGAGGTTTTGTTCAAGTTAACTTTATGGTGGTTTCTATGGTGAGAAATGTTCGGGTTTTGTGAGGTGTATTGAAGGAAAGGAGTTTTCATGGTTGTTGCGAAAAATGATTGTATTATTGTCCTTGCTGTTGTTTGATTCTTTCATTCACAAATTTCTGAAATTTGGTGTTGTTGAAGGTGTAACATGAACGCTGTTGTTTGTGGAGGGTTATGGTTGGAGTGAGTAGATTAGAGTGTATGGAAGTTGGAGAAAAAGAGTGATTTTTTTTTTGTGTATGGAAAAATGATGAAGATGAATATTTGAAAGAGATTAGGGACCCCTGAGCTGATGAAGTTTTTTTGTTTGTTTTTTTTTGTAGAGAATTTTCGCTCCTTTTCTTCTGCTCCCTCCCTCTATCCTCCTCTATTTAAAATTAAATTCAAACTTCTGGATTAAGTTTCTGGTACCAATTTTGTCTGATATTGTATGAGACATCCCTTTCACTGCAGGCTGTGGCAGTTGCTGAGAGGTCATTTTCAAGTTCAGACTGTTTGGGGTTGCAGCAATGTGCAGGGTCTTTGTGGTCGCGCATGGCTATGAGTGTGGGCTGACCATTTCTTTTTTTTTTTTGCATATTTGTTGTACTGGTTTGAAAAAAGTGTAATGGACTTTGTTTATGGGTTTTAGGCTCTTTAAAAAAAACAAAATAAACCAAATAAATTCAATTAAAATTCTAATTATCTAAACAAATCTAAGTTAACTCTAAATTAACTAAAAATAAATAATAAAAATAATAAAAGAAAAAATGATAAAATAAATGACATTAAATAAAACCCTAATTATCTAAATTAAAATTAATTTAATTAAAAATATTTAAATAAAACAACCTAAGTTAATTCTAAATTAATTAAAATATTTTTCAACTAAAAATTACTAATAAAATGAATAAAAAGTGAATAAAAAGTCAGGTATCGAAATTTCCGAACATAAACAAACCGCGCCAAAATTATCAGCGTGGAATAAAATCACTTGGAAAATACAATGTTCTGTCGGATTTTGAAATTAATCGGGACCAACTTTTAGTTTGGCTGGTTCGTCTGTAAATTCGAGAATTCTACTCCGGCTGACATTTTAGGCAGTATGCACGATGAAGAGCATGCTATGATATGCGGATGATGCGAAATGAAAATAAAATCGAATGCAAAAAAATTTGAAAAAAGTAGGACAAATTTGGGGTATGATAACAACACAGCCTTCAGGACGTTGAATTCTCTGCAGCGGCACCTGTCCTTAAAAAAAGAAACAAACAGACGAAGCTAGATAAAGCAGTTAGTTATGCTCGAAATGATTGACCTAAGATGTTATGCAAAAGGGAAAAGCAGGGATCTTAGGGTCAAAAATTAGGGTGCGACAGATGCCCCTATTTAAGTTTCTCCTATTTGGAGATATGGAGATCTAAATCTTCGTCTCGACGAGATAGGAGATACTTAAATACAAACATGCACAATTTTTGTCCCTAAGATTCCGCCAAATGCACATGCTATGAAATGATATGAAATGCAAGACAAAGATCCTGTGAGGAGTAATGTCACAGGGGATAACTGCGGTTGAAACGATGAAACACAGCCGAAGAAAGGGAGACCCGTTGAGGGACAGCTCAGCGAGACGAGACCCCACGGGGAAAGAGACTACCAACTGACAATCACAAGGTATCTTAAGCATAAGGTGATGAACTTGCGATGAAATCTTCTAACAAAATCCACTTGAAGAACTTGTTGTCGTGGTCAACCGGAGGAGTCTATTGTTTAGAATCTCTTCTAAGAATACCTTTTGCCAAGGTTTTATTGAAGAATGTGTCTATTATCAAAGTATTGAGGAATCTGCTGAGAAAAGAAATGATTGTCTGTCAAATTTTGAAGTTAACCAGGGAATCTACTGTCGAGATCCTGGGGAAAAAATGACTGTTTGTCAAAGTCTGCTGGAGATCTACTGTCGAGAATAACCAGAGAATTTAATATGAAATACCTACTGCCGAGGTCTTCTGGAAATCTTCTGCCGAGAATAACCAGGGAAATACCTACTGCCGAGGTCTTCTGGAAATCTAATGCCGAGAATAACCAGGAAAATACCTTCTGATAATCAAGCAATCTGTTTAAAGGATAATAAACTTCCCCTCGTCTCGGGTCATAAGCCACGGACTGGTCTCAGTTCCTTCTTTAATCAAGTATTTCACTTGAAAAGGGTAAAAATAAACCTCCCCTACTCTCGGGTCATAAGCCACGGACTGGTCTCAGTTTCTTCCTTAATCAAATCTTTCACTTGAAAAGGGTAAAAATAAACCTCCCCTTGTCTCGGGTCATAAGCCACGGACTGGTCTCAGTTTCTTCTTTGGGGATAGAATATCCAGTACCGGTTTATTGGGTAGTTCACAAAGAAAATATTACCTGCTACCGATTTATTGGGTAGCCAGCAAAGAAAAAGATTGTCCGCTACCGATTTACTGGGTAGTCTATAAATAAAATATTACTCGCTACCGGTTTACTGGGTAGGAAAATTACTTGCTACTGGTTTACTGGGTAGGAAAATATTACTTGCTACCGATTTACTGGGTAGTCGAAAAGTAATTCTGCTACCGGTTTACTGGGTAGTCCATAAAGAAAATACTGCCTACTACCGATTTACTGGGTAGTTGACAAAGAGATATCATCTGCTACCGATTTACTGGGTAGTCAGCAAAGAAAAAATCACCTGTTACCGGTTTACTGGGTAGTCAACAAATAGAATATTACGTGCTACGGATTTACTGGGTAGTCAACAAAAGGTAATTCTGCTACTAATTTACTGGGTAGTCCATGAAGGAAATATTGCCTGCTACCAATTTACTGGGTAGTCCACAAAGAAGCTATTATCTGCTGGGGATAGACTGACTGTCTTGAGGAGACTGCCATTAGTCATCCGAATAGAAAGCTTGAGAACGAAGCAAGTTGCTCAAATAAAGAGGCTTCCACTTGCCGTCTGGTATGAATTCCAAGAAAATGTTGTAATAACTGCTGGAGAAATAATTTTCGTCTTCCATAGCGATTTTCAAATAAGCTCTTCTTGGGGAGACAAAGTGCAAAATAAATGCCCGCTCGATCTGGGTTCAAAAGTTCAGAAATATCCGAAATCGTGATTGTCAGGGACCAAAGTTCAATCCAGGAAATAACTGGAAAGAAACGGTCAAACAAGACTCCATCCATTGAGGACTGAGCTCAACGGGGTTTATCTTTATCCACATATGGAAAAGAAAACTGAAGCAACCATCTTCCACGAGGCTCAAACTCAGTGGGGAGTTAAAAAGTATGTGCTCTTTCTGCCTAAGGTTGACAATTCTACTTGGAAGGAGCAGACAAAAACCCGATCACTTGGGGATAACCACGACCAAAGTGAAAGAACAAACAAACAAACACAAAGAAATGCAAGATGCAAAAAATGCGCACATGCCATGAATCTAAATGAAAGAATGCCATGCTATGCTTATGCTTATGCTTATGCTTACAAAACAACGACAAGAAGCAAACTGGAGATGAGAACAAGCATATCGATACCGATATTCGGCCAATCTTCGCAGGATAGAAGCATCACTGGGGGTGAAAGGAGAGCCACATATGGAGACGTGTCCTGCTTCAAAGCTTCAAACTTATCTGGGGAAAATGGAGCACTCCACTTGGGGATGAACATCATGACTTCACTTAGGATTATCAAGATGAACCTTGTGATTCTGTGGAGGATGAGAAAGATTCACTGGGAACGAATCAAACTCATGACTGAAGAGGCTTCATGGGGGATAAAATAAATATCCACTGCGAGCTGAAGTAATCTAAATGAGCATTGTAACTGGATAAAATAAATATCCACTTCATCGGGGAAGCTGGAATCGATAATAGTTGAAATGTCAGAAATAAAACTTCGAGGGGATGAAATAAACATCCGCCTTTACTGGAGAAGATTGAGATAGTGATAGAATCCAATGAGGAGTGAAATAAGCACTCGCTTCACTGGGGAAGGTTGAAACCAAAGAAATTCACTGAGGATTCTTAGGTTGCTGACTGGAGAAACCCTGCATCAAACGTGCCATAACTTCTTGTAGTAGAGATTTACCGGGGAATAGCCGTCACTACCTGAAGTAGAAATTTACTGGGGAGTCGTCACATCACTTAGGATAGAAACCCTTTGAGGTATGAGTGAATAAAGTCGTGAGACTGATATAACTCTGTATTGATAACCTACATAGTAGTCGCCATTTTGAACAACAATCGTTGTGGATGAGAAGCAATCTTCACTTCTCAAATGCCCCAGATCACTTGGTTTATAAGAAGAAGTCATCCCAAGAGGATTTTACAGAAAACTTGGCGTCCAACTGTCCCAATGTTTTCAAACTCTTGGAGAGATTGTCGAATCTCGACGTAACTGGCCCGGATTGACTGTGTTCTGTAACCGAGTCTTCAAATTCTTTGAGAGATTTACCAAATCTCGACGTAACTGCCCCAGATTGACGGTGTTCTGAGTCTTCAAACTTTGTTCCTTGAGGTCAGACGGCGTAAGAAACAGCTGGGAAACAACTTGCCCCTGCTCAGCAAGGTCTTCAGGTGACGTGCCCCTGGATACTATCATCTCCTTGAAACAATACTAAATTTTTGCTCATCAATGCCACACGTATGTTAATTTCTATGATGTCAAGCAATGTTAGCAAGTAGAAAATGTTAATTCTGAAACAGATAATGCAACGTATGTTTGTCTTGAAAATTTTATTAAAAACGTTTTGGTGGTTCAATTACCGATTTTATAATGCCAACACGAATTTGAGCATAGCTCGTAGGAGTCAGGAAACGATATCTCAATGAGTATGCTTTTGAAATAAACCCCGCTTCAATTAGGTCTTTTAAGGGTTGTATCATGGATTGGTTCACAATTTAAGAAATAAAGGATATAAGGCTCAAGGTTTGTTTGTGCCCACCCAATCTTCGTGATATTTTTGGTTCACTAAAAGTTTATAATTAATTTTTAGTTATATTTTATTAAAAGGATATCTTACATATAAAAAGAAATTACAATTTTCAAGTTAAAAGGTCTTCTTATTAATAAGAGGCTTTAATTATTTAAAAAGGTTTTAATTATTTAGAAAAGTTATTATTGTTTTTTTTAGTTGTAAAGCTATATTAAAAAAGTTAGTAAATAAAGTTTCGTGTTATTAATTAGAAAAGATCTTAATTTTAATATTTTAAAAGGTTTTTATTATGAAGCTCTACTAAATAAAAGGGATTAACAAAAATTTAATTTATTAATTTAGTTTAGTTATATTTTATTAAAAAAGATAATTTAGTGTATAAAGAAGTTAAGTTCTTTTAAAAAAAGGTTAAAAAAGGTTAATTATGAAAACAAAACTTAAACTTGATTATTATAAAAAATGTTAAAAACAAAAACGGGGGATCCCATGCGCTAAAAGGGCAGAGGGTCCATCGCGGACCCTCAGGTCATAGCCCTCTGATCTGTGTGAACTGTGATCTAACGGGCACTATGGTGGGTGCACCGGAAGTGGTGTGTGCATTGTGTACAGAATCAAAACGTCAAAAGAGAAAAAAAAAGAAATCCAAACGGATTTCACACTCCTCTCCACTCTTGTTCTTCTTCTCTCCCTCTCTCAGAAAAAACTAGGGTTTTGAAAACCCTAAGCGGCCGCCGTCACTTTTATCTTTCCTTCATTTTCTCTCTCGATTTCTCTTGTCTCTCCTTTCTCGTTCCTCTCTGAATTAAACAAAAAGCAACAATAAAACCCTAACCCCAACAATCCCATACCCCAATCCATTATGATTTTGATTACAGATTACAATGATTTAGGACAACGAAAAAAAATAGAAAAGAAAAGATCGCCAACGGTTGAAGGCGAGGAAATGTGACCGCAACCTCAAGATCTCTGCTTCAGTTAAGTCTCTTTCTTTTTTCTGCGTTCTTGTTGGTCATGTGCTATGCGTGTGTATGATTTGGCTCCGCTCTCCCTCTTTTCTGAATGTGCGTGATTGAAAACTCTGGCGATTTTGTGAATTGATGAATGGTTTGATGGTATGATGAATTGTGTTCTGGTCGATGATGGATTGAATTTTCTGGTTTATGAGTGGTTTTGATTTGATAAGTTTTTCCGGTTGTTGATGAATGGTTGTGAAATGATAGGTTTTCTGGTTGTTTTTGACTTTTAGTTGAACTGGTTTTCTGGAGTGTGGTATGAGTCTGGTGTTGATTTTGTGTTTAGTCGGGTGATGACTTTGATGGATTTTCTGGTGAAGTGTGTTTGCGTATGTGACTGTCCTCCTGAATGCGTGTAAATCTTCTTTTTTATAATCATTTGGAAAAAACAACTTTTGTAGTTTTAAATACCTTTCCAACTTTGAATCAACATGTCCGAACAGGCTTCAATTTTTTTCCATCTCCGAATTGATTTGGCCTGATTGTGTTGGAAATCAAGTCTTGAAACTCTCTGCACCTTCTGATCTGAACATGTCATTGATATTCTTTCCTCTTTCATTTTGGAAATGTTTGTGATTTGGTTTTGGAAAGTTTGAATTGTGTCTCACGCCTGTTTTGGAGTATCTGTGATTTCCGTCTACAAATGTTGTAATCTTCTCATGGAAACAAAATGATGCTGATATCTTCCTTTCAATTTGAATTGATTGATGTTTGAGGCTGGTATTGGGAATGTTTGAAATTGTTTTTGGAAAGAAAATAAGGCCGTGATTTCTTGGCTTTGTCTTAATTCAGATGCTCTTGGGCTTTTCCTTTTTCCATATTGCCAATTTTAAATGTACCAATTTAATGATGATGAGTTGTGTGATTTCTGTTTTAACTTACCAGTTTTCTTTTTCAATATCTCTAGAGTGTTCACCATTATCTGTGAAGGAGAAGATGTGTCTGAAGATTGCTCTAAGTCATTTTTGGAATGTTTGAAAATGTCGGAACAGGTCTTCTGGTTTGGGAAAGATCTCAACTGTTGTCTGATGGTGTTTGGGCAGGTCTTTTTATGAAGATTCCAATGCGCGTTGTTTCTAATTTCAAATGTTCGACTGCTAGATGAGGATGTTTCAAAATGAACGTGCCCGGGATGTTATCAAAAGACACTGAAGAGTGCAAAGTGGTAAGGTTTTTCCAACTATCTCAGTTACAAAACTTACCTATTGGTGTTGACTTCTCATCTGCTACTTTCTGAGATGGTGAGGCTGTTAATTCTATTATCGTGTTGATGCGGCTGCCATGAAAATAATGCAGGGTGGAGGCTACGCATAAGATTCGGTTACATTGCCAAGCATTTCCACACCCAAAGCCTAAATGTCTCGAGGCACCACTTCGTTTGGGTTCATCTGGTGAGACGTAGCATCAAAACCAGTAGTAACGGTTCGATACGACATGAAGAAGACTTCCTCTGTTGGTAAACATTCCCCAACTATGGCTTTAACTCTATTATCAGTTAATCACTCTTTATATTGTGATCATGACTTAACATTCTTCATATCTCTAATGTAAAGGATCATGAGGTTTCTCAATCCTAGCTAAAGCTTTTCGGCAGTGGTGTTTCTCATGCGTCAAATATGGAGCAGCTTGTGTACACTGTAAGCTTTGTATTTTTTTTTACCTCACTGTCGAGCCTTGTCTTGAACCATGTTCCGTCGTCGTGTCGTAACAAGATGGTGGATAACTTTCATCGTGGGCAGGTAAACTCAAGTTCTAACGTCATGGCTGATGATATGCTTAAAAAAAAATCTTACTCTAACCCATTTAACTTCAATGTTATTGACCTCATTTTCCGCACTTTTCAGCAGGTTTACGAAAGAAAGTGTTGGCAATTGAATCTTTTGCAGTAGTACTACCTTCACTTCCTGTGACAAAGCTAACTTCAACTGGCAGGGCAGTACTTTCATCTGCCTACTTCTGTATAATTTTGTAGATAGCCTCCTTGAAAGCATTGTTGTAATAGGAAATTATAAAGGCTGGCTGTTGCTTCTAGAGATTTAGTGGCATAAAAAATGTTGTTCATCAACGGCTCGATTCACAGGGATGTTAGCTAACTCGAAGTGCACGTTCTTGCACATAGAATGAACAACGATATTTTCATTTAGAATTGGACCGTCATTTTAGGCTACTAATGCTGCTAGTAAAAATCTTAAATCTTGTATATTGATGTAACTTGGGCATTGGAAATATTCGTGGACTCTCAATTTTGGTATTCTTTAAAAGACTTTTGACTTTTGTGTCCAACCTTGTGTAATATGAACATCAAATTTGAATCTTGGTATCACCTTGAGCTTATAAGGAAATCTTAAATCTTGAAATGCCGCCTTGAATTTAAATCTTATTCTTTTTTTTAATCTTAGATATCACCCTTGAATTAAGTTAAACCAAGTAATTTGGATAATGAATCTTGAGACCAAACGTGAACTTTGGAAACATGCCTCTTATGGCTCATAAATCAAATGTGACTTGAAACGAAATTTGGATTCTATTCATGGCACGAATTAGTTTGAACACCTCTCGAATGTATTATGGGACATGGCCTTAAGATAATTCTTTTGTTAAGAAAACCATTTAAATGCACCCTTCAACCAAACTTGACATCATTAATTCCACTACTCCCTTCACGAATAGCTTGTACTCAATTCATGCTTTAGGGAGTCTTTGAAGAAGATGAATCTTGGAATACAATAAGGAAAACTCATCCATATGATCTTTTATCTCTAATCTTCTTTGAGGAAACATTGGAGGAGTCTTGAGGAAGGAAAAGTTTTGGTAATGGTTTTAGGGACTACAAGGATAGAGGCACACAAACTCACAGGCATCCATGCCCACTTGTCAAGACCAGAGAATATCCATAATCACACACACAACACATCCTTCAGGACCTTGAATTCTCTGTAGCGGCACCTATCCTTAAAAAAGAAACAAATAGACGAAGCTAGATAAAGCGGTTAGTTATGCTCGAAATGATTGACCTAAGATGTTATGCAAAAGGGCAAAGCGGGGATCTTAGGGTCAAAAATTAGGGTGCGATAGCAGCAACAGGGACAACATCATTATGAGCCTGCAAACAAAAATGGGTGATAAAAGAATCATCCAAAACACCTAACTTCACATTCCCATGGCTAGGAAGTGCAACTCTCGCCTTATGGCACAATGCCATAATCAGCCCAGGGTAAGTCAGTGTGCAAGCCACCCTATCTCCTAAAGGTGTCGAACTCAACGCAATCCTCCTCAGCTCATTCGAAATAATCCGTGCCAAATCCACGGTCTTCTCATCATCAAGTATACAAGCCAGGAGGGTTTTTGTTATCGTTCCACATAGATTATTTAGAGATATCACCGCCGTTCTACAGTTGAAATCGTTTTAAACTTAAAGTAACAAAGGGTTTTGGTTGTTGATAACAGATCTTTTGCATAAATGGTAAAATTAATCGGATTTGAAAGATTTATAAAACACATGCCAAGATTAGGGTTCAACAAACCATTTTGCACGTATAGAATAGATAAAGCAAATGAACTCGTTCAGACGATAAATATAATCACATATCCTCCCAATATGTTTATCTCTAACACATATTGTGAGTTTTATCATTTTGATCCTTTGATGATCTCTCACTCAAACTATCAAAGTGATAACATTCAAGTTCAATATTTATGAACATCAACTCTCATAACTATCTCTAGCCTATGTTCATTGATGGATGAAAATCCTAGATAAAGTGTAAGAACACATTTCTCAATCATGAACCAACACAATGAATAAACCATAGAAACAAAGTTTTTCGCCATATATTCATCATCCACAAGTTCATAAGCTTACATCAATACCTATACATACAAAAGAAAGGGTTGTCTACCTTCTAATCTTGACACAAAAGTAGATTAGCTATCCATTGACAATGTAGCTTCACAAACAAGAAAATGGAGAAGAGGAACAAGCATCAACGACGATCTTTCGACAATTGATGCTCCGATTCTTCGAAAATAAGATGCTACAATGTTTATAGGGTTTTTGCTCTAAGAAAATAACAAGGATCCACAAAAAATGCTGAACAAATCTATTTATAGAGGGGATGAGACGCGCAGAGTGCGCTAAGCGCGCAACACCGCGCTGTCATTTATTGATAAACCGCCTTAAATCCCGCTTAGCGGGCTTCAGACCGCGCTAAGGGGTCTACCTACTGGAATTAGTTCCAGACCGCGCTGGGAGCGCGCTAAGCGCGCTTGTAGCATGCTTCAAAAATACAATTTCTTCAAAAATGCTCCTTAAGAGCCTTCCATGCTCCAAGCTTCCCATTGCAATGTTAAAACCTACAATTATAAAGACAAAAGTTAAATAACTAAGTCTAATAATGCATTTAAACTATACTACAATTATTTACCGGAAACAAAGGGAAAAAGCATCAATTAACAAATAAAGATCTCAAAAGGTGCCAAAAGCTAAACTATATATTAACACATTCTAGCACCTAACAATGGTATCCAAGAAAATTTAAAATAGCCCAAACACTGTTCTTTTAAATACTCTTGTTTGTCATCATCAAAAAGGGGGAGATTGTTAAAGCAAGGTTTGCTCTTGATGATTTCCACTTAGGTTTTGATGATAACAATAATATTAAAAGAATAATGGTGTTATTTAATGCGTGATCATGTGTGCTGGTCATAATACCTAAAGAATCTGTTAATAAGGAACAATTGTTGTAAAGAAGAACATATTACCAAGCCATCTTCTGAAATGAATTCTAACACTGATTATCTCTGCAACTAAAGAAGCATTGTGTTAAGTTCTACTCTCAGAAGTGAAATTAGCTTCTGATAAGGCGTTCAGAAGCTGTAACAAAATTCATGATTAGCCGTACCAAAATAGTACCACTGTCCAATCAGTTCTGCAGCTACAGTCTACAATCACAAAGCTCAAGAAGTGTTGACATACTTTATGGATAATCTCTCCCAACGGCTCTCTAAGTACAAGTTTCTTCTGAATATTCAGTGGTTAAAGAGTTCACCTCCTGTATCAAAAAATAGATCAAAGTACTTTCTAATCATTCATCCTTCATCTAGTTCCCAAAAATCTACTATTTAAGAAGCTGGAAGCTTTACTTAAAAAACTTGAACAAGACAGAAATAATGAGCGACTAGAGGGTGGAGGTGTTCAACACCTCTGCCTGATTGAAAAATAAAGATGATCAGTGAACATCACTTGTGTATATGCAGGTCCAACTGTTACTGTTGTAAAATGTAATAAGGCTTACGGATTTCCAAAATATTGAATATTCAAGAAATCCTTAAGTACTTAAAATCTTTGATAGGATCATCTCTTTGAAGAAGATATACCTTGTTCCCCTTTCTTCTGAATATGATGTTCTTAAGCAAGGTAAAGTCTTAGACACGAGCTCTAAGCAAGGTAAAGTCTTAGACACAAGCTCTAAACAAGGTAAAGTCTTAGACACGAACTCTAAGCAAGGTAAAGTCTTAGAGACGAGCTCTAAGCAAGGTAAAGTCTTAGAAACGAGCTATAAGCAAGGTAAAGTCTTAGACACGAGCTCTAAGCAAGGTAAAGTCTTAGACACGATCTCTAAGCAAGGTAAAATCTTAGACATGAGCTCTAAGCAAGGTAAAGTCTTAGACACGAGCTCTAAGCAAGGTAAAGTCTTAGACATGTGCTCTATGCAAGGTAAAGTCTTTGAAACGAGCTATAAGCAAGGTTAAAGTCTTAAACACGAGCTTTAAGCAAGGTGAAGTCTTAGGCAGGTGGTCTAAGCAAGAGAAGTCTCGATCAGGAGCTGATTGAGCATGTAAAGTCTTAGACACGAGCTCTAACCAAAAGAAAAGTTTAATCAAGATCTGGTTAAACAGAATTGTTTCTGACTGAAAGTCAGTATTGTAAAAAGTCTTATGTTAAATACATAAGCAAGTGCATTCATGCATTGATTATAGTAAAAATCACTTGTTGTGCAAGGGGACTGGAGTACTCTTAGTTGGTAGAGGAACCAATATAAATCTCCTGTGTTCTTGAGTTGTTTACTTTATGTCTAGATTTTGTTCTGTTGCATTTATGATCTGGTTCTGAATAGATATTCAGAATCATATCTCTCTTCTGAACATCTAAAGTAATGAGAATCAAATTTGCTTTTTTCCATACACAAATCAACCCTCATTTCCTGTGTGTTTTCCCACCTTCAGGTTCGACGTCAAGGAAACCTTCTCCTCATGCCAAGGAGCTTCTTTCTCACAAAGAATCCGACGACGGGGCTTCACGTCGAGGAGGTTCTCCCCGTTGAATTCTAAAGGTTTCACGCATGTTATGTCAAGGAGCAAATCCTTTGATTTCCCCGCTCGCCATTAAAACAAAGGGTTTCAAGTCGGGAGCCTGCCCACACGTCCCTCCTCACCCTTTCACTTGATCTGCAGTGGAAGGGTGGATTTGACCTTGATGTCGAATTCCCTGTTTTCCTCAGATTTTCAGGTTAAATGGCTCAACCTCACGAGGATGCTAATCTCGTCAATGTAGATGCCGCAACCGTCGTAGTTGACGCAAAGGCTGAAACCAGCTTGGATTGGGTCGGTGTTGAAACTGTAATACAACAGCAAGCAAAATCCAATTTAAGTAACCAATTTTGTCATATCCACAGGGATCAGTGCGAGGGAAAGAATGTCGTTCGACGGTCTCTATGTTTCTAAGCTTATGGTTCAAAAGTTTTGGTTTAAAAGATTTAATGAAGCAAAATTAAATGCAGAAAATGTAAAGACGAAAAATATAAAGTAAAGACTGAATTATAAATGGGGCCTTGTTGGAATTGGATCTCATCAATTGATAACATATGCATTCTTCTAATCATTTTATATATAAATCACTTGTTCGTCTAATATCATCATGTATCACTCACGACATACATATCCTCTCGGTCCCCGCATGTGTGAGTGATTTTGTACCGATCAACAATTGCTCTCGCACATTACCAATAAATACAAAGCATTTAAAACCTACATGAATGTTAAGCCTACATCCATTTTTGACATCAAGACTCAACAGATATTACTATAACATCAATATCAAACTAATGAGTAATTCATATACAAAGCCATGATTAGAATACGTACATATGATTAATCCTTTTTACATGCATTCAACTAATTTACCCCATGGATGTGAACAAAGTTATTCATCAATATTCTCACGCACCCTCACGATACCGTTCGTTAAGCGGCATCGTGGTCTTTATTGCATTAATTACTAGAAGCTATTCAAACTAACAATCAACACAATGCTAAAAAGCTAAGATGCAAATGAATATCAAATCACAAAACCATGTCAAAAGTTTTACTCATTGATAGATGAAAATCTAAGATCAAGGATTTGAAATAGGTTTTATCAAGACCCACAAATAAGCAATCAAAGACAATCAATAATAGAGAATCGAAACTAGTTCACAAGCATAGATTAGAAGAAATACATAAGGTATCAAAAGATTACATCCAAACCCAACAAGAGATCAAAGATCTTACCTTCTCCCTCTTATGGTTTGAGTTTCTCTCCCTAAATTACGCTTGAAAATGGAGAGAGATCAAGTTCTGATTTTTTTCACAAGTTCTAATCTATCTAATAATTATTATTCTCAAAAGTGTGAAAAATCTATTTATAATACATTCAGGAAATTACATGTTCGCAAAGCGAACATTTTACTCGCAAAGCGAATGACAAAATTAGGCACCTGAGGTGCCTCTGCATAGTTAAACCTCCACAGAATTTCTTCATGAGTTCGCAATGCGAAGGATTATTCGCAAAGCGAACACTCGCCTTCAAGTTCGCAAAGTGAATTTTAGTGCCTTTTTCTACTGCCATAATTCTGGGACCATTCGCTGGGACCTCGCCAGAGTTCGTAAAGCGAACCTTCGCTGGCAAGTTCGCAAAGCGAACTTGCTGATGTTTTCTTTTGTTCTTTGGCAACTTGTATCCAATCTTGTGTCTTACAACTTTGATCATATAGTGCCTTTTTCTGCACAATAACACACACATTACAAGTGTAGCGGCAAAATCGTGAGTGTAAGCTATTGATTAACTTAACTCGAAAAGCAAGAGTCGCCACCGCACTTTTGTTTTATCCCAAAAAATGGAAAGGAAAAAGAGCGAACAAAACCTACACAAGCTCTACAACAAGAACAAGTGAACAGAGACTAGGTAAGGGGGTTGGTTACGCAATGGGAAGGTGT
Organism: Lathyrus tuberosus; assembly: GCA_022829125.1. Taxonomy (NCBI): domain Eukaryota; kingdom Viridiplantae; phylum Streptophyta; class Magnoliopsida; order Fabales; family Fabaceae; genus Lathyrus; species Lathyrus tuberosus. Next base: position 1,853,016 of record JALAZF010000763.1, read on the forward strand.
TAACACCAAAAACGTCTATAGTACTCTATAGGAACCCTTTGAAATATCTACCGCTTTTGGTATGAAAAAGTTTGCTTGAAAAGTGATTGAGGAGATGAGAAGAGAAATTGTTTTTTAAGATTTTTGTGTTTGGAGAGACTTGTCGCCTCATGCCTACGTACCCACGATGTGCAATGTAGGATCAAAACCCCGTAGTTCGAGGTACAAAGAATGGAATTTCTTTGTTATGGTTGATTTTAAATGTAAAGACAAGTCGTCATTTCCAAGCAAATAATTCCGCTTAAAGAAATGAATCATGTTTAAACTTATGAAAAAGTTAAAGGACAAAGTGCACGAGGGCACAAAAAAAGAGTTTGATGAGTTTGGTGTTTTTTAAAGTATTTTGAAAAAGGTGTCAACATGCTTATGTAGTTTAGCATTTTGTTAAGAAATGAAAGGAAAAGAGTAAAATCACTTGACAAAGTCAAGGTTTAATTATAAAAGATGTGAAAGTTTGAAATCAAGAATGTTTTGAAAAAGAGAGAGAGAGAGTTTTGAAAATTGAAGAATGGGGAGGAGAAGAAGTGACTATCCTAAAGCATAAAGTAAAAGCCAAGGATACGAATAGCCTAACCACACAAGCAAGAGCACAAGTCTTCAAAGTCTTCGAACCATAATTCCAAAGCAAAGGGAAAAGGTCCTAGTTCTAAGTCCAAGGTTCCAAGAATTGCATTGGATGTCCAAGTTCTAAGTCCAAGGATTCAAGAATAGCATTGAAGTCCAAGGTCTAGGTGCAAAACTCCATGTCCATTGCAAAGGATAGTAACTATAGTCCAAGATTAGAAGCACAAGTTTTTTAGAGGTTTAGGCCTTTATTAATGCTTTTGGTCCAAGTGGACAAAGAGAAAAAGGCATAAGCATAAACATGTGTCCAACGGACAAAGTAAAAATTGCGGAAACATAAACATGTTTCCAATGGACAAAGGAAAAATATGCGGAAGCATAAACATGTGTCAAACAGACAAAGGAAAAATTGCATAAAAGTAAAAGAGAGATAGGGAGTGAGAAGGAATTGTAAAGAAGTTAGAAGTTAGTAATTAGTAATTAGTTGTTAGAGTAAGTGATCAATAATGATTGAATAATGTACTTAGGTCATGGTTAATGAAGACTTGTTAGAAGATTGATAGAATCAAAGCCTCTATATCAACAAGCTTCATGGATTTTGAACCTAATACAAAAGATCAATCAACATTGAGTTGTTTTCCGATACGGGACATAATGTTGCGCTATGTTAAGCAATCGCCGAGTAATTTACGAAGTAATTACCCTACAATGAGGCTGGTCAATAGCTCTTTGTGCTAATGCATGCTAGATGAACGATATGTAGATCGTCATCCGAAAGCAATACCGCACGAAAAAAAAATAGGTGACGATCTCGTCTTGATAAAAAATTCAACAAAGGAATTCTAAGATCCATAAGACTTTCATCGATCAAAAGAAAAGAGAAATAGATGAAGAGAAAGCCAAATTAAACCACAAAAATATGTGATCTAAGGCTAAGAACAAAGGGAAGTGGAAGAAAATGGAAAAGGAACCAAAACAGTCCCAAAAACAAGCCAAAATGTGTATTCTGTTTTGAAGTAACCAATTACTCACCAGGTGTTAACCGGTTACTTAGTTCAAAATAAGCGCAGTTTTACAAAATTAACACAGAGTAACCGGTTACTCACCAAGCGTTAACCGGTTACTCTGCACCAGAATGCAGAAAATTGTGCAAAATTCAGCATGATCCACTTTCAAAACTTTGTACAAACACCTTAAGATCATTGAACTGAAATTGCACGAAATTTAAAGTAAAACAACAGTGAAAAACAACAATTAAACACAATTTGTAAGATCCAAATATCAAGCAAACAAGATCAACAAGGATCTACATTGTGGATGATGAAGATGAAGCTTCAACAATGGTGAAAGATGAATTACCACTTCAAATCTGAAAATTCCTTCAAATTGCTTCAAGATCCAAACTCTAAAGCCTTGATCTATGAGAATTGATGAAGAAAACAAGCTTGGATGAAGGTTTAGCTCAAAGTTGAACAAGATTCAATGTGAATTCTTCTTAACTTTCAAAAGAAGAAAAGAGAGCTTTGGTGAATTTTGTGGTTGGGAAGAGAATTTGCAAGAGGTTTGTTGGCTATCAAAAGCTTGAATGAAATTTTAGCAAGGTGAATTTGGCTCTCCAAAGCTTGAAGAATGAATGAAATGAAGGCTCTATTTATAGAGTTTAGGCTTGAAAAATTTGGTGGATTGGAGTTAGGCTTGGAATTTGAAAATTAGGCTTGGAATTCAAATTTGGAGGGAAATTCATAAAAGAGTGGTGATTAGTGAAGGTGTATGGTAGGAAATGATCAAAGTGATGTAGGGGAATTAAAATGAGATGGTCTAGAATATTCCAAATGTGATCAAGGGCTGAGATTGGTGCAAAATTGCTGAATTTGAATTTGCTGAATATTTTGTCAAATTTTCACGAGGGTAACCGGTTACTCACCACAGGGTAACCGGTTACTCAGTGCAAAATTTGTGAAAGATGAGCATTTTGTTGCACTGTTGTGGTTCCGGCTCGATTCTTTTGCTTATCAAAGAAGGCATGGAAATAAACACATGAACCTTGGAATTCCTTGAATAATAATCAATTAAATCTTGGAAAATCCTTGACCAGATAAATTTGACATGATTGTGGATCAACTTTGACTTTTCTCAGATAAAATTCATTCGAGTTGTGGAACTGTTATTTTGGCATTTTTGACCTGTTCTTCCCCTTAAAATGTTAGTGAAAGAAGACAAAAAATATTTTTGGATTTTGGTTAAGGTTAGTAAAATATAAACAAATAAAGCAACAAAGTGAATAAGAAACACACAGATGCTCGGTAAACCCTGCAAGGCATAAACCCAAAGAAGAAAGGGACCAGGGAACTAATGTGTGATCTTGTTTGTGGTAAAGATGTAAAATAAGATGTGAATGACATGTGGAATCTTAGGGGTCAAAAATTAGGGTCTTACAGCTGCCCTTATTTAAGTCTCTTCTATCGGGAGATATGAAGATACTTAAATACAAAAAGCTACATTTTTAAGCCCTAAGATGCCACGAGATGATATGAATGCAAATGATGAAACAAACTGCGGGGAAACTTGAAACAAAGGATACGATAAATTAAGAGAGACGACATGAAAAGACACGCCAGGGAACACAAGCTATTTCTGGAGATCTGTCAGGGTGACAAGAAGTATCCATCAATAGTTGGAGAGAGAGGGACAAGACCCTGGGAAGACGAGTAATGACATCCAAAAATGGCATTGGATGGAAACTACAAACAAGACAAAAGGATGTCAAAAGATGTCCAAGAATGGCATTGGACAACAACAAGAAAGTTTCTGGTAAAATCATCAGCATCATCCAAGAATAGCATTGGGTGAATGTGAAAAACACTCTATTGGGGATAAGATATCCAAGAATGGCATTGGATAAAGGGAACTACAACATTCAAGAATGACATTGAATGGGGGCAACAACAAACATCAGAGACATCCAAGAATATCATTGGATATAAACAAAATTCCATTTGAAAACTTCACTGGGGACATCCAAGAATGGCATTGGATGGCAAGGTTAAACATCAGATATATCCAAGAATAGCATTGGACTTGGCTGGGGAAAAGGTGTCCAAAAAGGGCATTGGACAGAAGAATCTCAGAATCCAAGAATGGCATTGAATGAAGTGAGAAAAGTTTCAGAAAATATATCAGAAGTATCCAAGAATGGCATTGGACTCTGTTGAGGAAAAGATATCCAAGAATGGCATTGGACTCTGTTGAGGAAAAGATATCCAAGAATGGCATTGGATAAAGGAAGGACTTTCAGGAATGGCACTGAAAGTAAAGGTAAATCACTATATTCAAGAATGGAATTGAATGATAGTGAGAAAGAAATCCAGGAATGGCACTGAATGCAAAGGAGAAAACTCATTCAGGAATGGCACCGAATGAACATATAAAACTTTCAGGAATGACACTGAAAGATATCCAAGCAAAAATGTTGAGGATTATAGAAGAGAGGCAAAACTTCTAGGAATAACACTGGGAGAAACAAGAAAAACAAGGTGTCATACCCCAAATTTTGACCACTAAGATTTCCCATCATTGTGTAAATTATCATCACAATATGGATGAACCATTAGTCTCCCCAAAGATGGGTGAACATCCACTACAATCAGAATTAGGGTTTCAAGCCCTCTCAGAGCTCTTAGATAAAGAATCAATCAAGAAATGACATGATCTGCAACTTGTCTAGCCTCTCAAACATCCACAATGGATCAAAAGGACTCCCAATTCAAGGATCAAGCACAAGGCTGCTCCCTTCTAAGTGGATTAAGCCTCAAGATAGCCAGTGTCACCAAATTAGGGTTTTGGTCGACCAGGGCCTCCAGGTGGAAATTTTCCTCTAGGAATGAGCCAATGCTTCAAGGCATAACCTATGATGCTCCAAGGGACATCATAAACCCAATCACCAAGTCAATTTAGCCTCAGGGGATGCATACATCAAAAATCAGGAATTAGGGTTTCTTGACCTAATTCACCCCTAAGTTGACTTTTGGGACAAACCATGAGCCAAGACCTCAAGACATGATTTGAGGGTCTCTAATACACTACATTGATCCATTTGCAACAATGGATTGATCCAAGAAGCTTGATTCCCAAGTTTCAGGTTCATCAGAACCACAGTTAAGGTTTCGCGAGAAAAGTCAATTGTTCTTTTGACTTTTGACCAGGACATGCTCACAAACCCTAGGACATGATTCAATACACCCTATAACACCTATGAAATCAATCCATCAAGTTTGATTTAGGTCAAGGACTTGATTTCATAGAGGATCGCACAGTTTGGAATTCATCTGATAAAAGTCAACTGTGCACAAAAGTCAAACTTTGACTTTTTGAGATTTTTCACAATTATGGTTTTTTAACCCTAAAAATGATGTTAATGTGTGATTGGAATCATCATTCATCAAGAAAAATCAAGAAAAGTGGGATAACTTGTAAAAGGGGTAACCATAAAAACTTAGAAATTTTCTAAGTTATGGAACAAAGTGGCTAGGGAACCAACTTTGGAGGATTATAACTCCTAAACCACAAGGCCATTTTCCCCCATCCAAAGCTGGATTTGTAGCCCTCATGGCCCTCTACAAAAGCTTCAACTACACCTCACTCCAATTCATTGTGGATTCTGAGTTATGATTGAGCCAAAATGACTAAAACATGAAAATACATCATTTTCCAACACTTAGAAAAATTCTGGCCAAGGCAGATTTTATTGAAAACACCAAAACTTGTGAGATCTTTTCACATAGTTGCAAGCTGAATCAAATCCAATGGTAAACATCAATGTTGTTGCATATGTTTCTAAGAATCCAAAGAACCTCTCAGCATGAATTGATTCAACTTGAGCCAAGAGGAATCCATGCCCAAAGTCATGTTGCTGCAAGCTATTTTGGAAAAATCAGTTTGCATGTTTGCTTACCACACACGATTTCTGAATCAAAACCAAGGATCATTATGCCACATGTACTCAGACCAATCACAATGCATCTGATCCAACCTACAAAGTTGAGTCACAAAGCCAAGGAATCTTCCAACTTGAAGTTCATGCATTTTGGCACATTTTGCCTTGAATTCAAAGGGCATTAATGTGGAATAGTGCATTGTCAAGATTCTCACTCTCCTCAGTCAAGTTCTCTGATTAAACAACAATTAAAATGACTGAGGAATGTGATTTCAGTAAAGGGATAGCTAATCTATTTGGAGCAGCTGTTACACCTAATGCAAGAGGCATTTATGTCCAACCAATCCCTTTGAAGGTGATCTGATCCAGTAGCCATTCACCATTCCTCCAAGACAAGAGTTGATCACCTATAAATAGAGGTTCCAATGGATCATTCAAGGCACACTAAAGCACTCTATAACACTGCTTTCTCTCATTCTCTCTTAAGTGCCAATTTTCTTTGTTTTTGAGCAACCACCACCGGGTTTTGAGTTGTAGCCCTAAGCAATCCATTCCAATTGCTCAGACACATCACATATGATGTATTTTAGGTGTCCAAACACTTAAACACCAACTGTAACACCCCTAGCTCAAAATCACACTTCAACCAAGCCATTATGCCTCAATTATGCAGTTGGAGTTCTCCAACTTGATCCAGAAGTTTTCAGAGTGTTCCAAAGCTTGCAACACACTCCACTACATCCATTGAAGCTGTAGGGATCATCAAATTTCATCTGGAACACCATCTGTGCAGAGTTCCATTTCAGCTTGCATCAAGGTAAGCCTCAAAACTCCATCTTCATGGTCCATGCATATTTCCTCGCATGATATTTTGCCATTTGCTTGCCATCATATGTTGAGTATTTTCCATCAAGAAATTTGATCATAGCCCTCCTTACCATGTCCGCACGACTGATTTTGCAAAATTAGGATTCATACGGTTGTGATGATATAACTTGTTATACATTGAAAATAAATAAAATCAAGTATTGCCATCTTGTTCCTTGTGAAAAAACACATGAGTTTGGTATTTGAATCATGTCAAATGGTTGAGAGATGAGTGAGATAGGGGGCTTCATGCACGAGCTCGAGGAAGAAGATGGCCATGGCGCCATTCTTCAGGTTTTCCAACCAAGTTCTCTATATATTTTTCATTTGCCATACTATATTTGAATTGGCATTGCGCCTCAGTGGTTGATCAGCTGGTTTTGTGTGTATTGGCAAGCAAGAGGTCTGGGGTTCGAATCCCCCTCGCCCCAGATCTCTTTTGTATCACTTTTCTTATTTTTTGTTATTTTTCATATTTTAGTTTAAATGATTTGGAAAATTAATAACTCACTCAATTTTAATTATTTTTGATTGGTTGTTTTTGCAAAAAATCACAAAAATGTTGAAATATTTAATTCCACGAAAAAATTAGATTTATATTATTTATTTAATATAGTTAGTATTTTTGTGAATAAATACCTTTTATTTGTTTTTAAAAACCTTTTAAAAAATAAATATTCATGTTGGAAAATCAACACCAAATAGGTTTTAATTCATCTTGTGATTAAAACCTCATTTTTCAAACCTAAAACCAAAATCACAAGTTGTTTATTCAAACTTATTTGGAATTTGTATCATTTTAATTAATTTTCTTTGAATAATTACTTAAAAAAATGATGAAATTAGGGTTTTATTGATTTTCACCCTAACAAACTTTTTTCAAACATTTTTGGGCCTCTAATAGATGTGTAAGACCCAATCCCTTTGTAAATACACCACTTTTTGGGCCTCAGTCATTGTATAAGTCCCCTTGTATTTTCAAAAACAACGGCGCGATCGTCGCTTCTTTTAAAAATCATCTAGGCCTACCCTTGTGTTATAAGCCCCATTTCTTTTCTTCAAACAATTTTTGGGCCTCTAATAGAGTGTAAGACCCAATCCTTTGTAAATACAAACCTATTTTGGACCTCAAATGTTGTATAAGTCCCGTTGTATTTCAAAAGTTCGGCGCAATCATCGCCCGTTTAAAACAAACCATCTGGGCCTCTCCTCGAGCTATAAGACCCATTCAAAATCATTTTTGGGCCTCTAATAGAGTGTAAGACCCAACCCCCCTTTTGAAACCAAAAACTTTTGGGCCTCAGTCATTGTATAAGACCCACGGTGTTTTCAAAACCTCGGCGCGATCGTCGCCCTTTTCAAAATCAATCATTGGGCTTCTCTAATAGCTATAAGACCCATCTTTGTTCACTTTCAATCATTTTGGGCCTCTTGAGAGAGTGTAAGACCCATCCCCTTTGTACATAAAACCTTTCTTGGGCCGCAGTCACATATATAAGTCCCTGTACAAAACGACAGTGCGATCACTGATAAAACCCTGGGCCTCTCCTTGAGCTGCAAGCCCCAACAATCTTTTCAAAGCACTTTCTCCTTTGATTTGAATATAATATTGTTATCAAAGCTTTCTTTGTTGAACAAACTAACTAAACAGCATGAAAGCTCTACAACCGAGTAAGTGTTTACCCGCTTTCATTTACCGCTTTCATATGTATATAACTGTATTGTGGGGCTGTTTCACTGTAAGTCTTCTTTCATAAACTCATATCGACTGTGTAATAATAGTATAGATATTTAGAGTTTCCCCGGCAACTACGTCTAGAACTAGGCAAAACCTCGTCTCTTTACCTCCGACGTTCAATCGGATATACCTTAACCCTGAGAATTTTCTTTTACAATAATTTTAGATAACTAGATCTAAGAAATCTCCCCGTGAACAGTTCATATATAGAAGGCCAATGTTCCAAGTGAAACCCCTTCTGGAACTGTTCATCAGCCTCCTCTTGGGCTTAGTGCAAGGACCCACAGGCTTCCTAAAAGCATCCCCGCCTCCTCTTGGGCATTGTACAAGGACCCGTCGGCTTCTTAGAAGTTTTCACGGCCTCCTCTTAGGCTTCGTATAATGATTCTTCCTCCGGGAAGATAGCCTCCTCTTGGGCTTAGTACAAATTTTCCCTCGGCTTCTTAAAAGTTTTTCTCGCCTCCTCTTGGGCTTCGTACAAATTGTCCCGAAGACCTCTTAAAGGTATAGGAACAGAAATTAGTCATCTTAATAGAACAGTCTTTCAAAGAGTCTAGATCTTTCTACCGCGAACGTACTGTCTCTTGATCTCTCTTAAGCATAGTACAAAAGATAAAACTCTAGACTTGGACAGTCTAATCTCCTTGAGTCTCAAAGACATTCTCAAGCTCCTTTCAAAAATAGGAAGAAAATACCCGTAGACTGGGGAAGCCTCAATACCCTTCAGATTCCCCGTTTCCTTAAAGAACAGGACATAATCCCGATCCTCAGATCAAATCCATGAGTACAACATTACCCATATAAGAACTGATTTTCTCTTTTAACCAACATACTGGACCTGTCACTCAACTGAAACAGTAACCCTAGCATCCTCTTGGGCTTTGTACAATGATTCTCCCCAGCAGAGTTAACCTTTATAGCCTCCATCTCGGGCTTCGTACGAGATACAAAATCACTCTCTTGTTGAGTATAAAAGACTCTCTTGTTGAGTTAAACATTTTTAGCCTTCATCTCGGGCTTTGTACGAGATACAAAACACTCTCTTGTTGAGTATAAAAAGACTCTCTTGTTGAGTCGATCACCTTTAGCCTCTATCTCGGGCTTCGTACGAGATACAAATCACTCTCTTGGTGAGTATAAAAGACTCTCTTGTTGAGTCAAACCCTTTTAGCCTCTGTCTTGGGCTTCGTACAAGACACATATAAAAACACTCTCTTGTTGAGTCAACCCTTTTAGCCTCTATCTCGGGCTTCGTACGAGACACAAAAGTATCCTCTTGTTGGGCTAATAGCCTCCTCTTAGGCTTTGTATAAAGAAATCCTCATTTGATTCAATCAACCTTTTAGCATCAAATCATGCTTTGATCACAGCATACAAACATCAACAACTCCTTTTCCCTCGTCTAATTGTTGTAAGCGGCGAGCCTCTGGATTATTTACATCCACGCCACTCTCCCTCTTTTAGCATGAGAAATTCCTAAGGAAAGATGGCATTGCTCTAAACTGAGTTAAAGTCTTCTCCTTCAGGTTGAAAATCCCCTATAAAGGAAATTATGGCATTGTTGGATTTGCATATCCCAGTTAAAGTAATTCTCCTTTATAATCAGTCACCCAACAGTTGTGATAAACAGACCCGTCTTTAGAGATGACAAATTCTCTCTAAACTAAACACCCTTTTAGCTTCACATCTTGGGCTTCGAACAAGATACAAATAGACCCTTCAGCTCCACATCTTGGGCTTTGAACAAGATATAAACAACCTTTAGCTTCATGTCTTGGGCTTTTAACAAGACACCAAAACACCATTTCCTCTCATAGAATAGGAGGAACTACGATCGCTCTGATTTCCCTATCCCGGGAATATGTAGGCATAAGATTGAAAAAGAATCTTAGCGAGCACACTAATCAAAAAACCCCAAAGTCCCCTACCTCCATCCAATCTGGCGCAGTATCCCAACAAATTCCCCATGAACAGTCCCGATATTTATTTTTGAACAAAATAAGCAGAGAGAGACCCACGAACTAAAGCCACATCTGTAAACCAACAGTTTTGACTGTTTAACCTCAGTTTGCAAGCAGGGTTAATTGGAGACATCTATTTCCCTTCCTTCATCAGTTTCAATAGGATAAAAAATGAATCGAACTGTAGTACCAAAGCGATAGTGATTCGAAACCACAAAAACCGCGCTACACAAGGTATCCAGGAATGGCACTAGAGATCAAAAGAGACAGACGTCCAGGAATAGCATTGGAGTGAAAGAAAACAAAGATCCAGGAATGGCACTGGAATGAAAGGAGACAAACATCTAACAACAGGACAAGATACATAGGGAAACGACAATATCCAGGAATGGCACTGGAAAGAAAATAGGTAAACAAAAACATTCAGGAATGGCACTGAATGAAAAGACAGGTAAAAGTTTTGGTAGGCGCCAAGTAAGTTGGACTTTGATCTCAAGGTAAGATGTTGATAACAACAGGACCTCGGAAAAATGCATATGAGCACGAAGCACACTTCGAGCTATAAAAATCTTTCTATGTATGGTATATGAATGATTTATGTATGCGATGCATATGATAGGGACAACTGAGATAAACTCTTTTGTGAGGGAAGAATGGAACTCTGATTTCTCTACACAGGGAACACTGCCCACTCTGCTTGGAGAGAAGATGTTGAACACATCTCTGTCACACTTATGAATTGTATCAAGCTGAAGGTCTTTTGAGGAAAGACATCTTGAGGATTCTTAAAGAAGACTGCCCCAGATTGATTGACTGATGAGGATAAACTGATCATAGCTTCAGTTTGATTACTGCAGGGAAAAAATGAACTGATCATGGCTTCAATTCTTGAAATGATTGTTGAGGATAAACTGATCATGGCTTCAGTTTGACTATTGCAGGGGATGAACTGATCATGGCTTCAGTTCTTGAGACTGTTGAGAAGGCTAAAATCAATATGCATCTTTAAAGAGATCTTCTGCTTAACCAATTCTGAGAATAACTTGCACTGAGCAACAAATCTTGAACTGGCTCACAACAATATCTAGAAGTAATGTGCCCCTGATAGGATCACTTGACCAAGTTTCTCAACTGTTTGAAAAATTCTTGATGAGGAAAGTTTGCCTGCAAATAGGATTATTAAAAAAAACATGGTAATTTTAATACAAAGCTCAATGCCATTTTGAAATCAAAAATCATTTTTGGAATGATATTATTGATGTAAAGCAAAATGAAGTTGTCAAAACACGAGGGTTTAGACACTTAAAATGAAAGATAAAGCAAAGGTATGACATCAAGGCAAATGATTGGCAACAAACATAGGAGTCAATTTACGCAACCTTGTTGTAGTATGCTTTCAAAAGAAACCTGGCTTCAATTAGGTCTTTTGAACGTTGTAACGTGGCCTGGTTCACGGTTTTTGAAACAAAGGATATAGGCTCAAAGTTAATTTGTATCCAACCCATTCTTCATGATGACCTTCAGTCCTATGCTCAGTTAATTCAAACTATGCATTCAAGTTCCAGGAGATTTTGGAATTGCAACACATTTATGATGACCACTCAAGAGATTTTTGAGATGGCAATCACTATTTCTTACAACATTTTGTTGTTTTTGATTAGGACCTTAGTCAACTCGCTTTGTCTTTGAGGATTTTGGTAACCTCTTGATTTTTCTTTTGTTATCCCTAACTTTTGCCTGAACCGTGTCATTTGAGCTTACAGTCAGCGGGATGCCCCAATTTTGGCCTAAGTCTCCTTTATAGGTTTTGACTTAGCGGGCTTTTCTTTTTATTTTTTTTTTCATTTTTTGAAAGATAGTGACTGCCTGGCTTAATGATTACGGTGAACCATCATTGGCTTTTGATTTGGAAGACATCTTCGACACTTCTTTGATGTGTGTGAAGGAAAGCTTGTGATTGCAACCTTTATTGAAAGGTGTCTTGAATGCACAGTCAAATTAACTGAGAGCTACCCATCCCCAGGTTAAAATTGCGGGTTTTTTCCTACAGAAAGAAACTCCAACTTCTAGGCTCGAAGGGGTTGACAAAGGATTAACTTCCTTATTTCTCCAGTGTTTAGGAGTTGAAACAATGCCTGTATATCATCAGCTAAGTTTCAATTGAAAGCATACAGTTCAGCAATTTTAGGTATTTCGCTTTCATCATCCTCCCTCCAATCTTTGCATAAACAAAAGCTTGATAAAGAAAGTGAACAGGAGAAATATTTTTGTTTTGTGAAACAGAAAGCATAAAGATGCACACAGTGGATATAAATGAATTGAATAAAAAATTGCAATGCTCATTTCATTGAAATTACCATGAAAGTACAAATAAAGTTCGAAAGCAAACAATCAATACAATCAAAGAAAAATGCAAACAGAAAGAAACAAGGCTAATGATTAATCAGCAACAAGGATGAGATGTCCTGTCTGAAACACTGGCTTTAGGAGATGATCCATCTGAACTGACTCAAACTTCACTTGGCATGCTCTGGCAAAGGATTGTTGACAACATTAGGATTCTCATCAAAAAAAGTCAGAATCATTGAGTTCACAAATTCTTGTACTCTAGCTTTCAATGCAAAGCAACCTTCCAAGTTATGTCCTGCCCCACCTCGATGGAACTCACAGTGAAGATCAACCCTATAGCCGACTGGAAGAGGATTTAGAGGAGGAGGTAGATCCCTCGTTGTAATCAAACCTTTATGAACAAAACAGGGATACAGCTCTTTGTAGGACATTGGGATAGGATCAAAGTTAACCCTATTGCGATTCTGATTCTGTCTAACAGTCTGACGAGGAGCTTGAACTGGTTAAGCATTGACAATAGGAGCAACTGCATCTACATATTGTTGTCTGTGACGAGGTTTCCTTTCAACTGAAACAACATGGGTATTGTTGCACCCCAAAATTTGCCCTCCTTACTTTAGTACTAACTGGCTTATGTTTCATTTCATTTTTTGCATTATCATGTATGCATATCATTAGCATGGGATCAAGATTCTCTGTTCAAGCATCGTCAGGTTGCAACAGACGTTTATTTCGTCACTCGACATAGGCGCAAAGCACTTCTCCGGGTTATGTAATCAACGGGTCAGCAAAGCTCTTATCAAAGATAATTTTTCATGTCAAGAATCTCAGAGAAAGTCGAAGTTTTCAGCCGATTCAGAACAGTTTGAGCAGAAAATCAGCTTGCTGTGCAAATTTGCAAAATTCATAACTCTTGCTCTGGAACTCGTTTTGGCTGGATATTCAACAGTTAGAACCGTCTTGGTATTCTCTACAACTTTTATGTTCGGCTCGGAAGTCAATTCATCAAGGAAAGTGGTAGAAATTATTTGTTTCTGGAATTTCGGTTTCGCTGGATAATTGCGTCAGTGGCATTCAAAAGGGCTTAGCTTCTGATTGGATCATCATTTTTGAGCGATTCTTATGCCAAAAGTTCCGTCTGGATATCCTCTCCAACTTTCGTGTTTTGGCCAAAAGCTAATTCTTTGAGGAAGATCTCCGAATACGCGAATTCTTTGAGTCGATACAGCAGAAGAACAACTGAAAATAATGCTGAACCGGTGTATTCCGGACGCTAAAAAATTCATAACTCTCAGCTCGTTTATCGGATTGATGTCGTTCCAGTGCCTAAAATTCCGTTTAGATGTTATCTTCGTGCCGTGAATTCAGTTTGGGTCAGGTCCGAGCGGAAGCACCCCGAAAATGTGAATTACCAGTGGGGTTCTTTGATGCAGTGCATTGTCTGTCAAATTTTGTAAAATTCATAACTCGGTCAATTCTCATCGGATTGCGTCCGTTCTCGAAGCGTTGGTTCACAAATTTTATCATCTACAAGTTCCAAGACAAGCTCGAGTTCGAACGATGCTCCGAAGATCATCGTTTTGGTTTATTTCGCAAAACGGAAGTGCTGAACCGAAGAAAAAGGCTGAAAGTTGTTTCACGGGAAAATTCATATCTCACTCGTTTTTTGTCCGATCGCGCTCATCTTTTGACACGAGGTCACTGACTCATAGATCTACAACTTTTCTGACAAAGTCGAGTCGAGATTATGCTCCGAAGAGGTTGACCTCGTCACATTTTCGAGTAGCGGGCATCAAATAAGCTGAAAAAAACGACTTATTCAGTGACGTCTTGCAGCTTAAACATATCGATCGCACTCGATTTTGATCGTATGATGTCCATTCTTTTTGCGTTACGACCGTGATTCAGAGGCGGACGATGTTGTGGAAGGCTCAGAGTAGAAATTCCTTGCCAAAGACGGTGTTATTTTCACTTAAGCTAAAATTCTACCTTTTGCCCTTCATTTTAGACTCCACTATATATTCAAAACTCTTTCTCATTTTTCCATAACTTCACTCATTCTCAAAAAACCAAAAACCCTAATCCTTCTCTCCTTCGAATCTCATCATCTACAAGAGTTTTTCACAAACTACTTTCACAATCTGAATCCTTGGGTTCCATAGAGCACGAATCAACCACCGTTTGAAGCTAACAACAAGGGTACGGATTGCGTGACCTCAGGTTAGTGCATTTTTCAGGATCTTAGAACTCAATTTTTTGGAGTGTATAATGATATATGATATCCAATGATAATTCTGATATGTTTTATTTTGAGATTGGACGTGTATTATGTGCATATTGTGAGTTTGAAAGTTTGTGATCTAACCTTGTTTCGTTCGATTTGGCTTATGCATTGTTTGTTTGTGATTTTTAATTGCATATTATTAATCCTGGTGAAATTCTGGCCAAGAAGGTATATTCGTTTGCGTGTTCTGGTGACTTTTTGGTTGCAGGTGGTCGAAAGGGATGACCGGAACCCTAGCTCCGGCGGCTGGTAAGGTTTCCGGTGAGGTTAGGGTTTGGGCGAAGAAGATGAAATCCTGGTCGTCCGTTGGCCAGATCCAACGGTTATCAGCTGGCCACGTTTATTTATTTTTTATTATTATTATTTTTTTTCCATATTTTTATTTTTATTTCATTTTAATTTTTTTAAAAATAGTTAATTGCATTTAAAATTCCCATAAAATCCATACATCATATTTATCATTTTAATAATTTTTTTACAAAATTTATTTTTTATTTTTATCATTTAAACTAATTATTTATTCAATTTCTTTTTGCATTATCCATACCATGCATGCTTAAATTTCTTTATTTTATCTCTCTGCAATCATAAAACATTTTTCACCCGTTCTTTTCGCATTTGTTCACTAACATTCTAAAATACATTAAAATATTTTTTTATCATTTTTAAAATCATTTCATATTGCATCTAGGTCCTTCTCTTTGGCACATTGAATCCTATCCCTTACTTGAGTTTTGTATGATTAGTTGAATGGCTAACATTTTGGATTTTTGCAGGGATTTTTTATATGTTGTTTTCCTCTGGTTGAGGAACCTTAATGTTTAATTTGGGAATTTTAGGAGTCATTTTTCTAATTATCGTATTTGTTTTCACTTAAGATTTTCTTGCAGGCGCATCTTTGACCTTATATGATTATCTTTTTGAAAAGGCACTTGTGCCATTTCCTTTGGGGCTGTTCTTTGTTTCTAAGTTCATGATTGAATGGTTCTCATTATTGTTTGCCACTACTTGATTTCCATTCACCTCGTTTCTCTTATTTATATCTGTTTTGTACTAATCTTTTATGCAGGGACTAAGGTAAGTTCTTTAAGGGTATGGATAACTATCCATGGTCACCCTTACCTTTTTCTCTCTCATCTTCTTCCTTAGGGTTTAGGTTGCCTTCAAACCTCACTAACCGTAGGTCACCCATGCATGATAACTTTAGGATTCATAGTCCCCTTTAGAGTTACCCTTGTGTCTTCTCTCTTCTCATCTCAAATTTTTTTAAAACACTTAATAAGAATAAGGTGTATTGCGCACGAGCCTTAAGCGTGGGGAATGAGAAATGATGGGCTTCCTCTCATCTTTCTAGAGTGCTTAGCGAGCGTCCTGTCTTGGGACGATGCGTTAAGTATTCGCCCCTGTGCCATAGACTTTGGTGCAATGCAGCTTAGGAACTAACTTAAGCCACTTCTGTCCTAAAAAACACCAACCAACCTCAAACCTTTTGTCCTTCGGGACCTTCAACTTAAAGGATATTTTCAAAAAGGGCACGTTACTTTCCGTCTGAGTCGCAAACAGGCATCGACCCTAACTGCCGGACGCGAACTTAACGTCGCTCATAAAAAAACACAAAAGGAACTTGGTCCGAACTACGTTGACTCTGAATTCCCCATTGCACAAAGGGGGTACGTAGGCCTAGGACGTCGACGTCCTATCGAGTTGGTCTTTGTCTTTCCCTTCCCGTTTTAGCACATCCCTAGATGATAGTATAACTCACCCTTAGAATAGACAACAAGCGTGGATCCCATCGAGTACGATGGACGCGTGGGGTGCTAGCACCTTCCCCTCGCGTAACCGACTCCCGAACCCAGTTATGGTTGCGATGACCATTCCTTTCCCTCTTCCTAAGGTTTATGCGGTGTTCCCTTTCCCCCTCTTGGGATAAATTTACACGGCTGGCGACTCTGTTTTTCCGCGCCACTCTCGCGTTTGTACCTGGATGAAAATCCCGGGAGCGACAGCTGGCGACTCTGCTAGGGAATCTGGTTGACCTATGCTGGTCCATCCCTAAGCGAGTCAGTCCTAACGCTTGCTTGTCTTTGTTTTCTTTGGGTATTTTGTGTTTGTTTTGCTTTATGTGTTGTATTTTATTTTATTTTAACCGTATTTTTCGCATTTCATTTTTTATTACTATCATGCTGCTGTGCTGTACTGGCTGTCTTTGTTTTGCAGGTTGGGTGGGTTTGAGAGCTAAGCCCAATACCAAGGCTTGAGAATACCCTAGGACTAGAGTGGAAAGTAGTGGGACCTACGTGCCCGCTTGGTACGTTTGTGTGTTCACGAAATTCACAACCAGACGAGGCTATCTTGGGACGCATTCTAACGTGTGTGTCTTGCGCATGTTGGGGTGTTGATCTAGAGAGCTGTCGACTCTGGTGACCGATCATTGAGGACCTTAGTGGAAACATCCCTCTTTAGTGGTAACAGTGGCAGACCACATCCTGTGGCAAACCCATTCGCACCCGAGGGCCCGCTTTGGAACTCGCATAGGACGACCCCTACGTTTTGAAGAGAATCAGCGGAGGCACTCCTCGATTGACTTTAGTACTGTACCCTGAGGAATGAATGCCCCTCGAATGTAAGGATACTTTAGCAAAAGACGCTTACGAATAATATCATCACAGTCCCTTCGATATAAAGATCATAGTCCCTCGATGACCCTTCAAGTTGCCTACAAAAAATGATCTTGTCCCTCGATGACCCTACGGAAAAATGATGGTAGTCCCTACGAATTGATAAGGTATCCTTACATGTTGCCTCCTATGACCATTTGATGACCCTTCGCTGTCCCTCCACATCTAATAGATAGGACTACCTACCCACTAATGGTATGGATAGTGCTATCTCTCAAGGAAAATGATAAGTACAAGAAATACCTCATAAATTAAGGGTAGGTAACTTTTAAATGCTCGCTCACAACTCAAAAAACAAATACTTTTCACACCTCACACTTTCAAAAATATTTTCAAAAACAAACACTTTGTATACGTTCTTACACGAATTATTACAAAGTCAACTTTTACGAAATATTTTCTAAACACACACCACATTTCAAAAAAAGCAAGTTAAAGTGAGCTAGCAATTAAGAGCCCGTAGATAACTACGGATGAAAAGGGGTGCTAACACCTTCCCTTTTCATAACTTACCCCCCGAACTCAAAAATCTTTTCAAAACGGTCTTTCCTGTTCTTTTCACCTTTCCTAAATAAATTGGATAAAAGAAAAGTCGGTGGCGACTCTTGCTAACCGCAACATGTTTTGCGAAAAACAAAAGTAAAAAGTCATTTCTCCACCGTACTATTGTTTCTCGACCTCAGTGCCAAAGCTGAGGACCTTCCGCCTTGGAGAATCAGTTGAGGCCTCCTCGATTGATGATGATGCCAAACCAGAAATGGTGAACGTATCATCATTTCTCGACCTGAGAGCCCGGGATACTGAACATCCTAATACCTACACGTGAGAGGGGATGGGCGTTTGCAGGTAACCGAGACCTTCAACCTACCCCTATTCTGGATTTCTCGTCAATGTCTGATTATGTGGGTTCCTCAGTGGTTCAGAGCTCTGGTTATCTGATTTCTCGTTCAGCTAACAGCACAGCACATCCAGCAGTGTGCCTTGACCCCATGTTTGCATGAGCATATCATTTTTTTTTTGCATTCTGACATGTTTGACATTCTGTAGGGCTTGCATCTTACTCTTGATTCCTGTTTTTTGAGGTTACTTCAGCATGGATGTTCGGAGAAAGAAGACTGTTGCCTATTCGTTCCCAGAGCCGACTTTGACACTGATTCATAAATTGATTAATATGGCTGGTTCCGGAGTTCGTACAGAGTTTAGTGGAAGGTATGGAAGACTTCTGAAATTTGTCTATAATATCTCCCAGTATGAGAAGGATGCCATTCACACACTTCTTCAGTTTTACGACCCGCCTCTGCGTTGCTTCACTTTCCCGGACTACATCTTGGCTCCGACGTTGGAGGAATTCTCATTTATTTTGGGAATTCCTATTAGTCATGATATAGTTTTCTTTTCTGAAGAACACCCCGGTATAAAAGATATGGCTGTTGCTCTTCACATTAGTGAGCCTGTTCTTAACAGTAATATTGCAGAAAAATAAGGAGTTAAGGGTTTCCTATTGAAGTTCCTATTTGATCAAGCTTGTATACATGTCAAAGAGAAGAACTGGACTGCTTTCCAAGCTATTCTAGCTGTGTGTATCTATGGGATTGTTCTGTTTCCGAATATTCCTGATCTGGTGGATGTGCACGCCGTCAGGATCTTTATGTCGAAGAATCCTATACCTACCTTGCTAGGTGATGTGTACCATTCAGTTCACTATAAGAATGAGAATAGGCGTGGGAAAACTGTGAGTTGCTGTGCGCCGCTCTTAGCTACTTGGTTTTTGGGTCGTCTCCCTGAATCTGGCGCTTTCGTTGATACGAAAGATTCTCTGAAGTGGTCTAAGAGGGTTATGGGCTTGACTGCTGATAACATCGTTTGGATTAATCGTGACTTGCTAGGAATGGAGATCATTTGCAAATGCGGAGAATTCCCTAATGTTCCCTTGATAGGGAGGAAAGGTGGAATTAACTATAATCCCTCCCTAGCTATCAGACAGTTTGGCTATCCTTTGAAGAATCCACCCGAAGAGCGAGATGTCCGAGAATCCTTATTCTTCAATGGTATTGAGGATCAAGGGTTGATAAGGAAAGTTGTGAATGCTTGGAAACAGGTGACTAAGAAGGGTAAGATTCCATTCTGGAAAAGTAACAATCGGGCTTTCCATCCATATAAAGAGTGGATTAAGAAGAGAGCAGAAGAGGAGCTTCTCCCATTCCCGGTGGAACCACCTCTGTATCCTTTGGTGATCGAGCCTCCTACCACCGTTGAGTTGGAGAAGTATAACACATTATGGGCTGAAAAGGAAAGGTTGCGGGAAGAAAATAATGAGCTAAAGAGAGAAATTTATCAGTGGAAGCATGAGCGGGGTGAAGCTGTTCATACCGCCAAGTTGAAGACAAAGCTCCTTGCTAAAGCAGAAAAAGAGCTTGCTGACATGGTCGCATCCAGGGAAAGAATGAAACAAGCTTTGGATGGTATCAGTAGCGTTCTCAGGTCCAAGGATGAGGAATTAGGCAAGGCTTTATTGAAGATTCACAGGTTCAATGATCACCAAGAGACCGCCATGGCTGAGAATAAAAGAAAGGAAGACGACTACATAGCTAAGATTGATCAGTTGAAGTCGACGCTCAAGAAGAAAGACACCGAGATCTTATCAGGGATATTCAAGAGACAAGTAGCCGAAGGTCGACTCAAGGAACCAATAGCCTCCGTGGAAGAACTGAAAGTCCAAGCTGAAGTGAAGAAACCTAGACATGAGGGTCCTAGCATAGATGGTGCTACTGGAGAAGACGCTTGGGAGCTACATTGCCGATACTTGGATGGGATCATACACAGGAGAGACCTTCTCATTCAAGGGCTAATTCAGAGGCCGAAGCATCCCGATACCAGAAAGCTGTTCAAGGAGATTCAAGACTGGTGCAGAAAGCATAATGGATGGGGAGGATTGACTCTTGTAAACCTTGATGACATGCCTTAGTTTTCTTCCCTCTTTTTATTGTATGTGGATCACCACCAGGCTTGTTGGTTGGGACCTATGGTTTTTGTATTCAGACTTGTTATCTCAGATTTGTGGTTGTTGACATTCGGCTTTTCTCTGGTTTTCTTAATATATGAGCAGAAGTTCCATTATATCTTGTTATTAAACCAGAATTAAGGGGTGGATCGCCTTGTGAATTTTCAAACACGTCCATTTGCATTTGCATATTCATAATCATTTTGCATAATCATTTTGCATGACAGGTGTTTATTTCCGGTGTTCTTATCTTGCTCTAATCTCGGGATTTCAGATCAGCATATTCACCGGTATTTTACCAGACCAAATCAGAAGAAAATCATGGAACGAATCCAAGCTGAGTTGAGGGAAATGCGATGCCAGATGGGGCAATTTGGGGAAGACATGCTCCAGGAGTAGAGAATGCTAAGGGAAGAGATCAATCAGATGAAGACTCAGATGGGTTCAATCATGGAAATTTTAAATAGGGGAGACAGTCCTGTGCCCGCTTCCGCAACAGAGGTCCTTACTCTTCCTATCTCTTTGGGGTCTCCTCTAGACCATGGATTGCCTCGTGGATCCTCTCCACCGTCAGAGCTTTTTCATCAACAACCATTTCTTGAGGGTCTTAATCCAGAAAAGCTTGAAAAGAAATTTGATCAGATTCCGATGCCCTACGCTCAGTTGCTTCAGCACTTGCTCAAGTTTCAGCTGATTGAATTGATTGCTGCGGGACCTCCACACACCAAGTTTCGTATGGGTTCCAATGTCCATGATAGGTGTGAATTCCGTTCAGGGGCGCCTGGTCATAATGTTGAAAATTGTAAGATGCTCAAGTATAAAGTCCAAGAGCTCATCGACTCAGAGGCAATCAAGTTTACATCAGTTGGCACTGGTAAACAAAGTGATGTTACTCCCAGTGTTGCAAAGGGACTGATGACTCCCTCTTTTGCCAAAGGATCCACCTCGCGCCAGGGATCTCTTCCACAACCCTTGTTTGTACATCAGCCGAGTGCAGAAAGGAAAGTGCAGGGCCAGACTGGGCGCCCAAATCAGCACCGACAGCAGAATTATCAGCAACAGGGGCAATCAAGACCAAGAAGGCCCAAAAGGATAATTGATCCTGTTCCTATCCCTTATAGTCAGCTGTTTACGCGCCTGCTCAAGAAGTCTCTGATTCAAACAAGGGGTACTGCGCCAGTACCGTACCCTATTCCTCCCGATTATGACATGACTGCTAGGTGTGAGTTCCACTCGGGAACGTTCGGGCACACGATTGATGAGTGTAATGTATTCAGGCATAAGGTGCAAGACCTGGTGGACTCAGAGATCATTGTATTCACTGAAGATGATATGTACATCAATGGAAGCCTCCTTTCTCAAATGAACACTCAGTCTGCAAGTACGTCCAGGCAGAATTAAGCTTCCTCAGCAATGGCAATCTTCAGCTTCTTTACTGCGTTTTCATTTGTAGTTTCTTATTTCTTGTTAAAGCATCGTGTCTATGCAAGACTTGTTTGTTTTTATGATGATATTAATGCAATGAGTATGTTTTCCTTGAAGTAATCCATTCGTATTCACTCTTAAATGTTTTTATGCACTGTAATACCAATTTTCTTTGTTTAGAACTCTTGAGGGAGGATGACAAAATAAGAACGCAGATTTCTAATGGTGCGCATTCGGATAAAACCCTGTTAAGGATGTACAGGCATTGTTTCAAAACCTTAAACACTGGAGAGATAAGGAGATAAACCCTCGTTAACCCCTTTGAGCCTCGGAGTAGGAGTTTCTTTCGTACGAAAAAACCCTCATATTTAACCCAGAGGCAGGGTAGGCGTCAGTTAGTTTGACCGAGCGCTCAAATTCCAAGGAGAGTGTGCAAGAGATATGAAACCCCGATGGTTATCCGTCAATAACTAAGGAGTGAGGCAGTCACAACCCTTTCAAGCAAGTAAGACAACCAGTGTCACACGCTTCGTTCAAAAGGGGAATAAAAAGAGAAAGCCCGCTAAGTCGAAGCTTGAGAACAAGCGACTTAGGAAAAAGTTAGGGCGTCCCGCTGGACTTCAAAATCAAAAAAACTCAAAAGAGTCAGTCCAGGCAAAAATTAGGGATAAAAAAAAAAGAAAGAAAAAGCGAAAGGCGAAAAGAAAATCCCCGATAAGAACAAATTCGTGTGATTACAGACACAAAAGATAAAAGGGATGACTGTCACTCCAAAACCTCCTTAGGGGTCAAACCATTAGTGGCATAGGTTCCTTGAAGATCATAAATCTTTCGAGAAATGAGCGTTTGGGTCAGATTAACTGAACATAGGACTGGAGAACATCACGAAGAGTGGGTGGGCACCGATAAACTTTGAGCCATAAATCCTTTTTTCTGAAACCGTGAACCAGACCACGTTACAACCCTTAAAAGTCCTAATTGAAACAGGGTTTATTCCGAAAGCATACTTCAACAGGATAGCGTTCCTGACTCCTATAAGTTGTGCTAATAAGATTTGTTGGTATTGCACGTGCACATTGTTTTTCCATTCAAAAATCAAGGTCGCATCCCGGCTAGTGATTCGTTCACAAGGTTGGGCGACGCATTTTCAATAAAAAACTTCAAGGTTAACATGAGTGTTGCATTAGAATTGTCATTCTTATAATAAACATTTTCTGTTTGCATATATGTGCCTAAGCATCAATGCAGTTTACACAGTGAAAGTCAGTCAAGAAGCTTGATCCTGCCAAGTTGGGATGCTTGGAAATTCAGAAGGACAATCATATCAAGGGGCACGCTGCCAAGAGACTCAGTGAAGAGTGGGCTCTCCCCAGTAAGTCGTGTTAAGATGTAGCCAATCTGGGGCAGTCACGTCGATAAACCTCTCCGAAATTCAGTTATTCTGGGGCATTCATTCTAAGATCAGGGGCAGAGTCGCTTCAAAGCTCATATTGGGGCAGGCCACCTCCAGAGCGTGGGAGATTATCCACTCCTGAAAATGGTTAATTGAAGGCACCTCTTCAAGGCAGAATATTTCAGGTCATTGCAAATCCCTTTCGAAGTAATGTACTTCATGGATTATGAAGACTGGGGCAGTTATGTCGAGATATGATAAATCTCTCCAAGAGTTTGAAGACCCTGGGGCAGTGCGAATGCCCGGTCTTCTGTAAAATCCTCTTGAGGTGATTTCTTCCATTAGACCTGGTGGTCTGGGGCAAGTGGAAAGTTCAAAGGGCCGTCTATGACCTTAGAAACAAGTCAGGATTGAAGGGCAACAAGATCGTACTTCCCCAGCAGCTTACTCTCCCCAGCATTGAGGTTGCAATTTCCTCAGCAGAGCAGACCTTCCCTAGCAGGAGACTTAGGAGGTATTTTCCCCAGGTCAAGACGTTATTTCCCCACAAAGTCAAGGTGCTCCTTCTCCCCCATCAGCAGGCTAAGTCCAGCAGTATCCCCAACAGGTTTTGAATCCAAGTGATATTTGACACTCTCTTGATCCAGGCCGTGGCCTCCTTTTTCAAAGATTTATGTATAATCCCCAGTAGAGCGAATGTTCATCTGAGACTTCATCCTCAGCAGAAGTTATTGGTCCAGAGAGTCGGTCACGGTGATCCTTCTCAACGGAGTTCTGGGATTCAGAGGACAATTTATTTTTGTCAGCCCGATCTGAATCATTCTTTTCTCTCCGGCATTTATTTTGCTGGAGGGACCCCTTTTGCATATCATACGCACTTGCATTGCATCCTCAAACGCGTAGCATTTCCACTTCATGCGGAGCATTACGGCAAAATTCAAACATTTGCATTCGAAGCATAAGCCAGGTTTGACGCTCTCTTTGCCAGTTTCTCTTTCTCAGCGGAGATGGCATAACTCAGGAGATTTTGGAGGGGCGCGTTCCTCATATTTGTGTTCCCCGGCAGAGTCTTTTATTTAGACTTATCCATTCCCCAGCGAGATTAATCCCCGGTAAAAGTTGCTTTACACCTTTTTACACCCGTCCGTGTACCCTTTTGATACCCGTCCGTATTGAAACCTTTACACCCGTCCGTGTACCTTTTTGATACCCGTCCGTATTAAAACCTTTACACCCGTCCGTGTACCTTTTTGATACCCGTCCGAATTGAGCTTTCTACACCCGTCCGTGTACCTTTTAGATACCCGTCTGTATTGAAACCTTTACACCCGTCCGTGTACCTTTTTGATACTCGTCCGCATTAAAACCTTTACACCCGTCCGTGTGCCTTTTTGATACCCGTCCATATTGAGCTTTCTACACCCGTCCGTGTACCTTTTTGATACCCGTCCGTATTAAAACCTTTACACCTGTCCGTGTACCTTTTTGATACCCGTCCGTATTGAGCTTTCTACACCCGTCCGTGTACCTTTTAGATACCCGTCCGTATTGAAACCTTTACACCCGTCCGTGTACCTTTTTGATACCCGTCCGTATTGAGCTTTCTACACCCGTCCGTGTACCTTTTAGATACCCGTCCGTATTGAAACCTTTACACCCGTCCGTGTACCTTTTAGATACCCGTCCGTATTGAAACCTTTACACCCGTCTGTGTACCTTTTTGATACCCGTCCGTATTGAGCTTTCTACACCCGTCCGTGTACCTTTTTGATACCCGTCCGTATTAAAACCTTTACACCCGTCCGTGTACCTTTTTGATACCCGTCCGTATTGATACCTTTACACCCGTCCGTGTACCTTTTTGATACCCGTCCGTATTGAAACCTTTACACCCGTCCGTGTACCTTTTAGATACCCGTCCGTATTAAAACCTTTACACCCGTCCGTGTACCTTTTTGATACCTGTCCGTATTGAGCTTTCTACACCCGTCCGTGTACCTTCTAGATACCCGTCCGTATTGAAACCTTTACACCCGTCCGTGTATCTTTTAGATACCCGTCCATATTGAAACCTTTACACCCGTCCGTGTACCTTTTAGATACCCGTCCGTATTGAAACCTTTACACCCGTCCGTGTACCTTTTAGATACTCGTCCGTATTGAAACCTTTACACCCGTCCGTGTACCTTTTAGATACCCGTCCGTGTTGAAACCTTTACACCCGTCCGTGTACCTTTTAGATACCCGTCCGTATTACACTCGTCCGTGTACCTTTTTGATACCCGTCCGTATTTGATTTTCTGAATTCCTTGACACCCGTCAGTGTTTATCCCCGGCATAGTTAACATTCGTTTGTGTTTATTTCGTGACTTTCCAATACCTTGGTTTTCAACACTCGTACGTATCGTGACAAGTGCAGTATTTTTGTTCGTTCCCCAGCGAGTCATCCCTCTTCTGTTGGTCGCAAATTTCTGGAGTTCTTTCAGTATTCAATCCCCGTGTATCCTGGAATGTCTGAGAGCCGTTGCTATCATACACTCAGGACCAAGTTGATTGAATAGGGGCAGCTGTTGCACCCCAAAATTTGCCCTCCTTACTTTAGTACTAACTGGCTTATGTTTCATTTCATTTTTTGCATTATCATGTATGCATATCATTAGCATGGGATCAAGATTCTCTGTTCAAGCATCGTCAGGTTACAACAGACGTTTATTTCGTCACTCGACATAGGCGCAAAGCACTTCTCCGGGTTACGTAATCAACGGGTCAGCAAAGCTCTTATCAAAGATAATTTTTCATGTCAAGAATCTCAGAGAAAGTCGAAGTTTTCAGCCGATTCAGAACAGTTTGAGCAGAAAATCAGCTTGCTGTGCAAATTTGCAAAATTCATAACTCTTGCTCTGGAACTCGTTTTGGCTGGATATTCAATAGTTAGAACCGTCTTGGTATTCTCTACAACTTTTATGTTCGGCTCGGAAGTCAATTCATCAAGGAAAGTGGTAGAAATTATTTGTTTCTGGAATTTCGGTTTCGCTGGATAATTGCGCCAGTGGCATTCAAAAGGGCTTAGCTTCTGATTGGATCATCATTTTTAAGCGATTCTTATGCCAAAAGTTCCGTCTGGATATCCTCCCCAACTTTCGTGTTTTGGCCAAAAGCTAATTCTTTGAGGAAGATCTCCGAATACGCGAATTCTTTGAGTCGATACAGCAGAAGAACAACTGAAAATAATGCTGAACCGGTGTATTTCGGACGCTAAAAAATTCATAACTCTCAGCTCGTTTATCGGATTGATGTCGTTCCGGTGCCTAAAATTCCGTTTAGATGTTATCTTCGTGCCGTGAATTCAGTTTGGGTCAGGTCCGAGCGGAAGCACCCCAAAAATGTGAATTACCAGTGGGGTTCTTTGATGCAGTGCACTGTCTGTCAAATTTTGTAAAATTCATAACTCGGTCAATTCTCATCGGATTGCGTCCGTTCTCGAAGCATTGGTTCACAAATTTTATCATCTACAAGTTCCAAGACAAGCTCGAGTTCGAACGATGCTCCGAAGATCATCGTTTTGGTTTATTTCGCAAAACGGAAGTGCTGAACCGAAGAAAAAGGCTGAAACTTGTTTCACGGGAAACTTTATATCTCACTCGTTTTTTGTCCGATCGCGCTCATCTTTTGACACGAGGTCACTGACTCATAGATCTACAACTTTGCTGACAAAGTCGAGTCGAGATTATGCTCCGAAGAGGTTGACCTCGTCACATTTTCGAGTAGCGGACACCAAATAAGCTGAAAAAAACGACTTATTTAGTGACGTCTTGCAGCTTAAACATATCGATCGCACTCGATTTTGATCGTATGATGTCCGTTATTTTTGCGTTACGACCGTGATTCAGAGGCGGACGATGTTGTGGAAGGCTTAGAGTCGAAATTCCTTGCCGAAGACGGTGTTATTTTCACTTAAGCTAAAATTCTACCTTTTGCCCTTCATTTTAGACTCCACTATATATTCAAAACTCTCTCTCATTTTTCCATAACTTCACTCATTCTCAAAAAACCAAAAACCCTAATCCTTCTCTCCTTCGAATCTCATCATCCACAAGAGTTTTTCACAAACTACTTTCACAATCTGAATCCTTGGGTTCCATAGAGCACGAATCAACCACCGTTTGAAGCTAACAACAAGGGTACGGATTGCGTGACCTCAGGTTAGTGCATTTTTCAGGATCTTAGAACTCAATTTTTTGGAGTGTATAATGATATATGATATCCACTGATAATTCTGGTATGTTTTATTTTGAGATTGGACGTGTATTATGTGCATATTGTGAGTTTGAAAGTTTGTGATCTAACCTTGTTTCGTTCGATTTGGCTTATGCATTGTTTGTTTGTGATTTTTAATTGCATATTATTAATCCTGGTGAAATTCTGGCCAAGAAGGTATATTCGTTTGCGTGTTCTGGTGACTTTTTGGTTGCAGGTGGTCGAAAGGGATGACCGGAACCCTAGCTCCGGCGGCTGGTAAGGTTTCCGGTGAGGTTAGGGTTTGGGCGAAGAAGATGAAATCCTGGTCGTCCGTTGGCCAGATCCAACGGTTATCAGCTGGCCACGTTTATTTATTTTTTATTATTATTATTTTTTTTCCATATTTTTATTTTTATTTCATTTTAATTTTTTTAAAAATAGTTAATTGCATTTAAAATTCCCATAAAATCCATACATCATATTTATCATTTTAATAATTTTTTTACAAAATTTATTTTTTATTTTTATCATTTAAACTAATTATTTATTCAATTTCTTTTTGCATTATCCATACCATGCATGCTTAAATTTCTTTATTTTATCTCTCTGCAATCATAAAACATTTTTCACCCGTTCTTTTCGCATTTGTTCACTAACATTCTAAAATACATTAAAATATTTTTTTATCATTTTTAAAATCATTTCATATTGCATCTAGGTCCTTCTCTTTGGCACATTGAATCCTATCCCTTACTTGAGTTTTGTATGATTAGTTGAATGGCTAACATTTTGGATTTTTGCAGGGATTTTTTATATGTTGTTTTCCTCTGGTTGAGGAACCTTAATGTTTAATTTGGGAATTTTAGGAGTCATTTTTCTAATTATCGTATTTGTTTTCACTTAAGATTTTCTTGCAGGCGCATCTTTGACCTTATATGATTATCTTTTTGAAAAGGCACTTGTGCCATTTCCTTTGGGGCTGTTCTTTGTTTCTAAGTTCATGATTGAATGGTTCTCATTATTGTTTGCCACTACTTGATTTCCATTCACCTCGTTTCTCTTATTTATATCTGTTTTGTACTAATCTTTTATGCAGGGACTAAGGTAAGTTCTTTAAGGGTATGGATAACTATCCATGGTCACCCTTACCTTTTTCTCTCTCATCTTCTTCCTTAGGGTTTAGGTTGCCTTCAAACCTCACTAACCGTAGGTCACCCATGCATGATAACTTTAGGATTCATAGTCCCCTTTAGAGTTACCCTTGTGTCTTCTCTCTTCTCATCTCAAATTTTTTTAAAACACTTAATAAGAATAAGGTGTATTGCGCACGAGCCTTAAGCGTGGGGAATGAGAAATGAGGGGCTTCCTCTCATCTTTCTAGAGTGCTTAGCGAGCGTCCTGTCTTGGGACGATGCGTTAAGTATTCGCCCCTGTGCCCTAGACTTTGGTGCAATGCAGCTTAGGAACTAACTTAAGCCACTTCTGTCCTAAAAAACACCAACCAACCTCAAACCTTTTGTCCTTCGGGACCTTCAACTTAAAGGATATTTTCAAAAAGGGCACGTTACTTTCCGTCTGAGTCGCAAACAGGCATCGACCCTAACTGCCGGACGCGAACTTAACGTCGCTCATAAAAAAACACAAAAGGAACTTGGTCCGAACTACGTTGACTCTGAATTCCCCATTGCACAAAGGGGGTACGTAGGCCTAGGACGTCGACGTCCTACCGAGTCGGTCTTTGTCTTTCCCTTCCCGTTTTAGCACAGCCCTAAATGATAGTATAACTCACCCTTAGAATAGACAACAAGCGTGGATCCCATCGAGTACGATGGACGCGTGGGGTGCTAGCACCTTCCCCTCGCGTAACCGACTCCCGAACCCAGGTTATGGTTGCGATGACCATTCCTTTCCCTCTTCCTAAGGTTTATGCGGTGTTCCCTTTCCCCCTCTTGGGATAAATTTACACGGCTGGCGACTCTGTTTTTCCGCGCCACTCTCGCGTTTGTACCTGGATGAAAATCCCGGGAGCGACAGGTATCACCATCCTTTTTCTTTTGAAAATTCCCAGCATACTTTTTAGCACCACTAAAGGCTTCAGCATTAGTAATCCTTCCTTTCTTGATACCTTCTTCTAGTCTTTCTCCAATAGTGACTAGGTCAGCAAAACCAGATGATACACTGCCTATCATCTTTTCCCAAAAGAGTGGCTGAAGAGTGTCCATGAACAATCCAGTAAGTTCTTTTTCAGCCAAGGGCGGCTCCACTTGAGCAGCTAGCTCTCTCCAACGCTGAGCGTACTCCTTGAAGGATTCTTTTTCTTTCTAAGACATATTTTGCAGTTGGCGGCGGTCAGGTGCCATGTCCAGATTGTACTTATATTGCTTTAAGAAAGCATCAGCCAAGTCATTCCAGCTTTGGATACGGTTCTTCTCAAGTCCCATATACCATTTCATTGAAGCCCCACTCAAGCTGTCTTGGAAATAGTGAATGAGCAGTTTGTCATTTTTGGCATGAGCAGCCATCTTGCGGCAGTACATCACCAAGTGGGTTCTGGGACAAGTGTGCCCCTTGTATTTCTCAAAATTAGGAGTCTTGAATTTTGGAGGAATAACCAAGTCGGAAACCAAGCACATGTCCATTGCGGCAGCATTAAAGACATCACTTCCTTCCATGGCTCTCATCCTTTTGTCTAGAGTTTGCCATTGCTCTCTGACTTCTTCAATGTATCCAGGTTCTCCCTGACTTTCAGATTGTGGACCAGCAGCATGGTACATGAAGGGATTCTCAAGAATAGCTTGAGCAACAGAATGCACAACAGGCTGAGGGTCAGTGAACAATGGAGCTGAAGATACTGGCGAGACAAACACATGAGTAGTTGCAAAGGGTGGCAAGTAATTCAGAGGTAACCCAAATTCTGGCCAAGTAGAAGCTGGTTGCTGACTCAGTGGAGGGTCAACAGCAGTAGGTGAGATTTCAGAGATCACAGTCCTCTGATGTGGTTCACCTCTAGCAATCAGAACTTGCAGCATTTCTGTGAGCTTGGTCATGCCAGCCTTCAACTCATCAATTTCCATTCTGAATTCGGCATTGTGTTATTCTTGGTTTTCCATTCTCAATCTGAGAGCAGCTCTAGTTCCGTAGTTGTGTTGAGGAAACAGCTTGACGGTGAACAGATAACTAAAGAAGGAGACAATTGAAATGAGTTTCTGAGGCGACTGGGAAGAATGCATATGTATGCTCATGGATGCAAGAGTGCATGGATGCAACAACCACAAACAAGATCATCCGAAGCACACGGGTTTAAAGGTTTGAGTCACGAGC
This sequence comes from Lathyrus tuberosus, assembly GCA_022829125.1. Taxonomy (NCBI): domain Eukaryota; kingdom Viridiplantae; phylum Streptophyta; class Magnoliopsida; order Fabales; family Fabaceae; genus Lathyrus; species Lathyrus tuberosus. The sequence goes on from JALAZF010000763.1 coordinate 1,883,808, forward strand.
ATGGAGTCAAGGTTAAGAACCAACCCACAAAGGTGTGTACTAAGGTTTGTCTTCATTGTACCTGCAGAAAACAGCGGTTCTAACAGATTGCTTAGGGTCCACAATTCACTATCAGACACACCAGCGCACCGATTTGCTCGGAGGTTGGTAGTTATCCTCAAGAGAATCTAACCTGAGTGTGGCATTGCGTAACAGCTAAGTCAGATTTGCATCTTCATAGCTTCTGCGCCACGATCCTAAAATGGCTAAGATGGGTTAAAGGTTACTACGGTTCTCAGTGTTATAGGCTAGGTAAGGGGGGTTGGTTACGCAATGGGAAGGTGTTAGCACCCAAAACGTCTATAGTACTCTATAGGAACTCTTTGAAATATCTACCGCTTCTGGTCTGAAAAAGTTTGCTTGAAAAGTGATTGAGGAGATGAGAAGAGAAATCATTTTTTTTAAGATTTTTGTGTTTGGAGAGACTTGTCGCCTCATGCCTACGTATCCACGATGTGCAATGTAGGATCAAAACCACGTAGTTCGTGGTACAAAGAATGAAATTTGTTTGCTATGGTTGATTTTAAATGTAAAGACAAGTCGTCATTTCCAAGAGAATAATTCCGCTTAAAGAAATGAATCATGTCTAAACTTATGAAAAAGTTAAAGGACAAAGTGCACGAGGGCACAAAAAAAGAGTTTGATGAGTTTGGTGTTTTTTAAAGTATTTTGAAAAAGGTGTCAATATGCTTATGTAGTTTAGCATTTTGTTAAGAAATGAAAGGAAAAGAGTAAAATCACTTGACAAAGTCAAGGTTTGATTATGAAAGATGTGAAAGTTTGAAATCAAGAATGTTTTGAAAAAGAGAGAGAGTTTTGAAAATTGAAGAATGGGGAGGAGAAGAAGTGATTATCCTAAAGCATAAAGTAAAAGCCAAGGATAAGAATAGCCTAACCACACAAGCAAGAGCACAAGTCTTCAAAGTCTTCGAACCATAATTCCAAAGCAAAGGGAAAAGGCCTTAATTCTAAGTCCAAGGTTCCAAGAATTGCATTGGATGTCCAAGTTCTAAGTCCAAGGATTCAAGAATAGCATTGAAGTCCAAGGTCTAGGTGCAAAACTTCATGTCCATTGCAAAGGATAGTAACTATAGTCCAAAATTAGAAGCACAAGTTTTTTAGAGGTTTAGGCCTTTATTAATGCTTTTGGTCCAAGTGGACAAAGAGAAAAGGCATAAGCATAAACATGTGTCCAACGGACAAAGTAAAAATTGCGGAAACATAAACATGTGTCCAACGGACAAAGGAAAAATATGCGGAAGCATAAACATGTGTCCAACGGACAAAGGAAAAATTGCATAAAAGTAAAAGAGAGATAGGGAGCGAGAAGGAATTATAAAGAAGTTAGAAGTTAGTAATTAGTAATTAGTTGTTAGAGTAAGTGATCAATAATGATTGAATAATGTACTTAGGCCAAGGTTAATGAAGACTTGTTAGAAGATTGATAGAATCAAAGCCTCTACAACAACAAGCTTCATGGATTTTGAACCTAATACAAAAGATCAATCAACATTGAGTTGTTTTTCGATACAGGACACAATGTTGCGTTATGTTAAGCAATTGCCGAGTAATTTACGGAGTAATTACCCTACAATGAGGCCGGTCAATAGATCTTTGTGCTAATGCATGCTAGATGAACGATATGTATATCGTCATCCGAAAGCAATACCGCATGAAAAGAAAATAGGTGACGATCCCGTCTTGATCAAAAATTCAACAAAGGAATTCTAAGATCCATAAGACTTTCATCGATCAAAAGAAAAGAGAAATAAATGAAGAGAAAGCCAAATTAAACCACAAAATTATGTGATCTAAGGCTAAAAACAAAGGGAAGGGGAAGGAAATGGAAAAGGAACCAAAACAGTCCCAAAAACAAGCCAAAATGTGCATTCTGTTTTGAAGTAACCGGTAACTCACCAGGTGTTAACCGGTTACTTAGTTCAAAATAAGCGCAGTTTTTCAAAATTAACACAGAGTAACTGGTTACTCACCAAGCGTTAACCGGTTACTCTGCACCAGAATGCAGAAAATTGTGCAAAATTCAGCATGATCCACTTTCAAAACTTTGTAGAAAACCTTATGATCATGGAACTGAAATTGCACGAAATTTAAAGTAAAACAACAGTGTAAAACAGCAATTAAACACAATTTGCAAGATCCAAAGATCAAGTAAACAAAATCAACAAGGATCTACATTGTGGAAGATGAAGATGAAGCTTCAACAATGGTGAAAGATGAATTACCACTTCAAATCTGAAAACTCCTTCAAATTGCTTCAAGATCCAAACTCCAAAGCCTTGATCTATGAGAATTGATGAAGAAAACAAGCTTAGATGAAGGTTTAGCTCAAAGTTGAACAAGATTCAATGTGAATTATTCTTAACTTTCAAAAGAAGAAAAGTGAGCTTTGGTGAATTTTGTGGTTGGGAAGAGAATTTGCAAGAGGTTTGTTGGCTATCAAAAGCTTGAATGAAATTTTAGCAAGGTAAATTTAGCTCTCCAAAGCTTGAAGAATGAATGAAATGAAGGCTCTATTTATAGAGTTTAGGCTTGGAAAATTTGGTGGATTGGAGTTAGGCTTGGAATTCAAATTTGAAGGGAAATTCATAAAAGAGTGGTGATTAGTGAAGGTGTATGGTAGGAAATGATCAAAGTGATGTAGGGGAATTAAAATGAGATGGTCTAGAATATTCCAAATGTGATTAAGAGCTGAGATTGGTGTAAAATTGTTGAATTTGAATTTGCTGAATTTTTTTTTCAAATTTTCACGAGGGTAACCGGTTACTCACCACAGGGTAACCGGTTACTCAGTGCAAAATTTGTGAAAGATGAGCATTTTGTTGCACTGTTGTGGTTCCGGCTCGATTATTTTGCTTGTCAAAGAAGGCATGGAAATAAACACATGAACCTTGGAATTCCTTGAATAATAATCAATTAAATCTTGGAAAATCCTTGACCAGATAAATTTGACATGATTGTGGATCAACTTTGACTTTTCTCAGATAAAATTCATTCGAGCTGTGGAACTGTTATTTGGGCATTTTTGACCTGTTCTTCCCCTGAAAATGTTAGTGAAAGAAGTCAAAAAATATTTTTGGATTTTGGTTAAGGTTATTAAAATATAAACAAATAAAGCAACAAAGTGAATAAGAAACACGCAGATGCTCGGTAAACCCTGCAAGGCATAAACCCAAAGAAGAAAGGGACCAGGGAACCAATGTGTGATCTTGTTTGTGGTAAAGATGCAAAATGAGATGTGAATGATATGTGGAATCTTAGGGGTCAAAAATTAGGGTCTTACAACAAGCACCAAAGGTATATTCTCAATGTTTGAAGAACAACAACAATTCAAGAGTAAAACTAATGAAAACATGAGAATTTAGTAGAAAAAGTGCCAAGAAAAATAGTTTATTTTACGGTAAAATCTACACCTAACAACTCTCCCCAACTAGATTTTTGTTTGTCCTCAAGCAAAGTATGCCCCTCATGAAAACAAGAGGATTTGCTCAAGTGTTTAATTCAACCAAAGTCAAGCATGAAAATGCGCACAAGCAACGTTCATCACTCAATAGAATCGAACAATGACAAAGAATTAAGTTCTTAAACAAATATCATGGAATGGTTCAAATGGCAACTAAATTTTCATACTTGAATCACTCTAACACTCTTCTTCAGAATAAGACTAAAGAAATTAACGCGTTTGCAACCGCGGGGAAATTTCACTCACCTGACAAACAATGCTAATAACAATCCAATTCATACAACATATAACAATAAAAAATGAAAACATGGAAACAAAAAGATCACTAAGGGATTTAAAGGTTGTAACTTGGTCGGGTTCACAACAAAGGGACATTTCTAAAGGCCATTGAATCGAAATTGCCGATGCAAAAAGAAACATTCACTATACATGGTATTTACACATCACAACTTCATTCACCATTTTCATTCCTTTATCACCAACCTTCTCAAACTTCCTTATGCACAATTATTTCATTCTCTATCTTTCTTATTCAAACAAGCATTCTTTTTCTTTTGTTTTTCACATTCATATTCACACTTTTTCTTTTCATGCTTGTTTGAAATTTTTCAAAAGTTTATAGCAACCTACCAATCTTCTTTTTCGTTCTCCCCAACTTGAATTCAACTAAACCTCAAGTGAATGCTTCTTGCTTTTTAAGGCAAGGAAATCAAAGTAAAACAAAGTTCAAAGGTTCAAGAAGAAATTTTTAGAACCTCACAAAATTCAATGATAAATTATACTTTCAAATTATGTACATAAGCTAAGTTCATCACTAAAATGAGATCTAAACTATTTAGGCTCAAAGGGGTTAACGAATTCTCTCTACTCACATGTAAGGTACTTTTAGATACGGTTGTATTCAATATAAACAAATGCCTTGATCATTTCTTATGCTTTCACAAAATCACAATAATCAACAGATAAAGCATGAATCAAATGTAGTAAACAAAGTGTATAAGTCATCCTAGCATATAGTAAACAATGAAGGTTTCTTACACATTGTGTGTGATTGCTTGATTACTACTCCTTAACATGTATTTTACACTGTTAATTATCGAATGTAGTTCTCAACCCTTGGTTGTTTCTTGTGTATATGAATATATGATATCTTTGTATGCTATATGTGTTAGCATGTGGTGTGTTGGTGAGTTGAATAATATATGTGAATTATATGTTTCCATATTGTTATGCAATCTTGATTTAGTTGTTATTTCTCACCCTTCTGCTGGAATATGCTTGTTATGGCATAGTGCAGATTAGCCGCTGTAGAGACGTGGAGGCAAGTGGAAGAGTTAGATCTTCATTTTGCTTAGATCTTTGGTGTCTGCTCTGATACGTAACACGGGAGTCGGGGAAAACGCTTTTGTTATTTACGTTTATATATGTGAATATATATTTTGATAACTTGTATGTATATTTTGATGTTATGAAACAACTTATTTTGTGAAACGAGTCAATTATGGATTGTTCCGCTTTATTCCATAATTGAATTTTCCTTTTGTTGGAAAAAGTTTCCTGTTATTATTTATTCCATTTTGTGCTATGTATCAAAGTTATGAGCAGGTGGATTATGTTTTTCTCAAATGTGGCATCCTTATTTCTGTCGAAAAAATATTTTTTTTATTCACTCTGATTTAATTACGTATTATTTATCCGCGACGGGAATTGGGGAGTTACAATTGGTATTAGAGCAGGTCGGTCCGTCTGGCCAAGTTATTGAGTCGGTGTGGCATGATAGTGGAATACTGTCGATGTTGTTTGTTCCTTAGTATGTGATATGTGTGTGAAACACTGTCAGTGCTTTCTGGTTTTCTAATCTTTCGTCTTCAGGATTGAGAATGAGATAAGTGGGGGAGAAGCTGGTGCTTCTCCAAGTTGCTTCAGTTGTGGAGTGTCGGCTTGGTGTGTCGTTGTTTGCAAGATTATAAGTGTTGTTTGGACAGTGTTGTGCCTTAGGTATTTTTGTGCACAAGATGCAAGAAATGCTATTATGGTCTGGTAACGATGGTCTATGCCCCATCATGGTTGTTTGCTGTCTATTGAAAAATTGAGGAACTGATCACCCTTAATCTCTTGTTGATAGTAGACAGAATTATGTTGGATGGAATAGACGTGTCATTCCGGCCTTGGTAGTGTGTGCAATGAATTGTTTGGAATTAAGAAAATGATTATAGATTGTTTTGATGAGTCGATGAAGATTCTTATATCGGAAGATAAGGCAGATTAGAGGCTTTGGTATGTTGGTCAAGTCGGGATGTCTCTGGGGGAGAACGATCGGGTATTATTAATGGTTGCTCCTCAGATAGTAGAGAGTGAACTTAAATTGGATGAAGGCGAATGGTTGAGGTTATATCTGCTAAGTAAGTAGAGAAACTCTTAGGAGATGAGACTAAGATGTTTGTTATGTTTGTGATAATAGTGTTCTAGAATTGACAGGAAAGCCACAGTGAAGGGCTTCCAGTTGTGCGTGATTTCTAGATGTGTTTCCGGATGGAATATTGGATGTTAGTGTTAGAATTACCCAGACTGAAAGAGCAGTTAGAAGAGTTACTGGAAAAGAGATTTGTGAGACCAAGTGTGTTGCCTTATAGAGCTCCAGTATTGTTAGTAACAAAAAGGATGGATGACTGAATGGAATAACAAGCATGATGTGTATGATGGTATTGAGGCTATGGAAAGCAAAACTTAGAGTTTTAATGAGTTTTGGATTTTTTAGAGTTTTAGGGCATTAATGGAAATTTTGAGAAAACCCTTATGCGTGGATGTAATATTGAGATTGAGAGTTCTTTTTTGGTTGATTATTGATACATGTTAGAATTTGTGGTTTGGAAGTTGCTGTCAAAAAGGGATATTTTCCTGCATAACGCAGTGCCCGCTTAGCGCGGTAGGCGCGCTTAGCGCGGTCTGGAGAAATTTCGCCTCTTCGAGGCATTGAGTAGCGCGCTTAGCGTGGGTTGGGCCCGCTTAGCGCGACCTGGAACAAAAAAAAAATTAAAAAAATAATAATAATATTATTTATAATTTGGATTGTCCAGAGAATGAAATTGTGTATGGATTACTGACAGTTGAATAAGGTAACGATTGAGAATAAGTGTCCACTTTCAAGAATAGATCATTTGAATGGTTTGGTTGAGTTTGATTGAAATTACAATTGTTTGGAATGTTTGATAAGAGTGGGGAATTTGTGTGAGTCGAGGCTTTGATGGATTTCATGTGACTGGTTATGTTTGTTATCATCGGAATAGGTTATTATTTACTCGGTTAAGCTTGTATGTGAGTCTGGACAAGTTTGGATGAGGTTTGGTTTGGTTTTATGTCATAAAAACAGGTTTTATTCAATTCTGTAGCAGAGTAACCGGTTACCCAGTGAAAAATTTTGCAAAAACTTTAAGAATTTATATCTTTTGGGAATTTGGTTGGGCATTACAATGTACAGTGATGTTGTTCGGTGTTAGTAATGCGTCTAGAATGTTTGTGGAGTATATGAATCGTATCTTCCATATTTAATTGGATAAGTTCGGAGTGGTGTTCATTAGGGATATTCTGATCTATTATAAAATCAAAAGGAGAGTATGTGGGGTGTTTGAGAATCGAGATGCAAGTGTTAAAAAGAAAGGAATTTTTATGATAAATTATTCAAGTGAGAATTTTGGTTGAAAAAGGTTAGTTTTCTTGGATATGTTACTTCTAATGATGGTATTGTTATGGATCCATCGGAAGTAAATGCAGTTCTATAATGAGAGGCTCCGAAGTCGGTTAAGGTGATTAGAAGCTTTTTGGACTTTAGTTGGTTATTACCGGAGGTTATGGAAGGCTTTTCCAAGTTAGCATTTTCGTTACTTCAGTAGACTTGCAAAGGGTAAGTCGTTTGCTTTGGATGTTCTTTGTGAGGAAAGTTTGAGAGGGCTAAAGTAGAATTTGTCTACGGCTCCAGTTTTGATTCTGCGTGATCCTAATAAACCATTTGTGAGGTATTGGGATGCGTCTATAATGAGTTTAGTCAGTGTGTTAATGCAAGATGGTAAAGTCATGGCTTATACTTTACGACAATTGAGGATTCATGATTTCAAGATGGCTGCGGTTACTTTTGTGTTGAGGATCTGTAGGTATGATTTTTATGGTTTTAAGTCTGAAGTGTTTAGTAATCACAAGAATATTGGGTACCTGTTTGGTCGGAAATAATAGGGTATGAGACAACGAGGATGGTTGGAATTCCTAATGAGTTATGACTTTAGCTGGAATTATCCTATTGGTGAAGTTAATGTCGTGCCTGATGAGTTAAGTCGAAAGTTTTTATGCATGTCTGTTTTGATGGTCAGAGGATTAGAATTATTTGAGCAGTTCAGAGACTTGTGTCTGGTGTGTGAGATAACACAGTAGAGTGTGAGGTTGGGTATATTAGAAATGAGCTATGATTTTTCTGGTGAACATTAGAGAGAGTTAGAAGTTGGATATGAAATTGGTAGATTTGATTGTTGCGGGTAATCAGAGTGCGCATCGAGAGCGTGATGTGGCACATTTTGTGTATGCGTGTGTGACTTGTAAGAGTTCATAGGTTGAACATTGGAAACAGGTAGGAATGATGAGACCATTGGACATTTCAGAATGGAAGTGTTAGGTGAAAGGTTTAAATATTATTCATGGGCTACTATGTAGATGGATGTTTTGGTTATATGTTCGATTGGTGAATCGTAGCATTGTTGTTATAATGTTGTGTGACAAGGATGTTGGTATTATGGTTATGTAGAGGTTGTTGAAACGATGTTGTGTCGTGGAACTTTATGTTCCTGTGCTTGTTGTTGCCTCGTTTCCATCGTGATGGTTCGAGTGCGGGTAGCTAATTCCAATGTGGGGAATTAGGGGAGTGCTACCTATGGTGAGGGTAACGATCTTGTTGTTTTCTGGTTCTAGAGTGAACCCATGTGTTCATAACTTGGGTATTCTTTGAGTCGTGAGTTAGTCGTCAAGTGCATTGTATAGGCATTGCATGTTGTCGTTGTTGTAGTTGCTGTTAGCAAGGTGGTTTGTCAGTTTGTGTTATTCGTGGTGTGCCTTTTGTTGGCATGATAGTTGGTTAGTCGGATACGAGAGTCGTATCTGGAGTTGTTCGTCTCATTTATATTTTCGAGGACGAAAATGTCTAAGTGGGGGAGAGTTGTAACGCTTCGATTTGGTTAATTGTATTTATTTATTTCATTTATGTGAAATTTTGTGAATTGTGTAAATTAAATGAGTTTTACCTGTTAATTGAATAATTTCTCAGATAGATAAAATAATTGCAATTGATAATATTTTAGTATTAACTTTTAATTCCTGATATATTTGGCATCGCTGTTTATGTTTTATCGCATTTTGAGAGCATTTGAGAGATATTGGAGAAAAAGGGTAATAGAGAGAGAGCAACTAGAGATCAATTATTTTATTAAAGAGATGAATTAATTATTAGTTCAAGAGAGAATTTAAGGTAACTCTAATAATTGATCAATTGGGTTGAGATGACAAATATCAATTGGAGATGTTTTACCCTATCGGATAATATTATATAATATTGGATTATATATATATATATATATATATATATATATATATATATATATATATGTTAGTAAGAGAAAAAAAAAAAGAAAAAGAAGAGAAAGAAGAGAAAGAAGAGAAAGAAGAGAAGGAAAAGAGAGAAGATGAGAAAGAGGAAAATTGAAGAAATCTCCGTTTCAATCGCGATTAATCGGGTAAGGGTGAGAAGTTCCGATTATATTTTGATTGTATATGTGTATGTATGTATTTGTTTGAATGTTTGGTGGAAAAATATATGTTTTCCATTTGGTTGAAATTGTGAACAATTGGTAGGAATCGATTGTTTTAACGGTTAAAATGTGGAATAAACTGCGTAGAATACTTCTTGTTATGTTTGGAACATGTTTTGGTTGATATAGTATGGATTGGAAGTGTTTGGGTGGAAGAAATGAGGGATTTTGGCCCCAAATGACCTATATTGACGCTGCTGAGAATTTCTGAGTTCGCGGGTTCGCCTAGCGAACCACGGCGAAGGATAGGGTGAATGTTTGCCTAGAAGTTCGCCTAGCGAACTTTATAATGTTTTTTCTCTGCCTTGGTTCGCTGGGGTTCGCCTAGCGAACCCTAGAGCGAACGTGACAGCTTTTTCTATCTTGTATTCTTCATAACTTTTGATTCGTAACTCGGATTGAGGCACGGTCGGATGCGTTGGAAAGCTATTTCAATTCTATTTATGATAGTGGAATAGAAACATATGTTTATGTCATGGATTGATAAGAAAAATATTGAAAAGTAATGTATGTGTGAAAAATGTGATTTATGTTTCCACCAAAATTCATGAATCAGGAATCCGATTGATATGGGAGTTGAGGCCTTGGAAAGAGAATCCAATGTGCTATTAAATGGTAATGTGAGACCATGATTTTAACCAAGGATGCTTGGTAGAGGATAGCAGTGGCTTGTATGCCTTAAAATGTGTGTGAACTACTATGTGAAAATAATGTTTATATGACGTTGAATCTTGATATCGAATGTGGTTATTGAATGATGGCCTTGTAGCATAAAGGTATTGAATAAATGAATTTCAACGTATGATATCGTATTGATGTTGCTGTGTGTAGCCTTTGTGGCGTGAATCCTAGTGAATTGTATATTAATGCAGGTGATAAGTGATTGGACGGTTGTGGTAATACTAGTGTGTATTACGGTGAGTATGTATCTCACGTGTGATCATGAGGATCGTGAAGAGGTATAATTGTTATTATATTTATGTTTTTGTGCATCATTTGTGTCGTGCATTTCATGATGTGTCTGGTGGAGACAGCTAGGTGGGAATCCATGAGGGGTGCCTAGTATTGTCCGGACTCCAATGTAGGGTTGTGATGGAGATAAATCATTGCTCAGTGGGAGTGTATGTGATTTATCTGGATTCCAGTGGGAATCGGGTTCGATTGAATGAACCATAATGGGTGGCACCACTTGCATTGTGTCATTGAGTCACATTGCATTATTATGTCTTTGTTAGTGACAAGTGTGTCGTGAATGTGTGCACATTGTGTGTGATTGCTTGATTACTACTCCGTAACATGTATTTTACACCGTTAATTATCGAATGTAGTTCTCAAACATTGGTTGTTTCTTGTGTCTGTGCTTCTTGGGAAGTACAGATATATATATCATAACTTATGTATATGAATGTATGATATCTTTGTATGCTATATGTGTTAGCATGTGGTGTGTGGGTGAGTTGAATAATATATGTGAATTATATGTTTCCATATTGTTATGCAATCTTGATTTAGTTGTTATTTCTCACCCTTCTGCTGGAATATGCTTGTTATGGCATAGTGCAGATTAGCCGCTGTAGAGACGTGGAGGCAAGTGGAAGAGTTAGATCTTCATTTTGCTTAGATCTTTGGTGTCTGCTCTGATACGTAACACGGGAGTCGGGGGAAACGATTTTGTTATTTACGTTCATATATGTGAATATATATTTTGATAACTTGTATGTATATTTTGATGTTATGAAACAACTTATTTTGTGAAACGAGTCAATTATGGATCGTTCCGCTTTATTCCATAATTGAACTTTCCTTTTGTTGGAAAAAGTTTCCTGTTATTATTTATTCCATTTTGTGTTATGTATCAAAGTTATGAGCAGGTGGATTATGTTTTTCTCAAATGTGGCATCCTTATTTCTGTCGGAAAAATATTTTTTTTATTCACTCTGATTTAATTACGTATTATTTATCCGCGATGGGAATTGGGGAGTTACACTCACACCATCGTCGAGGACCTAGAAGAAGGAGCCTTCGTGAACTGGGAAACGTACAAACCTAAAAGAGAAGATCGGATTTGCTCATCATATGATGGGAAGTAATTCCCTATGTACGAGTTTGCTTTCCAGGAGGTCGGACTCCGCCGCCCTTCAGTGACTTCCAAATTGGAATGTTTCAATTGCTGGAGTTAGCGCCCTCTCAGCTTCACCCGAACGCGATCGTGTTTGTTCAGGTGTTCGAGCTTGTGTGTCAGCACCTTTAGATTGGCGCAACCATCCCACTGTTATTTTGCGTTTTCGACCTTCAGTGACAATCTCTGCACAGGCAGCACAACTGGGTATCTTTTAAACAACTGAGGAAGTTGTTTCAGACATAACTGGACTCTGTTCGGGCCTTCAAAGACAAATATTATCTTGTGGAGCCTGTGTCAGAGGCTGCTATCGACTCCATATTTGTACGCGTGGTCGAGCTCGAGGGAGGGAAGGAGGTGAAGAAGCTAGAATCGAAGTTTCCCCTCGAATGGCATAGGGTCCATTTCGACAAAGGGACGGACCACTACATTACGAAGCCCAACGAGCTAGGCGCCGAGGACCAGCTCGCATATGAGAAGCTTGCGGCGTTCCTCGATAGTTTCACCCCCGCAAAATGCGTGAATAAGGATGGGAGCTTCATCTGCAACGAGGACGGGGAGATTGCTTTTGAGGCCCGGTTGATCAACACCAAGGCGCTCCTCGAGTGTGGTTCAGCCGAGAAATCCTTGAGGCTCTTAGGTAGTGAACGCGTTTTTAACTTGTGCGTCCGCTTATTCTTCCTTGTAATATTAACTCGTGTTCTTTCCTTTGTTGCAGGTCAGATGTCGAGCCTCCAGGAGCGCATGCTCAAAATTGCAGCGGCCAGGGGTTGCAAGAAAGCCCCAAAAAGTCGCGTTTCCGAGCTCTAAAAGCAGTCGAAGCTGGAGCACATCACGGGTAGCTCTTTCACTTCCCCTCAGGGCATCAAATCTCTTGTTTCTCAAGAGGATTCTTCCAAGAAAAGGCGTCGTGAAAAAGACCACGCGACTATCGACCTCACTGAGGGGGTTTTCGGGGAGAAGTTTGTGCTACCCTCTGTCATCTTCGCAGGGGCCTCTTCAGCGGGGAAAATTCTTTGGTTGTGCCCGAGCTAGACTCGAAGGCAATTCTTGTCGTTGACAAGGCGACCAGGAGGAAAGCACTCTCTGAGGATGCGACCGCTGTGATAAGGGTCTTGGAGACCGCCCTGGCTCTAAACGATGAGACCTTCCCCCTTGACGAGCTAAATAAGGTGCAGACCACAAAGGCGACTCTTGAGGCGAAGAAGACTAAGCTGGAGAACGACTTCCTTGATTACCAGTCAAAGTACGAGATTCATGCCGGTCTTTACCTTGAGATGGATCAACTGAAGGCGGAGTTGGCCATGGAGGTCGAGGAGAAGACGCGTCTCCAGGATAGGGTGACAGAATTGGAGGCTATGACGGTGCCAGCCGAGGATGATACTGCTGAGGAGAAGGCCCTATCAACTCAGGGTGAGCTGATCTCTCGGATCAGGGGGCTCGATCAAGAATGCTTAGAGACCCTCGAGTTAGGGTTCAACAATGCGGTGGAGCAACTCCAAGTTGCCAACCCCAGACTTCAACTCATTATTGAGTGAATCGGGCCATTGCACCAGGTGGTCGATGGTCAGATTGTCGCGCCAGCAGGTCTCGGAGACAGTGTTGACCAAGCGGATGGGGATTCTCAACCCGAGGAGGAAGAAGTTTAACTTTAATTTTGTAGTTTGGCCTGCGCACCATATTTTTGTATTTTGATTTGACCTGCATGGCCTACGTGCCAAAGTTTGTAATATTTGAATATTGGGCCTTGCCGATTTGTTACACTTGAATCTTTGATTCGCAATTCATATATAACTGCCTTTTTATGATTGTGTGTATGATTTTTGTATGTTTTGCTTGATGATATTTGTGTTTGTAACATTGTTTTCACCAAGTGTTTGGGAGTCCTTGCTTGACAGAGTTAGTGCTCGACTGTGCAGGGAATTGGTCGAGTGACCGGAGTTGGCTTTCGATCGACAACGAAGCTAAGATCTCGATCAAGGTCTTTGCTTCACGGCATGAACTTCCCATCGTGAGCTGGATGTTCTGCCTAACTGGTACGACAAAGGCATTCTCGGTCGAGGTATCCCCGTCGGGCTAAGAATCTACTCGTTAAAAGAGATGGACCTTGCCTTTTCGTTTCAAACTTGTGAATTCGTGCTTGTACCAGGGCATGACTTCGTGGTTGGGACGTACTTTGTTGTCACAGAACCAAATACGCCGACTGCAATGTTTACATGTAATATTGCTTAAGCTTCTAAGCGTTCCATGGTCGAGCAAGTTCTTCCCCGTGCAGGTTTTCGAGGTAATAATCCCCGTTGTCTGTTTTCGCTCGGACACGACAGAGGCCTTCCCAATTTGCGGCAAGTTTGCCTTCGCGTGAAACTTTTTGATTTCTCCACAGGACTAGGCTTCCGATTTAGAACTCGCGTTTTATGACTTTGACGTCATGTCGCAAAGTTATCTTTTGTTTTAATAAGGCTTCGCGGAGGGATGCCCCGACCGAATCTCTTCGACCAGATTGAGTTCCTCCCTTAATGCCTCGTCATTCATCTCCTCGTCGAGGGGAGATTCTGTCCACCTAGATGGCTCTCTGATTTCCATCGAAATGACTGCCTCAGTTCCGTATGTTAGTCGGAATGAGGTCTCCCTAGTGGTCGAGTGTGGTGTCGTTCTGTAGGCCCAAAGTACGATATGTAGCTCCTCGACCCACCCCTTTTTAGCTTCACCTAATCTTCATTTTAGGCCTCGCAGGATCATTCTGTTCGCGGCATCAGCTTGCCCATTCATTTACAGGTGTTCGATTGATGTGAAATGTTGCTTGGTGCCCAGTTTGGCGACGAACTCTTGGAAGTTTTTGTCGATGAACTGTGTCACGTTGTCGGTGACGAGGGCTTGTGGTATGCTGAACCGGGCAAGTATGTTTCGTTTTTAGAAATGAAGTATGTTATACGTCGTGATCTTGGCGAGTGGGATATCCATCCCCCACCAAGTGAACGGCCACGGAGACGACATAGTTTTGAGATCGTTGGGAGGTGCCAAGTGCATGTCCCCGTGTCGCTGACACTTATCACATTTCTTCACGTGCTCTTTCGCATCGTGCTGCATGGTGGGCTAGTAGTATCCTGCTAGCAGGGCCTTCCGAGTGAGGGATCTTTCTCCGAGGTGCTGAGCGTTTATTCTTTCGTGGATTTCGCGTAGCACATGGGGTACCTTGGATTCCTCGACACATTTTAAGAGGTGGATGGAGAATCCTCGTCGGTAGAGCTTGTCTTCGACCAAGACGTAGAAGCAGGCCTTGCATTTTGTAATGCTGGCCTTTTTCTAGTCGGAGGGTAGTTCTCCCGAGGTGAGGTAGTTGTACACCAGGGTCATCCACCAGTCGCTGTCCCCGATGGTGTTCACGCCGAGAGTGCAGAGGGTTTCTCGATGGTTGGTCGAGAAAGCACCTCCTGGATGAAAGACTTGTTTCCGTCCTTCTTCTTCGTGCCCGCGAGCTTCGACAGGATGTCTGCCAGAGTGTTGTGTTCGCGAGGAACATGCTCTACTTCTGCGGAGTCGAATTTTTCATACTCTCTTTGAACATGGCCAAGTACTCAACGATATTTTCATTCTTGGCTTGGTATTCCCCTCGCATCTGAGAGGCAACGAGCTGAGAATCAGTAAAGATCTTCACCTCTTTCGCGCCTAGATCCTCGGCCAAACGTAGCCCTGCAAGGAAGGCTTCGTACCCGACTTGGTTGTTCGAGGTCGGGAAGGATAGTGTGAGGGAAACTTTAATCAGAAGGTCTTCTTCTTTCTCGAGAATGATGCTCGCACCGCTTCCTGTCAAGCTGGATGCCCCGTCCACGTAGATGGTTCGCGTGTGGGCTCTGCTTGTCGGGAGATCGGCATAGTCATCTCTGCCACGAAATCGGTCAGTACTTGAGCTTTGAGGGCTTTTCTGCTTTCATACTGGATGTCTAACTCAGAGAGTTCGAGCGACCACTTAAGAACTCTACCGGCCATGTCAGGACGCCCGAGCAGTTGCTTTACGGGTTGGTCAGTCCGCACCATGATCGTGTGATCTAGGAAGTAATGTCGTAGCCTTCTGGCCGCATTGATAAGGGCCACAACTACTTTTTCGATCTGCTGATATCTAAGCTCAGGGCCTTGTAAGGTTTTACTGGTGAAGTATATAGGATTTTTCTCTTCGGTGGTTTCGCGAATCGGCGTTGCGCTGACGACTTCAGTTGCGACAGCGAGGTAGAGGTATAAAGTTTCCCCGTTTTCTGGTCACGAGAGGACTGGAGGTTGCGAAAGAAAATCTTTGAGATGGAGGAGGGCTTGCTCGCATTCCTCGGTCCATTCAAATGTCGCTTCCTTATGTAGAAGTTTAACAAACGGAAGCGCGTGCTAGAAAGACTTAGCTACGAAGCGAGACAACGAGGTGAGCATCCCGTTCAAGGATTGGATAAATTTCTTCGAGCTCGATGTTGGGAACTCGGAGAAAGCCCTGCACTTGTCAGGGTTTTCCTCGATTCCCCGTTCTGTCAGGTAGAAGCCGAGGAATCTGTCTGCTCGGACGCCGAAGGTGCACTTCTCCGGATTGAACCTCATCCTGCATCTCCTCATCGTGTCGAAGACCCTTTTGAGATGGAGAGTGTGGTCGGTTTCTTCTCAGAGTTTCACAATCATGTCGTGCATGTAGACCTCGAGCATGTCCCCGATCTCACCTCGGAAGAACCTGTTCATCATCCGTTGGTAAGTAGCGCCAACTTTTTCAGGCTGAAGGGCATTACGTTGTAGTAATAAATGCCCGACTCGGTCATGAAAGTCGTGTATTGCTTGTCTGCTTTCGCCATGGGGATTTGGTTATACCTCGAGTACACGTCCATGAATGACAATAGCTTAAAAGCTGCACAATTATCGACCAATTTGTCGATGTTAGGCAAAGGATATGCATCTTTGGGGAAGGCCCTATTAAGATCGGTATAGTCAACACACATTCGCCACTTTCCATTAGATTCCTTAACGAGTACAACATTAGACAACCAGGTTGTGTACTGGGCTTCAAAATTAAAATTTGCCTCTAAGAGGTCTTTTACAACTAATTCAGCAGCCTCCACTTTTTCGGGAGACTGCCTACGCATATGTTGTACTATGTCCCTAGTGACCGGATTTATGGTTAGCTGATGGCAGGCTACGTCGGGGTCAAGCCTAGACATCTTTGCAGCGTTCCACGCGAACAAGTCAGCATTCTCTCTACGGCAGGCCTTCAGTTGCTTTCTTGCCAAGTCGGGGAGTCTCGTGCCAATCTTCACGCTTCTATCTGGGTCATTGTCGAGGGTAATGAGCTCGAATTCGCCATCTAAAATGGGGAGCATAGGATGAAGAGGCTTCCCCTTGCTACCAGATACTGGAGAAGCGTCAACTGCTGCTTCGTTCTACTCCTGCTTGCTGGTGAAGTGGGTGTCGAGGTTAACCGAGTTGACGCGAAGAAACTGCTTCTGCTCCTCGGAACGTGCTGGCTTGCTGGCAGTCTTGGGTGTCATGTTGATCGAGTTCATCCCCTTTGTGACCGCCTCGAAGCATCATCTCGCGGCCTCAATGTCCACGTGAAGAGTGACGACGCGACCCCTGGTCGTATAGTACTTCATCTTCAAGTGGACCATGGATGACACTGCGGTCAGCTCGGCCAGGGTTGGTTTTCCGAGGATGTACTGGTATAGAGACGGACACTCTATCACCAGGATGCAGACTTTAACCTGTCTGGCAGTCTCCTCGAATCCAAAAGTAACGAGCAGCTCAACATAGCCCCACAGCTTCGTGGTTGTGCCATTGAAGCCTTGCAGGTCGGAGCCTACGTATGGCGTCAAATGCCTCTCGTCGAGCTGGAAAGTGGTGAACAGATGAGCATACATAATGTCGACGGAGCTCCCTTGGTCGACCAGGATGCGGCGGACGTCGAAGTTCGCCATTTGCGCTCTGATGAGCAAAGAAATGTTGGAGTTGAAAGAACAGCCTGGCAGCTCCTCGAGGTATAAGGTGATGGGATTTGATTTTCCCTGGAACCTGTCGAGGGTTACGCTCTAGTTTAAGCACGCGTCGACCAGCTCGTCAAACTTCTGCTTCACTAGCTCCATGATAAGCTTGTTGAATGCTCCGCCAGATATGACCACGATGGAGGGAAAATTCTCCCAAGTGTTGTGAGTGGGCAAGGGTGTGTCGGTCTCATCGGGGATGTAGAAGTCCTTCGATCGAGAGACGCACATGACAACTTGTAAACCAGCATCGTCGGAGGGAGGTGTTTCCTCCTCGACCTTCTTTGCCTCGCGGGTGGCCTGTCGAGGAGCTTCGCTCCTCTTGACGTATTGTTTCAGGCGTCCTTCCTTGATCAAGATTTCAATTGCATCCTTGAGGTGGATGCAGTCTTTTGTGGCGTGCCTGTGGCTCCTGTGGAACCGAAAGTACTTGGATTTGTCAATGTTCGACTTGGGGGGTGTCGGTTTGGGGAAACGAACCCCACTCTGTTCGAAATCCGAGTTTATACATTCGGCCAGGATGCGCTCGCAGGGAGTGGTCAGCAACGTATACTCAGCAAAACGGCCTGCTGGTCCCCTGTGTTCATCGGGGTTATCGTCTCTTCTTTTCTCTGCGCCATGTCGAGGGGCCACCAAGTCGTCGTATTTCGAGACATTGGTGTTCTCTCAGTTCTGCAAGTTGCGGGTATTGTTAGCGGCCTCTTTTTCCTCGTATTTGATGTAGGCCTGGGCTTTGAGGAGGAGGTCGTCCACCGAATGAGGTGCCTCGATGCCCACCGCTTTGGCGAAGCCGCTGCGGGGGCGCAACCCTTGCTCGAGCAGGTACCTCTTCATCTGGTCAGTCGTGGTGATGTGAACAACCTCTCGATTGAACCTCTCTATGTAGTCTCGGAGAGATTCATTCTTCCCTTGAATGATGGCCTCAAGTGACGCCTCATATTTTGGGTGTCATCGAGAGGCGGTGAAGTGCCTGGTGAACTGCGTCTTCAGATTTCTCCAAGAGGTGATGGACTCAGAGTCGAGGCTCTTGTACCATGCCATGGCTCCCATCCTTAGAATTATGGGGAAGAGTCGGCACTTGATGACGCCTCTGACGTTGCGGTAGTCGAGCATCTTATTGGTGTCTCTAGCTGCGGCCGACGCCCGAGTTATCGCGGGGAGAGGCTTTGAGACTCATCTTGTTGGTGTCTTCGCGGGGGAAAGTATGGACGAGTGTCTCGTCATCGCGGGGGCGGACTATGAGGGTCTGACCGTCGGTGTCTCCGCGGGGGAGAGCGTGACTGACGGTCATTCTCCAACATTCCAATCCTTTCATTCTGTTGAAAGATCATGATCTTTCAACAGAATGAAAGGATTGGAATTAGTTTGGTTGATAGCAGCGAACAGGGCCACCGTGGTAGGATCAACGCCAGGTGGTACGAGAATTGGTTGAAAAACTCTCGGATTCTCAAAGTGTTGATGTTGGATGGTGTTGTAGGCCGCATCGTCAAAGAAGGAAGAAACGGTAAATCTGTCTCTAGGGTCACCTTCTTCAGCAATGGTAGTTCCATTGTTGTCGAGGTCACCGCCGATAGTGAAAGCGGGCGCCTCTGATCTTATTAGAATTAGAAGAATATCAGTGCTCAGCAACACGTTGTGAGCTCCAAGTTCAACGGTGGTGGAGAAGAGGAGGGGGTGTACCTGTAAGACACTCTGGTGGCAAAGTGCGGTTCAGAGTGAAAGAGAGAGTGCAAGTACAGAACTGAGTATGATTTAGAATACCCGACCCTTATGTGGAGGAGGGTATTTATAATGTGCCCCAGCGTTGGGCCAACGGTTATTTGTAGTGGTCTGGATCATTAGGTCCACTGCGGATAACTGTCAGGATCCTACGTGGGAGTAGGGAAGACCAACACGTGGTCTTCGTCCTGAGTCAACTGCCCCGCGAAAGGCGTGAGTTCAGTTGGTGACGTGTCCCCGCGTGGGGAGCACGTGTAGTACGCTGGGAAGACGTGTGAGGAACGTTTCCTCCCGTGGGAAGAGCCTCTTTGATGCAGAGTTGGATTGGACCGTGCCCGACGGTGGGCCAGCCCCTGGCTCAGTCCAGAACAATATATATATATATATATATATATATATATATATATATATATATATAGACACTAGTATTTTGGCTCTTGCGATGCGCAAAAAATTAATTATCTTACTTAGTGATTAATGAATATAAAATTGAAATAGAGTGTATATAATTTACTCAACTTATTTTGTAGTTTTTTTAACTGTGAAATAAATTTAAAAATAAATCTTCTTAGATATTACTATGTATTTTTTATTAATGAACAATGTAGTTTTTTATAAACGTACGTCATTTTGTTGAAGACATGTTCTTCATTATCGCATATAAACATCTTCAAAATAACACTTGAAGTAATGTGTAAAACAACAACATATAATTGATTATTTAAAATACATATTGTAGAAAATATATATCAACATTTTAAAGACACAGTCCTTAACTCTTATTGATAATCATTGTAAATGAGACAAATATAGAAACTCGTTTACATTAAATGTAAATGAAACAGTAGCTAATACGACTTTGTGATATAACATTAGCCTCAAACACATAATTCTTCATTATGGTCAATTATAAGACTACCATAACATAAACTTATATAGGAGTGTTCAAAAATTTGGTTAACTGATCTAAATATCTAATCTGAATTGAATTGAATCATAATAACCTTGAACCATTTAAATGGTTAATAAACTGAATTGTTTATTGTAAGCAATTCAATTAATCTAATTGAATTTAAAAACTAGTTTAAATTGTTATAAACTCTTTCCATAAATTTATCAAAAATATAAATATTATTATTTAACAAATATTTTAATTATAATTTTTTAATATTTTAAATTAGTGACTACATATTATATTTTTTATTCACATTTTCACTCTATGCTGTTCTTCCCCAAACTTGAACCCTAGATTC
Source organism: Lathyrus tuberosus (assembly GCA_022829125.1). Taxonomy (NCBI): domain Eukaryota; kingdom Viridiplantae; phylum Streptophyta; class Magnoliopsida; order Fabales; family Fabaceae; genus Lathyrus; species Lathyrus tuberosus. Next base: position 1,904,267 of record JALAZF010000763.1, read on the forward strand.
TCAAATTTCACTCTATGTTGTTCTTCCCCACACTTGAACCCTAAATTCTCATTCAATTCATCTTCAATTTCACCATAAATCTCACGTTTCGCTCCAATTCGTCTTCAATTTCACCATATATCTGCTTCTCATCAGCACGAATCGAGCACCATGGAAGATTTTGAAGCAAGCTGGCGTATAGCAGCAGGAGACATTCCGTGTTTTTGTTCGAATAAATGAAGTTTTGAATATTGCGAAGCGAATTGAGAGGACTGAATTAGCTTCGACTACGCTATCGTTTCGGTAACACTCAAAACTAATCTCATGCTACTAGTTATGGTTATTATATGTGAGTTTCGATTCATACTTATTTGTATGATCATAAAAATGGGATTGCTGTTGTTGAGTACAATGTTTATGTTTCTCATTATTGATTTTCTGTTGTTGTCGTTCATTTTATGTTTAGTTTTAGGATTTGTGTTTGTGTTGCCTTTTACTGTTTTAAGGATTTGTGTGCCTATTGTTTGTAATGCTTGGCTTGGCTTTTCTTTGATTTTGATTTGTGTGCCAATAGTTTGTAATGCTTGGCTTGGCTCAAGAAAATGTTTTATTTTTGCTTGTCCTGACTCTCTAACTATCTACTTTTAATCTAGAGGCCTTGGTATATTAGGTTTCTCCACTGTCACGTTGTCATGCATGTCATTTTCTGTATTCACATTTTACAGAGTCTATCATTTTGAAGTTTCCAAATTGTTACTGCTGTATTTGTGTTAATGTTAAGTTGTCAATGCTTCATAGTTCAGTGTAAAAATTTGTATGATTCATCGTCGTCTTAAGTTTTTGGAGACTCTGTATAAGTTAGCAGCCGTGTTTCATAACTATTGATCATTATTTGTCAACAACATTACTGGAACACTAATTTTGAATTTTGAGTTTTAACTCATGATTTGATAGTTCCAAAGAATTAATGGTGTTAAGAAATTCAAGAGTATGAATATAATCATAACCATTATTATTTTCATCTAATGAAAATGGACTATCAACACTTAAGTATATACATTCGTCATGTGGAATCAATTTCATAATGTGATTGTTCAATATATCAACAATATCCTTTGTAGGTTAATTAATAATAATGATAATTAAATAATAAATTAAAAAATAATAATAACTAAAAACTAAAAAAGAAGTTTGAGTAAAGAAAATAATGATAAATGGCTAGTTAATGGTTACTTAAAACGTGAGTTAGGGTTTTAAAGAAAGAAATAATTATAATTAAAAATGAATAACAATTAAAAATAAAAATGATAAGTAAAAACTAACAAAGAAGGGGCCAATGGTTACTTAAAAAATGCTTAATATCTTTTTTGGTCTCGTATCTTAATTTCGGGGTTCATTTTGGTTCATATTGGTCTCTTAACTCTTCAAAACGTTTCATATTAGTCATTTTTATCCTATTAGCGACAGAAAAATTCAAAAATCAGTCGCTAAATTCGTCGCTAATTAGACAAAAAAGATTAATATGTAACGTTTTGAATAGTTAAGGGACCAATATGGACCTTTTTAAAGTTAAGGAATCAAAATGAACCTCGAGGTTAAGATACAAAACTAAAAAGGATATTAAACTTTAAAAAAATTAGAGATAATTTTTTTAATTAATAATAATAAATAAATGTTAATAATCATCAAAACTATCAATACTTAAATATGTAATTTTATCATGTATAATAAATTTCATAACATAATTAAAATCACAACCTAAACCTATATCAAAGATCAAATTCAAACTCAATAAACAATCAACCAATTAGTAGATAAGAGCAAGAGCCCTAAACCCCAAACATCCCTAACCCCTTCATTAATTCACAAAATTACAATGATAATACGATGATTCAACATGCGTGGAAGATGATAAGCAACAACATTACAACAAGAACAAAGCAAAACATGAAAAAGACAAGACCTTTCCGGAGTCTACATCTTTATTAAATAATTGGAATTCATCTTATTCCTCAATTACTTTTCTTACTCATTGAAATTGGTTTTATTTAATATGTATGTATGAAATAATAACTTGGAATGGGTGAATGAGGTACCATAGAGCTAAATTTAATCACTAATTTTTCAACTTAACTTGGCCTTATGATGAAATATGTAAGTGTGTTATGATCAAATAAAAAATGCATAACCTTAATCAAAAGACCTCTCAAGCTTACGATTTCTTTTAGTCTAAAATTAATACTTGAGATACTAAAGTAAGCATAAGCTAATCTTAAATTCAAATTAAAACTTCTTGCTTTCAAAAGGGACCCAAAATCAAGTATCATGCTTCAAGACCAAAAGGAAAAGTACATAGAAAAATGCAATGATCAATGCAACATAAGTTGAGGCTCATTGTTAATCTTACCACCAAATTGGCTAGTATTGAAGATATAAATAATGTATAATATTATAAGGCTGAGTTTACTCTTGTATAGATATAATATATATAGTTTGCCAAGTGTAATAGTGTGATTAAACATTGTATCATAGAATCTTATCCAATATCATTCTCTCTCTTCTTCTCTCTTGTAACACAATTCTGTTACAACAGATGAACCTCCATGTTCATCTTCGTCTTCTCTAATATGGTATCATTCGCTGGGAACGATCTCTTCCACTTCTGTTCTTCGTGACTCAATCTTCTTCGTTCTATCTTCTTCCTCTTGTGCAGTGGTGTATAGTTTTCTGCAGTAGTTGAGTTTTCTTCAAGCTTCTTCAAGGTTCAACCCTGGATTCTGACGAAAACCAAGAATCAGGAATCAAAGATTCACTTCCATCTCAAGAATGTGCCGCAGGCTTCGGTTTCGTGAAATCCAGCAGTCGATTTGGACCAAAACTCTCCATCAAGTTGCAAGAAAACAACTATCTTCTTTGGAATCAACAAGTGGAAGGAGTTATCTTAACACAGAAGATGCATCGAGTCGTCGTCAATCCTCAGATTCCGCAGAAGTACAATTCGACTCAGGATCGCATCACATGTACGATTTCTGATGAGTATGAACCTTGGTTAGTTCAGGATCAAGTTGTGTTTATCTGGTTACTTTCCATCATCTCTGAATCCATCTTGCCTCGCGTGCTTGCGTGTAAACACACCTATAGGCAACTCATGGTGGAACTTAAATCAACCAAGAAAGGGAACAACACGATTACAGAATTCATGCTAAGAATCAAGGCTATAGCCAATTCTTTATTAGCTGTTGGTGACACAATCAAAGAGCAAGACCAAATTGATGCCATTCTGGATGGTCTCCCTAAGGAATATAATCCATTTGTGATGCAAATGTATGGTAATCCTGTGTCACCATCCCTGTGTGATGTTGAAGCTCTTTTATATGTTCAAGAGGCTCAGGTGGAGAAGTTTCGTCAGGAATTATCAGCCTCTACCATTGCTGCCAATTTAGCTCACACAAATCATGCCAATCCTAGCTTTAGAGGTGGTTACTCAGGTAATAATGGTAGAGGTAACAGGTACACTCGAGGGTGTGGTAGGGGCAGAACTAGGTCTCTCACTAGCAATAGACCTACCTGTTAACTGTGTGGCAAATATGGTCATGCTGTTTCCTCATGCTGGCATAGGTTTGATGAGAATTTCATGCCATTTAATGTTGACACTTCTCAAGATAAACCAGATATCAATTCAGGTGCAAGCCAAGGAAAATCAGCAGACAACACACAAAATACTCAAGCTGTAGCTATGATGGCTTCTATGGGACAATCACTTGGCACTCCTCAGGAGTACTCTCTCCCTGCAGAGTTAGATTCCCAAGCATGGTTTGTGGATTCAGGTGCTTCTCACCACCTCTCTCCATATGTTTTTCATTTACAGAATTCCAAGTTATATACAGGATCTAACAAAGTTTATGTAGGAAATGGCCACACACTCACCATAAAATCTATAGGATCCACACACTTTGGTTCTCCACTTATGCCTAAGTGTAAATTGACACTTAATAATATTCCACATGTGCCTGCTATTACTAGAAACCTTTTGTCTGTTTCAAAGTTTTCACATGATAATAATGTTAGCTTTGAATTTCTGTCTAACAAATGTTACATTAAATCTCAGGCTTCTAAACAAGTTCTTATTGAATGAGTCCTAGATGCTAGTGGCCTCTACTACTTTCCCCTTCTGCCTTTGGAGTCTTCCAGGTCATATCATTTGAACACAATTTTGAATCAGCTCAAGCACATTCAAAGTTACAATGATTTTCAGTCTAGTTCTAATTTTCAGCCTGATGTTCATAGGAAAAATAAATGTAATACTAGTATGCTCTGGCATCATAGATTAGGCCATGCTAATTTTTCTGCTATTGCTCATATACTCAAATTGTGTAATATTCCTAGTTCTAATAAATAAAACTCTTTTTGCAAATCTTGTAATCTTGGTAAAGCTCATAGGTTACATGCTCCCTTGACTCATAATGTGTATAATAAACCTTTTGATGCAATCTACAATGGTCTTTGGGGTCCCTCTCCATCACCTTCAAGTTCTGGCTTTAGATACTATATTGCTTTTGTAGATACACATACTAGATATACGTGACTTTACTTTCTTAAACAAAAATCTGAGGCCTTAGGAGCTTTCAAACTATTCCACAAATTTGTTCAAATACAGTTTAATCTAACTATTAAATCTGTTCAATCTGACTTTGGTGGGGAATTTAGACCTTTCACTAAATTTCTGGCTGAACTTGGTATTACACATAGGCTGACTTGTCCTCATACCTCACATCAAAATGGTTCAGTTGAAAGAAAACATAGAACTATTGTTGAGATGGGCCTTACTTTACTAGCTCACTCTTTCATTCCTCTAACCTATTGGGATCATAGTTTTTCTACACCTGTCTACTTAATGAACAGGTTGCCTACTTCTCCATTAACTGCACATCACTCACCCTTTCATGCTTTATATGGCAAACATCCTGACTACAAGACCATTAGAGTGTTTGGGTGTGCCTGTTATCCCCTGCTCAGACCCTACAACCAACATAAACTTCAGCTTAGAAGTCAAGAATGTGTTTATCTTGGGGTATCTCCTCAACATAGAGGTTTCAAATGTCTGAGTAGCTCTGGTAAAATCTATATCTCCAAAGATGTTACATTTAATGAGCATTACTTTCCTTTCTCCCAGCTGTTTCACTACGCCAAAAATGACATTTACTAGCGCACCTTAGACAGCGCTTTTATGTAAAAGCGCTGCTATAAGTTAAATAAAAAATAAAACACGGAAACTGTATACAAAAAAGAGTAAAAAGCGCTGCTAAAAGGCCTACCTTAGACAGCGCTTTTAAAAAAGCGCTGGTAAAGGACCACATTAGCCAGCGCTTCTGAGAAGCGCTGCTAAAGGCCTATATTAGCCAGCGCTTTTCTCAAAAGCGCTTTCTAGAGTTATATAAATTAAAAAAAAAATAATCTCAAAAGGGCTGCTAAAGGCCCATATTAGCCAGCGCTTGTCAAAAGCGCTGCTAAAGGCCTATATTAGCCAGTACTTTTCTAAAAATCGCTGTCTAAGGTCTTATTAATTAAAATAAAAAACTGAATAGTATCAGTATTCTATTTTTCATATCTCTATTCTTTCTCTCTCTGCTGCGAACTGCGAATGACGAGAACGAACGAAGAACAACTCTCGCCACCGTCCTCCACCGTCTCGGTTACAGTCTCGCCGTCGTCCTTCCTCCATTGTCCTCCACCGTCCTCCACCGTACTCCACCGTTTCGGTAAGATTTCTTCTTTTCTGTTATGGTTAACGTTAGAGATGGTTAGGGTCATAACAAGACTCCATTACTTTAATCATTACAAGTTTTTTCTCAGTCATCCAACAACTGTTCCATGGATTTGTAAGGTCCATTTTCTGATATGAACATTTCTGCATTTAGGGTTCTTCTTTGAGGAATCTGATTGATGTAAACCATACTGTCTCTTTTATAAACAACTATGCCTTGATTAACCAAAAAAAAAATTAAATCAAGATATAGAGTGGGGTATAGGTACTAAGTGTTTTGTTGTTCTCTTATGGATATTAATATCTTGGTTTTATGCTATTAAATTCAAAACTATACAATTATAAACGATTCAATTTTGGAATTCTTCAATGGCTTATTCCTGCTTTAATCTCTCTTGTGTTACTAACATCTTCATGGTTTTAGTTTTGAAGTTGATATTGATTGCTTTCAATTGTGATTGTTCTTTTCAGATTGTTGTTTGAGGAGAATTTGTTTTGAACCAAGTGCTACTACGAGAAAGGTATTTTATTCTTCCACTCAAATCTTCATATGGTAGACGATACGTGAAATAAAAGTTTGTATTAATCTTCTTTCTGTGACGCGAAAGTGTTTTTCTTAGGAAAATCTTCTTTTATGTTCTTTTGATATAGTTGCGTGAATAATTACAGTAGTGTTTTTGTTTACCTTAATAAGTAGGAAAACCATGGATAAAAAATGGATGTCTGCCGATCGATTGTCCAAAGAGTATGAGAATGGGGTATTAGAATTCGTTAAGTTTGCTGTTCAACACGTTGAAGACCCCAGTCGAATGAAATGTCCTTGCTTGGGTTGTTGTTATGTAGGTCGGGTTGACGCAGATGGATTGAAATCGCATTTACTGATGCATGGAATTGATCGAAGTTATAAGTGTTGGATATTTCATGGTGAGAAAACTAACGAGAATGTTGAACCGAGGGGGAAAAGTAATACGACCCATGCTTCTGACGACAAATACACGGAAACATACGATTGTGATCGAGTCGAAGAGATTGCAGAAGCACATGAAGAAGATCTTCATGATTGTCCCAAAATGTTTGAGAGGTTGGTAAGCGATGCAGAGAAACCGTTGTATAAAGGTTGCACTAAATTCACAAGACTGTCTGTGGTATTAAAGTTGTACAACTTAAAGGCGGGCAATGGATGGTCGGATAAAAGTTGCACAGAGTTGTTGGCCCTTATGAGAGAAATGCTACCGGAGGATAATGTTCTTCCTAATCGAACCTATGAGGCCAAAAAAATGTTGTGCTCTATTGGCATGAGCTATGATAAGATACATGCTTGTCCAAACGATTGCGTTTTGTTTCGAAACGAATATGCATCGTTAACTGAGTGCCCTAAATGCGGTTTGTCTCGATATAAGAAAAAATTGTCTCCAGCAAAAGTCTTATGGTATTTTCCTATAATTCCGAGATTTAGGCGCATGTTTCGTAGTGAAACTGATGCAAGACACCTGACTTGGCATGCAGATGAAAGAATTATTGATGGAAAGTATCGACATCCGGCTGATTCACCACAGTGGTCGAAAATTGATAATGATTATCCTGACTTTGGAGAAGAAGCAAGAAACCTTCGCTTGGAATTATCTACTGATGGAATGAACCCGCATGGTCTTCAAAGTATCTCACATACCACATGGCATGTGATTTTTATGATTTATAACCTACCTCAATGGCTATGTATGAAGCGTAAGTACATGATGTTATCTATGTTAATTTCTGGACCTAAACAACCAGGGAATGACATAGACGTATACTTGGCACCCTTAATCGAAGATTTAAAGTTTTTGTGGGAGAACGGTGTGGAGGTTTATGATGGGTATAGGAAAGAAACTTTCAACTTGAGGGCGATTTTGTTTGGCACAATTAATGATTTTCCAGCATACGGAAATCTATCAGGGTACAACATAAAAGGTCAAGATGCGTGTCCTATTTGTGAAGATAAAACAGATTCGACGCGATTGGAGTTTGGTCAGAAGAATGTCTTTCTCGGTCATCGTAGATTCTTAAATTCTAATCATCACTACCGTGGGTGGAGAAAAGCATTCAATGGAGACACCGAGCAGCGTAAAGCTCCACCTGCATTGTTAGGTGACCAAGTTTTTGAAAAGGTGAAAGATGTGCGTACTCAGTTTGGAAAGCCTTTTGCACATAAGGTTGTCAAAGGTGGGTGGAAGAAGAGGTCGATATTTTTTGGATTGCCATATTGGAAGTCTTTGTATGTGAGACATTTTCTCGATGTTATGCATATTGAAAAAAATGTATTTGAAAGTGTTATTGGTACGTTACTCAATATAAAAGGAAAGTCTAAGGATGGCCTTACAGCAAGGGAGGACATGTTAAAAATGGGAATAAGAACTGAATTAGCACCCGTGAAGAAAGGAAGACGAACATATCTACCACCTGCTGCTTTTACTCTATCTAGAAAGGAGAAAAAAATATTGTGTAAGTTTCTGAGTGAAGTTAAAGTTCCAGAAGGATACTCTTCAGATATTAGAAGACTTGTGTCTATGAAAGACCTCAAGTTGAAGAGTTTAAAGACACATGATTGCCATGTTATAATGGAACATTTTCTACCAATAGGTATACGTTCTATTTTTCCAGAAAAAGTAAGAAGCGCCATAACTAAATTGTGTTTTTTTAGGTCAATTTGTAGTAAGGTGATCGATCCTGAGATCTTACCAACACTACAAAAAGAAATAGTTATTACCTTGTGTGAGCTTGAAATGTATTTTCCTCCCTCTTTTTTGACATAATGGTACATCTAGTTGTTCATCTTGTGAAAGAGACACAGTTGTGTGGACCAGCTTATATGAGATAGATGTACCCTGTTGAACGTTATATGAAAATATTAAAAGGGTACGTGAAAAACCGAAGTTGACCAGAGGGTTGTATTGTTGAACGATACATTGTTGAAGAAGCGGTTGAGTTTTGTACTGAATATTTGTCCAATGTTCAATCGATTGGACTCCCCAAAACTCATATTTTTGAAAAAAAGGAAGGTAAAAAATTAATTGGAAATAAAATTGTGACAATATCAAGGGATGAACGGGATCAAGTGCATTTGTATGTTCTGCACAATGATAATGAGGTTGAGCCCTATGTTGAAATGCACAAGGATGTACTCCAAAGGTTAAATCAGAACAGAAATGAAAATTGGATAGTACGAGAGCACAATCAAAGTTTTATACAATGGTTAAAGGATCATATTTATTCGAAGCGCTCTTCAGATCCCGCTTCAGTAACAGAAAGGTTGAGATGTTTGGCATATGGTCCAAGTTTGCATGTATTTTCTCATAGCGCATACGCAATTAATGGATACACATTTTATACCAAAGAACAAGATGATAAAACTACTATGCAAAATAGTGGTGTCACCGTGCTAGCTGAAGCAATGCACATATCAAGTATGAAAGACTTAAACCCCAAATATGCAAATCTGTCATATTTTAGAGTTATTGACCACATTTGGGTGTTTGATTACGAGAAGTTTCAGATTCCTATCTTTGGTTGCAAGTGGGTAAATAGTAGTGGTATACGAATGGATAAGTCAGGATTTTTGCAAGTGGATCTTAATAGGGTGGGGTACAAAGATGAGCCTTTTATTCTAGCATCTCAAGCTAAACAAGTGTTCTATGTCACTGACCCGACGAGTACGAAATGGTCTATAGTGCTTTTATCTAACAAAGTGGTTGATGATAGCGGTGTAGATCAATGTGATATTGATGTTGAGAATGAGTCATGCATTAGACGGAATGAGTTGTATAATAGAAATGATCAAGATGAGGATCTTATAGCGGATGAGTCATATATCAGAAATGATCATAACGAGGGAATTTGGATCAATTCATCCGTCCCCATTGCTAAGAAACAAGTAATTCATATTCCAACCAAGAAAAGAAAGAGATGTTAGTGAAAGAGGTAATATAATAAAATGTTATATATTATAATTTTTTATTCATTTATTTATTTATTTATGTGAATTGTTCTAAATATTCATTTATATTTTATTAGCATTATACAAGCTTTTCGAGCACAAAGAGATATCCAAGTACCAAAGAGGAGAGCCAACAACATTACATGGATTGGAGTGAAGGTATATTAATTATCACATTTTTTATTATATTAGTGATGATACTTGATAAAACTTAGGATTTATCCATATTTTCTTTTCATGTGTAGTGTCCTCGGCAACATAATGATATAGATTGCGGTTATTTCATGTTGAGGTTTATGAGAGAAACTCTTTTTTTGGATCGAATAGAGATTCCATCCGATGTATGTATTTCTAACTTATGAGTTATTTTAATATTTAACACATATTTCTCATATAATTAAATAGTTGAAACTAAATCAAACTATGTTATATTATTATGTAGTACTTTGATGAATTCAAGTGTGCGTATTACTCAAGAGATCATTTGGATGAAATTAAAGAGGATTGATGTCAATTCATTATTGAGCTCGGAGTTTTATAAGGTATATTGTACTCTTACTTTAATTGATGAGAATTTTGAGTATGTATAACTTTGTAACTATAGACATTGTTTATGTCTTGTTTTAATTGAATTACAATCTTTTTGTGTTGTTTCAGGTTATATGTGCAAAGTAGAAGATAGAGTTATATTGATGTGCATTGCTTTTTGCTTAGCATTTCTATAAGTAATATGTAGATTTGAAGCAAAATGTTTTGTTGGATGAAATGATTTGTATCATCAATTGTTTTGTATATATAAATTGTTGGATGAAAATTGTATATATAAATAGGCAAAATTGGTGCGTATATATTGGTTTGAAGCTCCAATTTATGATATTTTGGTGCAAAATGTGGTTGAAAAACAGGTGCAAATTGTGGTTGAAAACCTGGTGCAAATTCTGGTTTAAAAACAGGTGCATATAAACTGTATAAAACAAACAGTGCTTTTTTAAAGTAATTTATATAAAAAATTTCGTATACCTTAGACAACGCTTTACACTAAACGCGCTGTCTAAGGTGGGGTTTAGACAACACTTTCGCAAAAAGCGCTGGCTAAAGTGGAGTTTAGACAGGGCTTTTACCAAAAAGTGTTGTCTAAGGTATACCAATAAAAGCAAAAGCGTTGTCTAAGGTATACTAAAAAAAAGGCAAAAAGCGCTGTCTAATGTTAGTCTGAAAAAAACAAAAAGCGCTGTCTAAAGCACCATTTAGACAGCACCTTTATAATAAAAGCGCTGTCTAAAATATAAACAAAAGCGTTGTCTATTGTAAAAGCGCTGTCTAAAGCGGTGCTTTGACAGCGCTTTTTCAGTCAATGCACCCCTTTAGACAGCGCTTTTTACATTAACCAAAGCGCTGTCTAATCTTTTAGTACGCCAGTTTAGACAGCGCTTTTAAGCGTTGTGTAATGCCAAAAAAAGAGCTGTCTAAAGGGTTTTATGGCATAGTGTTTCCTTTCAGCACTAAATCTACTCTTATCTCAACGGGCACATACATGGCCTTTCCTACTAGGCCCTTAAATGCCTCAGTTGACACAACCCCATTGTTGCGGTGAAAATCAGATAACAAATTATTAATTAATTTGCATCATATTTCTTTTACAACCGACTTTGATTTATCTAAAGGAAAGGTTCAAGATCGTTAGAAAAATCTAAAGGGGAAAGATCTAGGGTTCGGGGGTTGGTTACGCCTAGGGAAGGTATTAGCACCCTAAACGTCCGTAGTACTCTACGGGAGCCTCTTGTTAAATGTTATCTTATGTTTGCTAAAGGTTTTATGTTAAAGATTAGTTAGCAGGGGAAGTGATAAATTCATTAGGATGAATATCACTAAGAGTTTAAGAACTCTCTCCTAAGGCTAGTTATAATTTCTATGGCTCTGATGAGGCCAAGAAATGAAATTTCTCCTAAGAGGTTACTTAGGTTAAGGTGGGAGGTCATGACTTATGAGTCAACATGTTTAACCTTCCTTTGGAATGGGGGAAAGATAATAATAAAAAAAGGGTCATAGAAGATGAAACATTTGATATAAGATAATATAGTGAAAGCAACATAAGCATGGCAATATGTTTCATGACAAATGATGAGATGAATATCAAGACATCAAGTAGACAAAAACAAACCAAAGGTATTAAACTTGAGAAATATATCACAAAATATAAGCCAAGACATAGTCATGAATAAAAGATTAATTAAAATGAGATTCCAAGTTAGACAACACCATTCTCAAATTAAATCAACGACCAAGTGATAAAATGAATTAAACCAAACGTCCAAAATAACAATAAGGTAATAAATAAAAGGTTTAACAAATTAGTCAAGAAAGTGGAAACTCACATTAATAATAAATCAACTTAAATAATGATTTAAGAAAATAAATTGTTAAATAAAATGAATATTTGGAGTTTTGAAAATAACTAAAGCTTCTAAAAAAAAAATTTGTTTTGCTTTTTAATAAAAATAAAGGAAAAGTGATTTTGAGTAAAAAAGAAGAGAAATGCCACAAATAGGGTTTGAACCCATGCCCTTAAATTCAATGGCCAAAACCTCAACCATCTGAGCTGCGCGCGTGTGGTGATCATAACATGCAAATGCAAATATATGTAAAAGGCAAGCGAAACGGAAAATCAAAAAACAAAAGGGTTGATCCGCAGGATCGAACCCGTGCAAGGCAAGTGAAAGGCGAAAGCGTGCTAGTGTGTGTGGCCATTGGGACGACGTGTTTCATCCATTAATAATACAATTCAAGAACTAAATAAAGTGAAACAAGTTCCTAAATGCCCCAAAACATATGAAGCTCACGCATGCCGTCCATGTCAAACCAAAACCAAACCAAATCTCACAGCCATGTTCAAGAAGCTATAATTTCCTCAAATTTTAACCAGATCAAATGAAGTAAAAGTCAAACTTATTTAGGAAAGAACAAAGAATAAGATGGGATAATTCATTCATTCTAAATCTAAGCGTGCAAAGCATAAATTACCCACAACTATATGATGCCACATGAGTCCACGAGTAAACTAAAGTAACCATGACAACAACTCATAACACATCAAATGCAGTTACAAAGACCGACCCAAGAATAGCTCATTAGCACCAATCATTCAAGATAAATACAACATTATGGTATGGTTGGCAATCACATGATTAAGGAAAAACACGAGTAGTTTTAAAATAGCAAACTTCCACACATTCACAAAAAGGAAAATTCAACATGTTAACATGAAACAAAGACAGTGGGAAAGCTATGTGATCAAGGTCAGCATCTTAGGGAAACATTCATATATAGCACATATGGAAATGTAACACAGGATCCTCAACACATTTACAATAGATAAACATTCAAACTGCTGCACACACAAAGGTTAAACAGGGCATGAGCAGTAAGTACTAAGATAGTTCATGTGTACAAAAAAAGTTATTATATCAAACATGAGAAGAAAGTTGACACAACATAGCAACCAGACATTTGAATAGATGGTATACATTCCATACATCAGTCACACCAATCGAGAATGACAATAGCACAAAGCTCAACCATCACCATGATAGTATCTTAAACCAGAATTCACAGAACCTTTCCCAAACATGTCAATCACTTAACAACATAATGCTTATCACAAATTGAAGAAAAAAAATACATGCACAGCAGCTCAAAGCACATGTTGAAGTATATTTGAGACAAAAGACACAGGCCCTTAACACATTTATAACAGATAATCATTCACACTGGTGCATACACAAAGGTTCAGCAGGGCATAGACAGTTGTGACAGGTTATAAGCTGAGAACTAATGCAACAAATATCTACACATCATTATAGTGGAGATACACATGCTACTGGGATGTATGTGTGTGGTTAGTGAGGCAGGACATATATATTTGTATGAGTGAGGAAAAATAAAGATGAACAAGGTGTATGTTAAAACAGGCCAGTCACAAGATTCACAATAACACTGCACCAAACTCATTAGCTTAACATACAAATCAGGTGGAATTCTCAAAGCTCATAAAAGGTTTAAGCATAGATTCATGGATTTCCAAATGTGTAAACCAAACAAGCATTGAAAATGTGCATGGAGTTCAAATGTATGACAATTCGTGTACAAAACTCTACAAGTAATATAACTGAGGAAAACAGGGTTCAAGCTATCAATCCACACAACCAAACCATGTACCATCTTGGCAAGAAAAGGATATGTCCAATATGGATGCAAATATCATGACAGCAGTCAAAAACTTATGGCTCATAGGCATAGCAAATTATAGATAGCAGATGACATTTCAAACAAAGCAGGGCATAATACCAAGACTTAAAGCATGAACACATCAGTCTATTTATGTATACAAAACAATCATACAAAACTGATAGCAAACGGGAGGGATGTCATAATTTGCAGTCTAATGAGTATGCAAACATTTTAGCACTAAAGTGTCCTTGTTATTGACAAAGATATATTGCAAATGCAAAGATGATTGGAAGGAGCAAAGGCAGACCTCATCAGTCAGATTTGTGTAAACATGGATAGGTGCTTTAGTGTGCGAATACATGCTTGTGAGAGTGTGTGAAGATTTCTAAAACTATCAATCACTAATCATTCAAAATAACCAACATTTTAAATGCACCAGTTAGACATGTAAGCAGATAATAAAATCAAATAATATAGTACACAAACTTCAACCAAATGAAGAGCTCACAAGCATACAGCTGTTAGGCTTAGACCACGAGACACCAACAATTTAGATTTAGATAGATAAATCAAAACCTCATCATGACCATACATATTTAGCTACTCTCACATCACACTTCAATAGATAGAAAGCAAAGATTCTGTTATGGTCAGTGGTATATGCATCAAGATGTAAATGTATCAAAACATAAACTTATGACAGGATGGCGAACATAAACCTCTCTTAGCCAACAACATTTAGGAGGGAACAATGACCTCTAAACATGACAGTAATAACAAAAATGCATCCTCACATAATAGCTTCATGAACCTTGACAATAAATGGACAGTGTATATGCTAACATCACAACAGGGTGTCCAAGACTAAATAACATCTAGCTATTGATTTTATGACAGAAACATCATCAATCGTTTGAAGAAGAAATACTAATACATTTGGTTATGCAGGGATGTGACATGATAAACATGAACTTGACATCAAACTTAAACAGATTATCATAGCAAGTGATATATGATAATGCACTAAAAAGAAAGTAGAGGAAAGTAACCTGGTATCCAAGCAAACCAAACACGAATTTCCTTTTCTTGCAGTTAACTCTTGCTCTCTCAATATGAATCAGTTTTAGAGTGATTTTTTGTAGAAAAATTCTTGATGATCGAGAGCTGAAACTTGAGATCCTTATATAGGCAAGGTTGATGGATCAATGTGGGATGCAATGTGGGCCGGGTCAAGAAAGATTCCTCCTCCAAAATGTTGGTGGCTAGGGTTTCAATTGAAATCAAATGCGGCTCCAAGGGACAGACGCTCCCTCCTTCTGACTCGCAAGATAGAAACGGGTAGCATCTTCCCAACTTTCTTTGCTATCAGCCTGTGTATGCGTTCTTTGGGAAAGTGAGAGCAACGTTGCTCTGCTCTTCTCGCAGAAGGTATAGATAATGATGAGAACGGAAGGTTGAATCTTTGCTTTGTTCAATTTGAAATTTCATGGAGCAATTGAGGCAAAATTAGGGCAGAACGAAATTGAATTCGTGGCGCCAAGATTTGGGAGTTGAATTTGAACGTTGGCGTGCAAAATGGTTGAACGAATTGATTTCTCTGCAAAAAAATTGAAAAGGAAACGAAGGAGGAAGAAGACAACTATTCCTAAGACGCGTGCCATGCTCCCATTGGTCTAAAACGACCTTTGAAAAGTCAAAGGAAAATAATGCATTCTGATTGGCCAATGGTTTTATTCATCCTCCAATAAAAAATTTCCATAAATCCAATAGAGACCAAATGGTACACGTATTGTTTCCTTAACCAAAATTAAATGACACTTAAATTATCACATTTAAATTAAAGCCTAATATTATATTTTTTAAAAAGAAAACTAATGATGATTAAATTAATTACTAATAAAATCTAACTCAATTTCAATTAATAAATTATTTAAAATTAAAATTAAGGCATTTTGAATAAATTTAACCAAAATAATAATAAAAGATAATTAATTCAAAATCAAACAAATAAACTAAAATTAAATCATCAACTAAATTAATCAATTAAGCTACTAATCAATTAAAATTTTAAAAATTCAAAATAAATAAACATGTTAAAATTAAATTAAGATAGGATAAATAAAATAAAATGCTAAATGAATCAAGGCAAAAATAGATAAAAAGAAATTTAAGATAAAACAGAGGAAATAAGTCACATGGCATCTAGCAAAAAGATGAAGGTAAAATTTGGGGAACAACACCCATCTCATCACACATCAGTTGCTGGACTTCTAGTGCCTAACTCAACAGGCCAGTCTACTGACATTACAACAGCTCAAGAATCTATTCAACAGTCAGGTCCCACAACAAAACCTACTTCTTAGTTTATTTCTGAGCAACCCAATCTGGTACTAGAACCTGTCACACTTAGTCAATCTCCTCCTGGTAATACTCCAACTAATATGATAGAATCAGCCACACAGACTACCCTTGATGTTTCAACAACAGCTATTAGGCCTGTCACTATACCCAAGCAGACTGATCAGTCCAATCCTGCAGTAGGTCCTTCCAATTATCCTGAGGATAATGTTCAAAATATATTTGTTCTAAGGACACTTCCTCTTGTGTAGATGTTGGTGCCTCTCATTATCCAGAGGATATTGCATCTACACCTTCTACTAGAGTGAACATCAATAATTCCACTCCCTTGACCTTAATTCAATCCTCTTAGGTCACTCCCATTGAAACTAATATAAACCATCTACCTAGTGCATCTTCTGGTCAGTCAGAAACAAATTATTCCTTACCCATTTCCGAGTCTTCTAACTCACCCTCCATCCTATCTCAGAAATCTTCTCCTCATCTCTTAGTAATGATCATCCCATGATGACTAGAGCCAAGACTGTCAGATCTAGGCCTAAAGTCTTGCTTGCTCACACTGAAACTGAACCCTCAACTGTTAAACAAACTCTTTCTCATCCTGCCTGGACTAATACTATGAAGTCTGAATATGATTCTTTACAAGCTAATCACACCTGGACTCTAACCACCTTGCCACCTGATAGGAAGGTTGTGGGTTGTCGCTGGGTTTTCAAAATCAAAGAAAATGCTGATGGTTCCATCAATAAGTATAAAGACAGGCTTGTGGCTAAGGGATATCATCAAGAACATGGATTTGATTATACTGAAACTTTCTCTCCTGTTGTCAAACCTACAACCATAAGGGTGATTCTTACTTTGGCACTAACACATAAATGGGATATTCAACAGATTGATGTCAACAATGCCTTTCTTAATGGCACATTGTCTGATGAAGTCTACATGACTCAACCTCCAGGTTTGTAACTGTTGCGGTGAAAATCGGATAACAAGCTATTAATTAACTTGCATCATTTTCTTTTACAACCGACTTTGATTTATCCAAAGGAAAGGTTCAAGATCGTTAGAAAAACCTAAGGGGGGGAGATCTAAGGTTCGGGGGTTGGTTACGCCTAGGGAAGGTGTTAGCACTCTAAACGTCCGTAGTACTCTACGGGAGCCTCTTGTTTTACTTGTTATATCTCACTCGCTTGCTAAGGGTGCTATGCTAAAGGTTAAAATCCTAGGGGTTAATATCTAAGTATACTCGACAAGGCATCGCACCTTGCGCCTACGTATCCTCGGGAATAGAATCAGAGTATGCGTAGTTCTACTAAGTAATGAACTTTTTACTATGGTCAAAGTTCACAGGGGAGAATGAGTACAAGCTCATTCTAGAGTTCAAGAACTCTCTAAATCTAAGTTATAATGGTCCTATGCTGAAGTTTTAGTCAATAGGGAAAGTGAGTATTCATTAGCATGAATATCACCAAGAGTGTAAGAACTCTCTCCTAAGGCTAGTTATAATTCCATGGCTCTGATGAGGCCAAGAAATAAAGTTATCTCCTAAGAGGCTACTAGGTTAAGGTGGGGGCTATGACTTTAAGAGTCAATATTGATCACCTTCCTTTGGAATGGGGGGAGATATAGTTGTAATAAATTACTACGAGATAACAAGTTAATAATGCAAATATGATGATGCAACAAGACATGGATAAGATGAGATGAAATAAAACAGAAATAGTCTCGTCTTAATCAAGATTTAATCGAGAACTCGATAATCAATGATTATTGACTTTCATTGACTATACAGGAAGAAACTGAAATAAAAAGAAGGTGGTCTCGTGTTGATCAAAGTTTTGTCAACTCAATGAAATCAACCAAACCATGAGGTTTGTTATGTCATCGACCAAAATAAAGAGAGCGGAATCGAAACGAAAAATAAAATCGGTCTCGTCTAAATCAAGATTTAATCGAGAAATCGGTAACCTTATATTTTGACTTTCATTGACCAACAAAAATAAAAAGTGGCCTCACATTTATCAAGACTTTATTGATTTGAAATAATCAAAGTCAAGATTTGTGTAATGTCATCGGCCTAAATAAAGATTATGAAATAAACATAAAGTTGATCTCGTCTTAATCAAGATTTAAATCGGGAAATCGACAATCTTGACATTTGACTTTCATCGATCAAAATAGAATCGGTATAAAAATCAAGTTGGTCTCGTTTAAATCAAGATTTAATCGACAAATCGATAATCTTAGATTTTTAACTTTCATCGACCAAAAAAGATGAAAGTGGCCTCCTACAAATCTAGACTTTTAGTGATTTTGAAATAATCAAAAAAAGTCATGATTTTGTAATATGTCATTGGCCAAAAATAATGAAATAAAATGAACCACTAAAACCAAGTTATTTCAAAATAAAATAAAACCAAGTTAGTGAAAAAGGGTGGTGTGCTGGAATCAGGCGGGTGTGAGAATCAACGAGATTCACGTGGGCTAACAAGCCTATCATCTCTTCCTTCAAAAAAAAAAGAAAAAGAACATGGTCTAAAAAAAGGTGTACATCACGCTGGGGTGGTGCGGCTAGAAAAAAGAGTGAGTGAGCATGGAAATCATTTGGGCTGGAAGTACACCCATCATTCCATTACAAACAAACAAATCTATGAAACCAAATAGGGGTGCGTGTGGAATTAACATAAAAAAGAAAACGGGTTGCAAGCCCATAACTGTTATCATTAATTCACAAGGCAAAGACCAATTCCACACAGTTCAAGCACAAACAAAGTAAGTAGAAGCTATCAACAGGAAAGGCAAAGTATCATACTTCTAGGGACTCCTAGAAATCAACCCAATATATTTTGCCTATTTTCAGAGATAACCAAGAAAGGTGCGAAACCGATCGGAAAAGATCAAGAACACGACATCACTCATAAAGAACAAATCATGAAGATTCCAACCTTCAGCCCTCAGTTGATTCACTCGTTCTTGTTTTGATTTGAGATTTCGGGTTTGCATCGATTTGGGTTCTCGTTCCGTCTGTTGCATTCCAGGTTTGTGTATGTGGGTTCGGTTTGTCTCAAATATTCTCCTCTTCTCAAATCTCTCTGTTTCGTGGCCGAATGGTATGGTTTGTGTTGCGATCGGAGTATGGTGGCGGAGGGTAGTGATATGAAGACGGTTAGGTTAAGGATGGAGGAGGCGAAAGTGTTGAAGAGGCTCACGGTGGAGGAGGTTTGGCGAGGTGAAGAAGAAAGAGGTTGGGATGGTGGTTGCGTCTGTTTGCGTGAGGGGAAGTTGGGTTTTTGCAGCAACGGATGAAGGGATTATGGACGTGTTTTTCTGTTTGCTGAGAATGATTTTTGGGTTTTTGCAGCAACGGATGTTGTGGACGTGTTTTTTCTGGGTTCCAGGTCCCTCACTACTCTCCTCTTCCTTTGTTATATATATTCCCAGAAAACAGAAATTGTTCTTACATTATTTTGAATTTTTTGAACGTTGTTGGCTTGTCGTTTTCATGGTTTGCAGGAGGAGCAGGTCGAATGCTTAAACCGGTAATTCTTCAGAAATAACTTTATGAATCAGACAGATAAGAGTTTAAAGTGGAATTGCTTCTTGGAGAATCCCATTTGAACAAGTTGCGCGCCAAGGATTTGAGATTGCAATGGTTTGAACAATTGACAAGCTTGCATTTTGAATTCCTACTCTTCAATCTGAGTTTCGAGGGAGAAAAAAAATGGTTCATTTTCATTTCCTTGGTGCCCACGTGTCGTTTCTCCATTGGTTGTTGAATGGGTTGAAAAGTCAAACACAACCAGACTTGCTTCCTATTGGTTCTCGCTATGAACTCATTTCCACATAGCTTGTAGCACATTTGTACGTTGGGCTTATTGATGATGGGCTCATGGAAATGAAAACTCTTTCTTTTAATTAATTTTAACATGCTAAATAATAATAACTATTAATAAAAATGTTAATTAAAAATAGTAAACCAAATTAAAAATTAATCTAAATAATTAAACTAATGCAAAAATTAAATTGAGATTAATTTAAATTAATGAAAATAGGACAAATAAAATATAAATAAAATAAAATAAAATAAAAAGAGCCATATTGAAATTAAATTAAACAAAAACAAATAAAACACCAAAATAAATACTAAATTAAAATATAGAGAAAAATAAATAAAACATCAACTAGCAAAAAAAAAGGGTAAAATTTAGGGTGCAACAGTAACCTCTGACAAGACCCTAGTATGCAAACTGCACAAGGCTATCTATGGCCTTAAACAAGCTCAACGGGCCTGGTATGAAAAGCTAGCTCAAGCCTTGTTACATTTTGGTTTCACAACTTCCAAGTGTGATAGTTCTCTCTTTCTTTACTTCCATCAAGGTACCTTAATATATTCTTTAGTCTATGTTGATGATATTTTTATTACTGGCTCTAGTCCTGCTCTCATTCATGATTTAATCACCAAATTTCATACTGCCTTTGCCTTAAAGAAGTTGGGCAGACCAAGCTACTTTCTTGGTATTGAAGTGAGATTTCAACAAGATGGTTCGATGCTTCTCACTCAGTCCAAATATATTAGAGATCTTTTGTCTAGAGCTAATATGCCTGGTGCTAATGGTGTCCCATCCCCCATACTGAGTAATTGCAAACTCAGCAAACATGGTTCTAACAAATTGTCCGATCCTACTATGTACAGGTCCATTGTGGGTGCCTTGTAGTATGTCACCTTGACAAGGCCTGACATTTCCTTCAGTGTCAACAAGGCGTGCCAATTTATGTTTGATCCTTTAGATATGCATTGGTCAGCTTTTTGAAGGATTCTTCGCTACTTGAGTGGAACTGTCACACATGGTTTACATCTATCTCCATCTTCTGCAGCTACTAAGTTTTCTCTCTGTGCCTACAGTGATTCTGACTGGGCTAGCGATCCCGATGATAGACGTTCGACATATGGCTCCTGAATATTCTTTGGTCATAACCCCATTTTGTGGAGTTCTAAAAAGCAAGCCTTAGTAGCTCGTTCCAGCACAGAAGTAGAGTATCGAGCTCTGGCACATACAACTCTGAACTGTGGTGGCTTGAATCCTTGTTATCTAAACTTAAGATTCTGTACCATACACCAGTACTGCTTTGTGACAACTTAAGTGCAGTAATACTGTCTCACAACCCGGTCCTGCACGCTCGCACGAAACATATTGAACTTGACATTCACTTTATTCGTGAATGTGTGGTGGCAAAACAAATGCATATTCATCATGTCCCAGCTGCGGTTCAACTGGACGATACTTTAAATAAACCGCTTGGTACAATAGCCTTTCAAGAACTGCGCGACAAACTCAAGGTCATCTGTTTAGACAAGCTTACCATGAGTTTGAGGGGGATGGGGTATTGAAGATAGAAATAATGTATAATATTATAAGGCTGAGTTTACTCTTGTATAGATAGAATATATATAGCCTGCCAAGTGTAATAGTGCGATTAAGCATTGTATCATAGAATCTTATCCAATATCATTCTCTCTTTTCTTCTCTCTTGTAACAGAATTCTGTTATAACAGATGAACCTCCATGTTCATCTTCATCTTCTCTAATAGCTAGCAACAATCATTTTTCACAAAGACCACAGAAAATGGCCAAACACAACATAATCTCTTTATTGAAATTTGAAAGATGAAAAAACAACAAATGCAAATGAAAAATGTAGAGCAACTAAAGTTAAGTAAAGAAACTAACCCTTTATTATATGATGACAATTAGATGGTTATCAAATGATGCCAATGGGATGAGTCACCAGATGAAATGGTCATGACATATAGTTATTAAGTGAAAGCTCTTAAGGGAGAAATTTAGGGCGTGACACATAGTCTTTCACCCGACGTAGTTCTAAGACCACAACAAAAAAGAAGCAAAACTTATGGAACCACCAAAATGAGAAGCAAGCCTTCAATCACAATATTAGGATACATTTATTATTCCACTACACGAGTTATGTGACAAAATTGATAAGTTTTGTGGCAATGGCGATGAACAGTGGCAGAGCCAGAAATTTTTTAAAGCCTGGGTAAAAATTTAAAGACTACAAATTCACATTGTATATAATATATAAATAGTCATCAATCAAAATAAAAGAGACTCGTCATTTTGTCAACAAAAATATAGTTTAAAATAAAAGAGATAAACATAACCTTACAATAGCGGGTTAAATAAAATTATGAGGCAAATGTCCTTTCCGAGACTTCTTTGCGGTAAATGTTCGAATAATACCAATATCATCAAGTGACTTGAATATCTCCCGCTCGATGTAACATACCATCAAGTCATTGAACCATACATCGTTGATCTTATTGCGTAATTTAGACTTGATAATCTTCATTGCTTAAAAAGCTCTTTCAATGGATGCTGTCGACACCAGAAATATCAAAGCTAACTCAATAAGTTTATAAACCAATGGAAATACCAAATGTTTCTCAGTTTGAACCATCTTCATAGCCAAACTTTGAACATCTTCACAAGTGGAAAATGAAGAATTTCTTCTCACTTGAAGAACATAAGTGTCAAGTTGATCCCTAATTGTTCCTCGGTCATCATCAAAAAAGTCTGCATGCTAAATATCAGCAAGACGAGCAAGCTTATCAACATCAAACTTGGAGAAAGAGTTTTTCGGGTAAAGACATGAGAAGCAATCTAGGATAATGTGGCTTCCTTTACAAAAGCAATGATACAACTCCACACATATTTTGTCAGTAGCAACATAAAAAATCTCTGCATGGTAATGATGAAGATTAGTGATAATCCTCCCTTCTACCCTTGAACGACCCCGAACCGGTATTTCGTCATCCATATTTGGCACCGAAATACCTTTAGAAACACAAAAATCTTGGACATCGGCAAATAAATTATCCCAACCACTCACCGAGCTTTGACAACATCAACTAATTCCATGGCAATCACAATATTAAGATCTTTTCTTTGCAAGACATTTGAAAGCTCGTTTGTGATACCTAACAACTTTAACATTAACTTCAAAATGAAAGAAAATTTAAAGCTCTCCATTTTTTCTATCAAACCCGTTGCTTGAGATGGTCCACGTCCATCTTCATCAACCATACTAAGCACCTTTAACACGGAGGACCACATTTGATCCAAACGAAGCAATGTAGTATGATGTGAACCCCGTCTAGTATTCCCGGGTCTAGTGAGACTAGATGATTGATGCAAGCCCTTTACTTTAGATATCTCACAATTCTCAAGTTTATTTAAAATATCTTGGTGTTGTACCTCCGTCAAAGCATCCCTTCTCTTACAAGATGCACTTGTTGTGTTCATAATCAAGGAGATGTACTCAAAGAAATCATGAATAGATGAGCAACTACTAGCAACAGACACAACAACCAATTGTAAACAGTGAGCATAGCAATGGACATAGAAAACATAAAGGTTTTCATCTAGAATCTTTCTTTGCAAACCATTAAATTCACCTCTCATATTTGAAGCTCCATCATATCCTTGCCCTCGTATCCTTGAAATCGATCACGTGTACTTATCAAGAATACCATAAAGAGCATCCTTTAATGACTCAGATGTAGTATCTTTGACATGATGTAGAGCAATAAATCGCTCCACAACATTCCCTTTGTCGTTCAAAAACCTAAAACAAATTCAACAAATTTACTTGGCGGCATAAAGAATAATAGGTAATAAAAATTGGAAATTGGAAAATACAACTACTAACCTCAACATCACCGCCATTTTCTCTTTGACGGATATATCACATGACTCGTCAATAAGCACGGAGAATTGTCTATCACCAAGCTCTTCCATAATCACCTTGGTAACTTCATGTGAACAACACGTTCCAAGCTCCTTTTGAATGTCACTGCTAGTCATTGTGCAATTTTTTCCACCACGGTCAAAAGCATCCCTCACTTGTTCATTTTGAGATTTTACCCAATCCACCATCTCTCTAAAATTGCCCTTATTTAGAGAAGTAGAGGATTCATCATGGCCACGGAAAGCCATGCCTTGTGCTATGAGATATCTTGAACAATCTACAGAACAAGTCAAACGAATCTTATACAATTCTTCTAATTCCTTGGTTGCTTTAGCAAACTTACTTGTCACACTTTGTCTTTGATTATTATAATCATCGTAGTGCTTGACACATGAGTTGTGCAAACTATTATGACTACCAACATGACCTTTCAAGCGTTGAGATGCATGCTTTCAATCTCTATATCCGCTTTTAGTGAAGACTTCAAAACCAAAGTGTTCGGCCCTCCCGGGTTGCTTAAAGAGAAAGCAATAAAAACAATAAGCTGCATCCTTTATCTCACTGTATTCTAACCATGTATGATTCTTATACCATGATTTACTAAATGCTCTTTTAACACTTCCAAATGGATTACGAGGAAAGCTTGGCAAATCTAGTTGCATTGGACCCTTCAATATATATACCCTCCTCACTTGGTCTTGAATATCCGGAGCATACTCACTAATTTGTTTCCTACGACCTGGATCACGCACAATCTCATTTGGATTAAACTCATTAATCACATTAGGCGATGGTTCTAATTCGGCTTATGGCTGCACAATATTCACATTCTCAATATTTTCTCTATTAACCAAAAATCTCCTTATCTCTGAACAAAAGATAAAGTAGTTACAAAATTGTAGTTTCAAAATTTAAAAGAATAAGAATCAAATAAAACAAATAAGAATAAGCAATATTTCTTAAAAAGTCCCTAAAGGAATGTGATATCAACACAACAAAGAATTACAGCAGATTGAAGAATCAAATAAGAAAATAGACACTTATAAGTTATGTGAACAAGTTAGTCCCTTTAACCACAAATACACCCACACTAACAATTTTGTAATATTTCTTAAAAAGTTAAAATATTGACAGAGCATTTTCTAGAATCAAATTGTATTTAGCTTTCATATTAATATCCTGTAAATTAAAAACGAATTAGAAATTATTAATAAGAATCAAATAAGAAAGAAGAATCAAATAAAACATATTTTGACAAAACAACCTATTTTGTTAATAGTAACTTGCCGTCATCAAATAACCTAAAAAAAAGAGGAATAATATAATCAATTTATGTTACCTGCTATGGGATTATGGAAGGGATCAAGGGAAGACGATGTCGGCAGTGCTATGGAATTATGGAAAGGATCAAGGAAAGACGGTGTCGGCAGCGATGGAGAAAAGGAAAGAGAAGAAGTCGGCGATGGAGGTAAGAAAAGAGAATGAGGAGGAGGGAGGCGACGACGACGGGTGGAGGGGGTTTGGAGGAGACGCACGGAGTCGAAGAGACGGTTTCTTTTTCCTTTTCCCCTTTCCGTCTTTTCTATTCTTCGTTCCATTTATTTATTTTTTTTTTTGTTTTTTTTATAAAAACATGAATACAAAAAAATTTGGGTCGGCCCGAGCTCGGGTAGTTTCCCACCCTAGCCGTATGGAAGAACCGCCCATGGCGATGAATATACCTTTAAGGATGACAACATCGATAAACGATTATGCGAGAGTGCGGAGGGAGAAACCTTAGGGGTTTTTTTTACTTAAGTATGAGTTTTTAAAATTTATTTATAAAAATGAATTAATATTATAACGTTATAGGTACTTGAAAATGTGGTATTTGCTAATTTCTATTTAATTAAACAAATTCCACCGGTTAGTATACGTCAGCTTCTGTTAGAGCAATTAGACAACAAAGACCAAAAATATGGACATAAAACTTTACGAGGCCATTATTCAAAGGATATTTTTATATGGAATAAAATTGAAATATAAGTTATTTTTAGGGACGAAAAACGTATTTAACCCTCTTTTCATTTCACCAACATTTGTCTTCTTTTTTTTTTTCTTCTTTTCAAATGTCTACATTAAAAACTTACTTCTATTCAAGTAATGATCATTATATATTCATAGTATAAAACTACACAAATGGGAAATATGTCAAGAGTTGACTATCTTAGTCAAAAACATAAACACTTTTTGTTTACAAATCAAATGCGTTGATATGTTGATGTATACTACTGGACATTTTATAAAGTCGGTCTCTATTTGAATTTAAAGTTTCTCTTTATTTTTCATAACCAAATATGTTCTCTTATGTATAGGGATGTAAATGGATTTCTATGGGGACTGATACTATGATATTTGTATCTGCCGCGTTTGATAAATATGATATCCATATCTGCCCCATATCCATGCATGTATCCGTTAAGCAGGTAATCCGCGGATTTTACGGTATCCGCGGATATTTACAGATATCCATTGATAATATTTTTTTATAAAAATAATTTTAGAAAAAAAATATATTTTAAACTTGTTTTAAAGACAAAAAAGTTATTATCACATAACATCTATACAACTTGCTCTTAATTTAACAATAAAACTTCATCACATTAATTTTCTTCTTATTCACCAAAACATAATTAGATCCAAACATAATATACATACATTTCATTTTTAACCAAACAAATAAAAGATATTGTGATTGTGAGTTATGATGGAATAGTGAACGACAGAGGAGTAGGAAGGGAGGCACTTGTTCGACAGAGGAATGAAGACACTGGTTGGTTGGACTATGAAATTGTTGAAGTGAGGTATGAAGTATTGAAGAGTTTAAATATGAAATGGCTAATAGAAATAGTGGTATTTTTTTGCCATCCCTACTTATGTACAATGTCTCTTTTCATGTGCAAATGTCTATATGATATATCTGTAGCAATTGTTTTTTACCACTGGATTTTAATATTTCTGATATAAACTTACTTGATAAAATAGTGGTATTTATATTGATAATTGTGTTCCTTCTTCTCTGGTTTTTTTAGGGGCAGTGGTTTTTGTTTTGTTTTTTCTTTTAAGGTATATTATGTGTCAAAATGGTGAAATGAATTTATAATTGTCTAGGTTAATATGGTCAAATGACACTATTTGGGAGGGGGTTAGGTTTAATTTAGGGGGTGTGTTGCACTGACTATTTTATATTTTGCACTTGGAGAGGCAATTGTCTTTGAGACTAGGTAGCTTGTCAGTTATATGAGTCTATTTTTGATATGAGTTTTGTTTTTTACTTATTAATTTGGTTCTTATTTATGACATTTCTTCATAAGCCTATGTTTTTGTGCAGTGTTAGATATATGAGCATTTCCCCTCGATTTGTGAGAGGTGTGTTTCTACTACCACTGTTGGCTCCACATGCACCAAGATATGGAAGTTCTTGCATGCACACCCTAGCGGCATTGTTGAGTACAAGAAGAGGATTGATGCACTGACTCTAGACGATGTCATCTGGACAACTTACGGAGATTGTCGCACCTCGAAAAATGAGAACATGACGCTCGCGATGCGCAATCACACACTCGCATAATGGACGTAATAGAGTCGCCACCGGACTTTATTTATTCTCAAAGAGGGGAAGGGAAAATATCGATAAAACCCCTAAAAGAAAGACAATAATTTTGGTCGTCGCAACCAAATCAGGGTTCGGGAGTCGGTTACGCAAGGAGAAGGTATTAACACCTTTCACGTTCGTTATGCTCAACAGGACCCATTTAGTTAGTGTCAAATGAATGTTAGGGTGATGTTAGTTTGCTATCTTCTACTTATTTGAGTGAGAGAAAATAAAAGAGAAATATTTTTAGATTTTTTATTAATATGCGAAGGACTAAAAAATGATATTTTATTAGGGTGCTTGATGAGACTTTGAATCTCGCTCCTACATATCTCTGGGTGAAATAGGGAAACTCAAAGCTTTCGTAGTTCTGGGTAGAAAATGTTTGTTTATTGGTTGATTTTAGCGAAAGTTATTTTGTATTAATCGATGGAAAAATTATTTTACCCAAAACAAGTGAGGAGCGGGCGTTTGCATCACATTGAATGGATTTACAAATCAACATTAACGGGAAGACATCACTTATCTCAACTCAACGATTGTGGATGAAACATTAGTTTGCATCATCTTAAGACAAAATGTATTTCATTAGATTGTGGATGTATTTTATAAATGAATGATGAACGTTTGATGAGAACGAGACCTAAGCCTTGGGATCAATCATTTTAGTTTCCAATGCAATGCTAGATTCCGAGGGTCCTTTTTCATTCAAGATTATTTAAGAAAATTGTTTAATGGACAATGAATGCTTGATCAAAATGCTAAATCCCAACGACCCTTTTTTGTCCAAGTTTATTAGGTGTTTTGAGAATAAACGATTAACCAAAAACATGTGCTTCGGGACCAAACATTCGAGGGTTTTACCGGAATGCTAGATTCCAACAGTCCTCTTCTTTCGTGTTTATTTAGAAAAAGTTTTGATATTATGTTTGATGTGTGAAATGGTTGAAAATTAATTGTATTTATTTTGAAATGGATTTTAAAATTATGGAAAGTTGGAATTGATATTGAAATCAAATGAAATGTTAGTGAAATTGAATATGATTATTTACATGCGTGATGTGAACATGGATTACCTAAATAATCAACTAAATGAAAAGCAATTAAACAAATAATCGATCAATCACTTGACAATTAAAAGGTAATTAATTAATCAAATTATAATCAATTAATTAATTAAACAAAAAAAATCAACCAATTAATTACTAATTAAAATTAATCAATAAAGAATAATATAAATAAAAAAAGAATAAAATGAGTGCATGTTAGTATGTGAGAGTATAAGTTATTAAAGAGGGAAAATGGTCCAAGCCCACAATCATCATAACCCTAATAGATGAGAAGAATTAAAATAATAATAAAAATAAAAAGAAAAAAAAAACTAAAAAAAATAGAGATGAGGGGCAACGCCCTCATGCTCTCAACAACATTTTTCAAAAGGTTTTTTTTTTTATAAAAAACATCCATTATTGTGTCGACACACACACACACACACACACACACACACACACACACACACACACATATATATATATATATATATATATATATATATATATATATATATATATATATATATATATATATATATGAGATTAATTGGAATACACTGTCAGTGTAAAACTACTTTACACTGACATCCAATTAGAATTAATCATTTTGACACATAATTATGAAATTAAAAATAAAAATAAATAAATTATAATTAAACTATTTTAATAACTACTTTTTCCATGTTTTTCTCTTCTCATGTGTCAAAATAATTCATTCTAATTGGATGATAGTGTAAAGTGGTTTTATACTGACAGTGTATTCCAATTAATATATATATATATATATATGTATTCCTTTTTCAAAATAAAAAAATAACAAATCCACCTTCCTCGATTTCTCAATCTCCTATCTTATTAAACAAAATGAACATGTCATAAAAGAAAAAAAACTATTCTCTCCTCCCTCTCAACCTCCCATTGTACATAAAAAAAATCATACAACTATAACAAATCAATCACATGTAGAAGCAACACATATAACGAAAAGAAAGGAAAGCAATACCGAAATCGGGGTGGACCAGCGGCGACGAAGAATGGCGGATTCGAGTCTTTGGTGGTAGAGGTTGTTTAAATGTTGTTCTGGACTGGGCCAACGCCTGCCCCACCGTCGGGCAAGCTCATCCCAATATCGGTATGGCCCAATATGGCCCATAAAATAGCCAGCGTCGAGCACGTCCCTAGCATCGCCGAACACGCTCATGTCCTCCCCTCGTCGACCACGTATTAGGCAAAGGAATTGAGTAGGAGCTTGGGGCCGAGGAGAACGTCTTCCTCCTCGACGTCCACGTGCTCCTCCCCCGCGAGGACACGTTCTCTTGTAACCTCTCACCTCCGAAGGATTCGGTCTGCCCACCTTCCGGAGATCTCGGGACCGTTATCCCAGGGCAAAGACCACGTGCTGGTCTTCACTACGCCACGTAAGCCCTGGCAGTTGCTTGGATTGGGCCTTGCAATCCAGCCCAGTGCAAGTAACCGTTGGCCCCGCGCTGGGGGCTCTCTATAAATACCCTCTCACTTGAGAGGGTCAGGTTACGTTCTTTCTAACTCACTTATATTTTGTACTTGATACTCCAGTTACCTGACTTTGGCATCGGAGTACCTTGCAGGTACACCCCCCGCCGTATCACCATCACCGGAGCTGACGATTTCACGATGCTGCTGGCCACTATCATACTGTCTGATCCAGGTACGATCAGTAGCACTGTTTGTGGGAACTACTGCTTCCCCGTTTTTCCTTCATCGTTAAACCAAAACAATCTCTCTGTTCATAACTACCATGGCCAGCACCAGCACCCAACATGGGAACAACGCTCCAGACACCGCCTTCACGCAGCTCGACAACGGAAACCACCGTGAGGACAACACTGCCGTCCACATCGAAGAAGGCGACGTAAGGGACGGGCAGACCACCTCCCCTTTTCTGAAGACGTGGCGTACGACGCCACCCAACATGACATCCCGTCGGTCGTCTACCAGCCAGTCGCTCCACCACCAAACGCTGATCCGGGCACGGTGGCCCTATTCGCATTGGTCAACCAGACAAACCAATTGATTGCCCAGCAGAATCTCAGGATCGAAGTGCTCGAGAGAGGGCGACCACGACGCTCTTCCCCGCGAAGGCATTGTCACCCACCATCTCCCAACCATTCCCCTTCCCCGCGAGGAATCCCCCGGCTAGCTTTCGCAGGCCCTCCCCGCAGCGTGAGGGCCGCCGGCCGTGCCTAGAACGACCCCAACAAGTAGTCGCCCAGAAGCGCCCTTGCTCCCCTCCGCACGGCGAGCCTCGGCGTTCCCCAACCAAGAAGAGGAGCACAGCTGACGGCAAAAGGCCGAAGAACCGCCCCAGATGTTCTCCTCGGCGGCATGCACCCGGTCGAGGCCACCGCTCCCCATCAAGATCGCCGGCTAGAAGCGATGAGGACGACCAGATGACTCCTCTGTCTAGAGAAATTATGGACACACCTATCCCCGCGGGCATAGAGAAACCCCCACAACTGGGGACCTACGATGGCACAATCGACCCTGACGATCATATCGAGAACTTCGAAGCCCTGCTCGACTATAGAAACGTCAGGGGAGATATCAAGTGCAGGTTCTTCCCGACTACCCTCCGGAAAGGAGCCATGACTTGGTATAAGAGGCTTGTTCCAGAATCCATCACGTCCCGGAAACAGCTGAAAACGCAGTTCTCCAAGCATTTTACCGCCTCTCGTTGACACCCAAAGACGGTGGCCTCCCTGGAGGCCATCTTCCAAGGACATAATGAATCCCTCAGAGACTACATCGAGAGATTCAACAAAGAAGCCGTCGAGGTCCACGCGACCGACGACATGAAGAAGTTCCTGATCGCACAGGGACTGCACACTGGAACCGACTTCGCCAAGGCTGTGGGCATCCATAAGCCTCGCAACTTGGAAGACCTGCTCTTCCGAGCTCAATCGTACATCGAGTTCGAGGAGACGCAGGCCGCTCAAAGAGCCCTCGGCTCACGGCGACGAGATGGCCCCCGCGACCACAGAGATGAAGACTCCTCTCCCCCCCGGCGTGGATGAGAAAGAATGAAGGAAGGCCGCCCCCGGGACTCTCGCGAACTAAAAGGTCATGCAGGCCAGTTTATAGAGTACACGCCACTCAACTCTCCCCGCACGCGAATTCTCTCCGAGTGCGCCAACTCGGAATTTCAAAAAGGGGGTGTCCGCTTTCCCAAGCCGACATTCCCCAAATCAAACACGAACAAGTCCAAGTACTGCAGGTTCCACCGGAGCCACAGACATGTCACAGAGGATTGTATCCATCTCAAAGATGCAATTGAGATCCTGATCAAGGAAAGGCACCTAAAGAAGTATGCCCAGAAAAACGACGCCCCTCGTCCCGGTGCCCGGTGTAATACCCCAAATTTTGACCACTTAGATTTCCCATCATTGTTAAAATCATCATCACAATATGGATGAACCATCATGCTTCATCAGTCTCCCCAAAGATGGGTGAGCATCCAATACAATCAAAATTAGGGTTTCAAGCCCTCTCTGAGTGCTTGACAAAGGATCAATCAAGAAATGACATGATCTTCAACTTGTCTAATCTCTTAAACATCCACAATGGATCAAAAAGGACTCCCACTTCAAGGATTAAGCACAAGGCTGCTCCCTTCTAGGTGGATCAAGTCTCAAGATCGATAGTGTCACCAAATTAGGGTTTTGGTCGACCAGGGCCTCCAGATGGAAATTTTCATCTGGGCACAAGGCAATGATCCAAAACATGACCTAATATACTTCATGGAACCTCATGAACCCATGCATCAAGTCAATTTTGCCTCAGGGGATGCATTCATCAAAAATCAGGAATTAGGGTTTCTTGACCTAATTCACCCCTAAGTTGACTTTTGGGACAAACCATGAGCCAAGACCTCAAGACATGATTTGAGGGTCTCTAATATACCATATTGATCCATTTGGAACCATGGATTGATCCAAGAAGCTTGAGCAACAAGTCTCAATTTCATCTGCACCACAATTAGGGTTTTAAGAGAAAAGTCAACTGTAACTTTGACTTTTGACCAAGACATGCTCCCAAACCCTAATACATGATTGAATATACCCTATGATACCCATGGAACATGTCCATCAAGTTTGATTTAGGTCAAGGACATGATTTCCTGAAGAATTGCACAGTTTGGAATTCATCTGATAAAAAGTCAACTGTGCACAAAAGTCAACTTTGACTTTTTGAGATTTTTCACTAAAATGGATTTTTAACCCTAAAATGATGTTAATGTATGATTTGAATCATCATTCATCAAGAAAAATCAAGAAAAGTGAGGTAACCATAAAACTTAGAAATTTTTCTAAGTTAAAAATAAAGTGGCAAAGGTACCAACTTTGGAGGACCATAACTCCTAAACCACAAGGCCATTTTTTCTCATCCAAAGATGAATTTGTAGCCCTCATTATCACCTACAAAAAATTCAACTACAAGTCATTCCAATTCATTAAGGATTTTGAGTTATGGAGTGATCAAAGTGGCTGAAAAGTGAAAATGTCACTTTTTCCAACACTTAGTGAAATTTTCACTAAGTCAGATTCTGCCTCACTTTTTGCCAAATGTAGGGGGATTTTTCACTTGGAATCAAAAGAGATCAAAACCAAACTTGTTCAAACAGTTGTTGTATCATGTAAGAGCTTTCCAAAATGGCCAAGAACATTGCCAAATTCAACCTACACCATGAGATACAACATTGCCAAGTTGCCTTGCTGAAATCTGTCAAGGCAAGGCAGAATTTGCAACTTTGGTCGATTTGCCAAAATCAGCCAAATTTAATTGCTCCTATCCACTTAGACACCTTAGAGGATTGAATCTAAAGGGGACAATCACTGAGCCAAGCCTCCAAAGTCCATGGAACAAGAAATAACATGTTGAACCTAGAATGGCCAAAATAGGGACAAGACTTCAAATTTGGAATGAGGCATTCAATGAAACCATCAAGGTGGCATGGACTGAGCCATTCTCATCTGAAATCAGTCAAGACTTATCCAAGACCAAGGGAACCAAAGCTCTGTGCCCTAACCTCTAGTCAATGGCTAGAGGAGACTTGGATTTTCATTTGCCAACATTGGCCAAACCTACTTACCAGCTGCCATGCACTATTCCTTGCAAAACAAACTTGCTCTACTATAAATAGAGCTCCATTGTGGTCAGTTTGAGTACACCAAAGCCATCTAACAGATGCTTTCCTCAAAATCTCTTCTTTCATTCCAATTTTGCCTTCTAAGGCAAGTCACTATCGGGTTTTGAGTTTGAGAGCAATTCCAATCAAACCAATCACTCACACACCTCACATACATCACATATGAGCTGATCAAACACTTAGATTACTTCTGAAACATCAATTTCATGAAATCACCAGCTGGTTGCTCAAGGTTTTAACCAAAGTGCAGCTGAGGTACCACAAAATGATCCAGCCAATTTCAATCAAGTCCAACCATCCAAACACAATCCATAGGGTGTAGGGAAGCTGTTCAGATCATCACCACTCATCTGTAACACCTCCAAATCAAAAATCACTTTGAACTTGCTGTCACGACTTAGAGGTAAGCACATACTTAGTCATCTCTCAATCTATGCATATTTCCTCGCATAATAATTTGGCCATATGTTCATAATCATGCATGGAATGTTTTCCCTCAATTAATTGCATTGTTTGAATCGTGTATCAAAAATCCTAGCCTTCATGCAGAAATTAGGGTTCTTGAGGTCTCTTCGTGATTTCTTGTTGTATGTTTAATTTAAATGAAATTAAAGTACATAGACATGATCGTGAGGTTGAGGCGAGCATAATGATATGTGGATTGCATGATATGATTACGTATTCATGGAGATTGGATAGAAAATGCAAATCTGAGAAACCAAGAACACGCGCGTGTTCTTCAGCTTGTTCTTGGCGCCATTTTTAGAAATTCAAATATTTGAATTTTGTGATTTTGTTTAATTGATTCAAAAATTAATTTCTCTCTGAGTTTTAATGATTTTGAGTTGATTCTTTTTTTAATAATTCACAAAAATGTTAAAATATTTTATTTTCACAAAAAATCCCAAAAATATTATTTACTTCATATAATTGATATTTTTGCAAAGAATTAATATTTTAATTGTTTTTGACATTTTAAATATTTTTTCTACATTGATTTTGCAACTTTTAATGCTTTCTAATTATTTTGTAGGTCAATACTTAATTTTTGAAGCATTAATTCAAGATCACAATTTGTTTTCCATGTGTTAAACAATTTTTGATCATTTTAATTGAATTTTTATTCAATTAAATACATTTTGAAAACAAATTAGGGTTTTGGATTAATTCAACCCTCATAAATCATTTTCAAAACATTCTTTGGGCCTCTTGAGAGAGTGTAAGACCCATCCCCTCTTGTACAAAAACTTTTTGGGCCTCACTCATTGTATAAGTCCCTCTGTACAAGTAAACGGCGCGATCGTCGTCCGTTTAAAAATAAAAATCATCTGGGCCTCTCCTTGAGCTATAAGACCCATTCAAAAACACTTTGGGCCTCTATTAGAGTGTAAGACCCAATCCCCCTTTTAACCAAAACATTTTGGGCCTCACTTATTGCATAAGTCCCTCTGCGTTGAAAGAAAACCTCGGCGCGATCGCCATTTTTAAACGAAAAATCATTTGGGCCTACCCTCGTGTTATAAGCCCCTCTCTTTTCTTTAAACCTTTTTTGGGCCTCTTAAGAGAGTGTAAGACCCATCCCTTTGTACAGAAAACCTTTTTGGGCCCCAGTCACTTGTATAAGTCCCGCTGTACAAAGTCAAACAGTGTGCTCACTGATAAAACCCTGGGCCTCTCCTTGAGCTGTAAGCCCCAAATCTTTCTTTTTCAAAGCACTTTCTCCTTTGATTTTGAATATACTGTTGTTTTCAATCTTTCTTTGTTGAACAACTAACCAAACAGCATGGAAGCACTACAACCGAGTAAGTGGTTATCGCTTTCATTTACTGCTTTCATATTATAAACTGTATTGTGGGGCTGCTCACTGTAAGTCTCCTTTCATAAACTCATATCTACTGTGTAATAATAGTATAGATATTTCGAGTTTCCCCGGCAACTACGTCTAGAACTAGGTGACGCCGTTTCATTTATTCGTAGAAATAGACGCCTAGATCCCCAATAG
Source organism: Lathyrus tuberosus (assembly GCA_022829125.1). Lineage (NCBI taxonomy): Eukaryota > Viridiplantae > Streptophyta > Magnoliopsida > Fabales > Fabaceae > Lathyrus > Lathyrus tuberosus. Next base: position 1,940,208 of record JALAZF010000763.1, read on the forward strand.
GAGCACCAGATACAGTCTTCTCTTCGGCTGTCCTCCTTAGGAATCGTCAAGAAGCTCTACTCCCCAAGATGAATGTATTCTCCGTGAATGGCATCTTTGAGTTTCTTCCAAATTCTCGAACTTTCCTGACTTGATCTATTCCTTGTGGATAGCTTGCCTTGAATGTCTCGGGGTTTGGGTACCCACTACGGTCATAATCTTGGACCTTAACTAAGGAACCCTCTTCAAAAGCTAAAAGTCGTTGGATAGTAAACCTCGTACGTTTACCAGTGGTTTTTATCTTTAAAAGAGTTATCTCTCCTAATGGAAAGGAGATGATAGACCCACGAGCTTCTTAAAAGCATCGGCCTCCTCTTGGGCATTATTCAAGGACACTACGGCTTCTTAGAAGTATTCACAGCCTCCTCTTAGGCTTCGTATAATGATCTGTTCCTTCGGGAATGATAGCCTCCTCTTGGGCTTCGTACAAGGACCCGTCGGCTTCTTAAAAGTTTCCAGCCTCCTCTTGGGCTTCGTACAAATTGTCCCGACGACCTCCTAGAGGTATAGGAACAGAACCTAGTCATCCTCATAGAACAGTCATTTCATAGAGTCTACTACTGTTTCTCAAAGCATAGTACAAAAGAAAAAACTCTAGACTTGGATAGTCTAACTTCCTTGAGTCTCAAAGACATTCTCAAGTGACCCCCTTCGTTAAATAGGAAGGAAACCCGCAGACTCGGACAGTCTCAATACCCTTTGGATTTCCCGTTTCCTCAAAGAGAAGGAAATATCCCTGATCCTCAAATCAAATCCCTGAGTACAGTGTTGCTCATATAAGAACTGATTTTCTCTTTTAAAATCAGTATATTGGATCTGTCACTTAACTGAAACAAACCTTTAGCCTCCATCTCGGGCTTCGTACGAGATACAAAAACACTCTCTTGTTGAGTATCAAAGACTCTCTTGTTGAGTCAAACTTTTAGCCTCTATCTCGGGCTTCGTACGAGACACAAAGACTCCCTCGTAGAGTCAAACAAATAATAGCCTCTATCTCGGGCTTCGTACGAGACACAAAGACTCTATCGTCGGGTCAAAATCTTTTAGCCTCTCTCTCGGGCTTTGTACGAGACACAAAATAGCCTCCTCTTAGGCTTTGTATAATGATTTTCCTAGCGGAAATTAGCCTCCTCTTAGGCTTTGTATAAGAAAACCACTGGTTGATCCAATCGACCTTTTAGCATCAAAGATGTGCCTCGTTCACAGTACACAAACATCAACAACTCCTTTCCTTTCATCTAATCGCTGTAAGCGGCAAGCCTCTGGATCATCTACATCCATGCCACTGTCCCTCTTTTAGCATGAGAAATTCCTAAGGAAAGATGGCATTGCTCTACACTGAGTTAAAGTCTTCTCCTTCAGGTTAAAACCTTTTCTTTGTAAATTATGGCATTGCTCGGATCCGCGTATCCCAGTTAAAGTAATTCTCCTTCCCCCTCTTTAGAGATGACAAATTCTCTCTAAAGTCGAGGTCTTTCAGCTTCATGTCTTGGGCTTTGAACAAGACACAAATAGACATTTCAGCTTCACATCTTGGGCTTTGAAAATACAAATCACCTTTCGCTTCATGTCTTGGGCTTTGAACAAGACACCAAAATAACCATTTCCTCCCATAGAATAGGAGGAACTACGAACGCTCTGATTTCCCTGTTTCGGTAAACGGGAATACGTAGGCATAAGATCGAAAGAAAAGATCTTAGCGAGCGCAATCAACAAAAAACCCAAACCCCATATCTCCATCAATTAAAAGCAGTAATTTAAAAGCATCAGTCCTAACATCCTAATCCTTGTTCCCCGCCAGAAAACTTCTACCCAGGTAAAAAAGAAAGAAAACAGTATTGGCGAAAATACAAATAACCAGTACAAAGGCCCCCCACATTGATAGCATCCGTAACCTACCAGACCGCTGTTTAAACTCAGTATGCAAGCAGGGTTAATTGGAGACATCTATTTCCCTTCCTTATTCAGCTCACAATAGGATAAAAAATGAATCGACCTATAGTCAAAGCTCAAACCGCAGAGAGCGACCAGCGCTTAAGAACCGCGTCCAAAATCGCTCGCCAACAGAAAAATGGCGCCCACCGTGGGGCCAAATCTTCTTTCTTAAACGTTTAAGGTGGAAACCTTGGACAAACCTTTTTTCTCTTCACTTGTGTAAATACCACAGATTGGGGCTTCCGCCGGGGAACCCATTTCTGTCAGGAACTTAGGAATCATAGCTTTATAAGTCTAGGATGATTAGGACAAATATATATACTGCTTTTCCTAATTGCTATACGTGTTTATTTTTCTGCTAATGGGAATGCGGGTGATGCCGTATGTGGAAAGATTGAGTATACACCTAGAAAAGCCAAACCCTTTCGTAGTGCGGAAGCTATCGGAAATAGTTGTTACGCGATACTACCCTCATTTGAGGCTGGTGATCTATTCTCAGTGAATACCACTTACTCTAAGATTGCACACAACTCGCTGGCGATCCGCTTGTTGTCTGCCTTCCTGGGAGGAGCTGATGATAATGAGTACAGGTACAAAAATCACCCTAGTATAAACCTTTGGGGATGGGTAGAGCCTTAACTTCATGACAACGACCCTCTTACCCCATGTTTTTTCTATGTTTTTGTGTGCTGCATTCATGCATCCATTTAATAAAACATTAAAACATTCAAAAAACTTTCTCTTCTAGTCTCTCTGTTTTTCAAATTAAACTAAGACTGTGATTGCAAATATCAGAGAAAAAGATTACGCTAATGGATTTCGGTTGAAGGAGAACTCGCCAGTATACCTTCAAGGTTCCAAAGCTATGGGATTTGAGAAGGTTAGCAAGGATGATCGTTAACCCAGAGGCTTTCAGAGCCAAGCACGGTGGTTTGCTACCACTGTTAAGAGTCCATGTGATTAAGGGGATCATGGACGCGCTCATTCAATTCTACGATCTGGTTTATCACTGTTTCACATTCCCGGATTACCAGCTATCACCAATGCTGGAGGAGTATTCTCATCTGATTGATCTACACATTACAGATCGAGCTCCATTTTCTGGACTGGAAGAAATTCCAAAGAATCAGATCATTGCAAGAGCAATTCATTTGGACGAGTCTGAGGTCAGGACTCACATGACCACTAAGGGTGGCATCCAAGGTTTGCCAGCCCAGTTCTTGACAAAAAAAGGCTCTATACTTCGCTAGTATAGGGAACGGGACTGCTTTTGAAAGCATCTTTGTCTTGCTTGCCTACGGGTTATTTTTGTTTCCCAACATCAATAACTTCGTCGATATCAACGCTATTAAGGTTTCTCTCATTGGAAACCCTGTGCCGACTTTGCTTGCAGATGCGTATCATTCTGTACACTTGGGAAATTTGTACAGCGAAGGGGAGATCACATGTTGTGTACCTTTGCTTTACAAATGGTTTATCTCTCACTTGCCCAAGTCTGTTGCTTTTTGGGATTGCAAGAGTGTCTTACGTTGGTCGCAGAAGATCATGTCTCTCACCAATTCCGATATAGATTGGTGTAATAGGATTTATGAGGGAATCAGAATCATAGACCGTTGTGGAAACTTCCCCAGCGTACCCCTCATAGGAAGTAAAGGAGGAATCAACTATCATCCGATATTAGTTCTTCGTCAATTTGGATACCCGATGAGACACATCCCACTGGGTGTTCATCTGGAAGGTCTTTTCTTCAAAGAAGGAGAAAGTGACAGAGCACTAACGATGGAAATAGTGCAAGCTTGGAAACAGGTTCATAAGAAAGGACGAGAGTCTCTGGGAAAATCGGACTGTGTCTCGATGGAGCCTTATCTCCATTGGGTACAAACCAGAGCTCTCAAGCTAAAAATGCCTTATCCTCGTTACAGAATTCTTCCACCAAGGGAAACTGTCATGTACTTCATGACGGAAACTGAAAAGCTTCAGGTTACTCTCAACAAAGTTCAAAAGGAAAGAAGGTCTTGGAAGAACAAGTACTGCACCCTCGACGTAGAGTGTATCCAAATACAGCGATTACTAAAAGAGAAAGATGCTCTGATTGAAATTTTGGAGCAGCATGCTGTAGAGAATCAAGATGACCAAAGGAAATTGCTCACTCCTTTCACTTGGCAAAGGAATGACAACCCGACAACGTCCCAAGCGCCCCGGTCAAAGAAAAGGAAGATATAAGAATCAACACCCGGTTTCTCCTCAGAGAGGACTCGGGACCCATTAGTTTAGGTTTCTGTTTCTGCACTTTGTAATCTACTGTATTTCCATTTCTGTAATCCTTTGGATTTCAATAAAAAGGGGTTTCCCCACTGTTTGATATTTGCAATCTAATTGTCGAAGTTTATTTTGATTAAACCAAAAAAACAACAATTAATATAATTATTGCATTCATCATTCTCACATCGCGTATTCTTCTTACCTACGAATCTCACGTTTGTGTCTCGATTCTAGAGTCAAACTGTCTCATTCGTATAATACTCGGGCCAATCGTCAGAAAAGGATAGATGATCTTGAGGAAGAAAACAGAGAGTTGAAAGAAGAAATCGACGCTCTAAGAGAGGATATGAGAAAGCTTCGTAACGACATGCAAGCCATGGCAGAAGCTCAGCTACAAAGAACTGTGATCTCAGAGATCACCTCAACGCCCATCATAGAAAAGTATGATCCTAGGTATCAGATGCCGAAAGATCGTCCTTGGGGCATGCCTGTTAACTATATCCCGGAAGGATATGTTCCGCCGATCACTGAAGATCAGGGAATCGCAACAGAAGCCGCTGGGCCTGAAGGTTACAAACTTCGGGAAAGCGAAGATGCTAGGGGCATACTGAAGACTCCTGAAGGTTACAAACTTCGGGAGGCACCAAGACTTACTGCCGTAGTCACGGTACCACCCCCTGTGGTGCACATTGTCCCGAAAGGACAGATTCCACAGACACCTTCTGGTAAGAAGGAAACTATGTTTGACAGAATGGATGAATTCCAGGAACAGTTCTTGGAAATGCAGAAAGAGCTGCAAGCCATTCGCGGTCAGGATCTATTTGGAAAGGACGCCGCAGACCTCTGCTTGGTCCCAAATGTGAAAGTCCCGCACAAGTTCCACGTGCCCGACTTTGAAAAATACAAGGGTAACTCTTGCCCTCAGAGCCATCTGGTGATGTACGCTCGGCGGATGTCAGCTCAGACGGAGAATCAGGACCTGCTGATTCACTACTTCCAGGATAGTTTAACCGGTGCCGCACTCAAATGGTACATGGGTTTAAACCGTACTACGATCAGTACATTCAGAGATCTTGGTACTGCCTTCGTCCAACAATACAAATACAATTTGGACATGGCACCCGACAGAGATCAACTCAGATCAATGTCGCAAAAGGAAAAAGAAAACTTTAAGGAGTATGCTCAAAGGTGGCGTGAAATTGTCGCTCAAATTTGTCCACCTCTTGAGGAAAAAGAGATGACAAAAATCTTCTTAAAGACCTTAAGCTCATTTTACTATGACCGAATGATTGCCAGTGCACCCAGTGATTTCACCGAAATGGTCGGCATGGGTGTACGTCTTGAGGAAGCCGTCCGAGAAGGACATTTGGTAAAAGACACTGGATCAACGAGCGGTACTAAAAAATACGGTAGTGCTCTCCCTAAGAAAAAGAGCAAGATATTGGGAATATCTCTCTCGGAAAGCAAAGGCGACGTTATCAGCCAGTAGCACCTGTTACTCCTGCTATCGGCCCTGCGCCTGTTCCTATGTATCAACCTCAGGTTGCGCAGAGCCAACCTGACCAACAAAGGACACAACAGCCTCTTCAGCAGGCTCGTCCTCCATATAACAACAACCGTACAATACGGCCACCAGGATTTGATCCTATACCCGTAACGTACGCAGAGCTGTTTCCGTTACTGCTGGCTAAGGGGCACATTCAGACTAAGACTCCCCTTTCAGTTCCAGAAAATCCGCCTTTTTGGTTTAAAGCGGACCAAACATGCCCTTATCATCAAGGAGGGTCAGGGCATAACATTGAGACTTGTCTCAATTTCAAATCCGACGTGCAAAAGCTTGTTAGAAGCGGGCTCTTATCTTTCAAAGATACGAATCCTAATGTTCTTACGAACCCACTGCCTCAACATGAGAAAGCTACAGTCAATCTGATTGAGAAAGAGACTAACAATGTCTATCAAATTCATGATGTACTCTTGTTGAAAACCAATCTGGTCAAGATGCATTGTAGACAGAGTGGATATGGCCATGTGCCACCTCATAATTATCACCAGTGTGATATCTGCTCTAAAGATAACCAAGGATGTTCGGTAGTGCAATCAGCTCTACAGGAACAAATGGATCTTGGATGGATCCAAGAGCACCGAGTTCGTGGAGTTAACATGGTTTACACAAATTCCAACGTCATTCAAAACCACGACATCCGTGCGATGAATGTCAACTTGGTGGTGATGCACTCAAGGCAAAGCCGGTATCATAATCTGCCGCGGCACGATTACAGTTCCTGTCTGATTTGCTCGGTAAACAAACAGGGATGCTCTTTCATACAAAAGGCCCTCCAGCGTCAGATGGATCTTGGATGGATCCAAGACTACCATGATAGGAACTCCTATCAAATCAACATGATTCAGATCTTCGACATCCGCGTAATGGATACCAACCTGGTAGAGTTACATGCTGAGCAGGTCCGACTTGGATTCTTAATATCACATGACTATCAAAATTGTAAAGCGGGTTGCGAAAATGATCGAGGTTGTACCCTTGTCCAGGAGGAACTTCAGCACTTGTTAAATCACTGGTGGATGCCAATCTATATTGACAAAGATACTCAGCAGATTAGTATCAATAACAGGAATCCTACTCGTCGTCAAAGTCAGGATGTCCGATCAATGGAAGGTAACCTAGTGAGGTTACATTGTATTCAAGGTGGGGGTGGCCAGGTGCCACCACACAACTATGATAGTTGTAGCGTCTGTTCGGAAAGTAACCAAGGGTGTTACCTTGTGAGAGCAGCTCTTCAGGGTCAGGTCGATCATGGAGAAATTCGTCCATATCCAGGTTCTGGACCCATCAACTGGACGCCAAACTACCTTGCCGATCAAGTTGAGGATGTTGTCACGATCTCTAGTCATCATAGGACCAGGGATGTTTTTGCCATCATTCCTCTACTTGACGAATCTAAAGTTCCCAACCAGGAACGGATCGAGATTACTTATGATGGTCAGAAAAATCAGAAGGTTCCCATAGTCATCTATCTACCGGGGCCACTACCGTATGAATCAGCTAAGGCAATCCCTTACAAATACGGTGCAACAATAATCGAGAATGGAAAGGAAATTCCATTACCCTCCGTCGTGAATATTGCAGACATCAGTCGTGTAACACGGAGCGGTCGAATCTTCAACTGAGGGGTTGGAGAATCCAACAAAGAAAAGGAACTTCAGGCGGAAATTCCTGATCCACCAGTCAGTCAATCTAGTAATTCCGACTTTTCAAAAGACAAGGATGAGATGCTAAAGCTCATCCAAAGGAGTGAATATAACATTTTTGATCAACTGTTACAGACTCTTTCAAAGATCTCGGTGTTATCACTGTTACTCAGTTCAGAAGCCCACAGGGAGGCTCTACAGAAAGTCGTGGAGCAAGCCTTTGTGGAACAGGATGTAACAATTAGACAATTCGATAGCATTATCTCTAACATCACTTCCTGCAATAATTTGGGATTTAGTGATGAGGAATTACCTGAAGAGGGTCGTCGTCATAACATGGCGCTCAACATTACAGTTAACTGCCAGGGCGATGCTTTAGCCAATGTACTGGTAGACACAGGGTCAGCCCTGAATGTTATGCCGAAGTCCACTTTGACGCAATTATCATTTAAGGGCCCTCCGATGAGAGTCAACGAGGTCGTCGTCAAAGCATTCAACGGATCCAGAAAAATAATTATCGGTGAAGTTAATCTTCCCATAACTATTGGTCCTCACACTTTCCAAATCACTTTCCAGGTCATGGACATCCGGGCAACATACAGTTGTTTATTAGGAAGACCTTGGATACATCAGGCTGGAGCGGTTACTTCAACCCTCCATCAAAAGCTAAAGTTTGTCAAGAACGATCAACTTGTCACGGTTTGTGGGGAACAAGCCTTGCTTGTGAGTAACCTATCATCATCTGCTTGTGTAGAACCCGAGGAGGTTATTGGAACGCAGTTTCAAGCACTATCGGTGAGCAAAAACGATCAATCCGAAGAAGGAACTTCAATTTCTTCATACAAAGATGCTATCAAAGCGGTCTAGAGTACCGATACCAAAGGATGGGGACAGCTTGTCATCCCTATTGATAATAAAACAAAGAAGGGTCTTGGTTTTTCTGCAACCTGCACCCAGACAGCTGTCAACGATGAAAGTCTTCATCCCCTTCAAAACTTCTTCCACAGTGGAGGTTTTCTTCACCCAGTGTCTCAAACAGTTCATGCTATCAATGAGGAAGATCCCTCTGACACAGATGAAGAATGGAAGTCCTACCTTAACAAGGACGGCTATATGTCTCAGGAAGAGGTGCCTATGCCTTTTTGCTTTCCTACAGAAAGTCCGAGGTTTATACCAAGATCAGATGTCGAAATGATATATGGAGATTGTGATCCGGAAGGATGCCGTGCTCCACCAAATTCATTAGAGGAAGACACTCCGATGAAAGAAAACTTTGATCACAATTACTATGGCCCGATGGATGGCCTGCCAATGTGGCAGCCTTACCCAGGAAACTTGGGGCAAGAAAGTCAGCCGAGTAATGAAACTCAGCTGAGCGTCATTGAACAGAATACCTGTGTCCCCGCCATGTCATGGGATCAATACTCAGCTCTCGTATCAAGCTCGAAGATATCCAGCCAACTGGATGGGGAGATACAGCTGAGAGCACAAATGCTATGCAAAATGCAACAGAGGAATCCTCCTACGACAACTCTGCTTGGGAGACAGATTCCAATGATCCTACTCCACCAGAAATCAGCGTCATTTCTGAAGACAAATCAAGGAAGGTGCCAGACTTTGTGATTCACCGAGGAGTTCGCCGCCAATGGGTTGCTGTCGAGGTTTCGAAGGTCGTTCGTCGGTCAAAGTAATTGCCATCTTTAACCTTTCACCCTGCCCAGGTGAAACGGATGTTTTGATAAGGCTCATTTTCTGTAAACTTCCCTCTTCACTTTGCCCAAAGTGACAGAGTTTTGTTTTATAGGGCTGTAGTTTCAAGATTCGACTTGTTCATTAATAAAATAACGTCGTTCTGTAATTTCCGCATTAATTGCTGTTTTCTCTTTTGCTTTTTCAGAAAATGGTAATCCTAAAAAACAATTCAAAAATAAAAACAAGCAGTAAAATAAATACACTGCACACACTTGCATTTTCTCTATCTCTTCTAAACACGAATCATCACGTCATGCAGATTGCTTGTTTTATACCCCGTTGAAACATACGATCTGATGCCTTATCCCAACTTTGAGTTCCTGGTATCCGAGGCTGAAGAAGAAAATGACGACGAAATTCCAGAAGAGATCTCCCGACTACTCAGACAAGAGGAAAGGTCCATTGAACCTCACAAAGAGCCGTTGGAAACGGTAAACTTGGGTTCATAAAAAGAGAGAAAAGAAATCAGGATCGGAGCACTGCTCAGTCCAACTGCCAGAGAGGGTTTGATAAAGCTTCTCAAAGAATTCCCTGATGTATTCGCTTGGTCCTATCAGGATATGCCAGGGTTGGATACCAGCATCGTGGAACATCACTTACCGCTAAGATCGGAATGTCTGCCAGTAAAGCAAAGGTTGAGACGGACTCACCCGGACATGGCCATCAAAATCAAAGAGGAGGTACAGAAACAGATTGACGCGAGTTTCCTCGCTACATCTGAATATCCTCAATGGTTAGCCAACATCGTACCCGTTCCCAAAAAGGACTGAAGGGTCAGAATGTGTGTTGATTACAGAGATCTGAACAAGGCAAGTCCAAAGGACGACTTTCCTTTACCACACATTGACATGCTGGTTGACAGCACAGCAAAGTTCAAAGTATTCTCCTTCATGGATGGATTCTCGGGCTATAATCAGATCAAAATGGCGCCGAAAGACATGGAGAAAACTTCGTTCATTACCCCATGGGGTACCTTTTGTTACAAGGTAATGTCGTTCGGTTTGAAGAATGCCGGGGCAACCTATCAAAGGGCCATGACTACTCTGTTTCATGACATGATACACAATGAAATCGAGGTATATGTCGATGATTTGATTGCAAAATCAAGAACAGAGGAGGAGCACGTTGAACATCTGTCAAAATTGTTCGAACGTCTAAGAAAATTCAAGCTCTGCTTGAATCCCAACAAGTGCACCTTCGGTGTCCGTTCGGGGAAATTACTAGGGTTCATCGTCAGCCAGAAAGGAATTGAAGTTGATCCTGACAAGGTCAAGGCCATTCAAGAAATTCCTTCTCCGAAAACTGAAAAACAAGTCAGAGGATTCCTGGGACGTTTGAACTACATCTCCAGATTCATATTCCTTATGACCGCGACATGTGCGCCGATTTTCAAATTACTCAAAAAGAACCAGGATTGCGTTTGGTCAGAAGATTGCCAAACCGCCTTCGACAGTATCAAGGAATATCTGTTGAATCCTTCGATTCTATCACCTCCAGTGGAAGGAAGACCACTGATCATTTACCTCACAGTCCTAGAGGACTCAATGGGATGTGTACTTGGCCAACAAGACGAAACTAAAAGGAAAGAGTCAGCCATTTACTATCTAAGCAAGAAATTCACCGACTGCAAGACTCGGTACACGGTGCTTGAGAAAACTTGTTGTGCTTTGGCTTGGGCAGCCAAATGTCTTCGCCAGTACATGATTCGTCATACTACTTGGTTGGTCTCCGAAATGGATCCAATCAAGTACGTTTTCGAAAAACCTGCTCTTACGGGAAGAATTGCACATTGGCAGATGTTGTTATCAGAATATGACATAGAGTACCACACTCAAAAAGTCGTTAAGGGAAGTATTTTAGCCGATCATTTGGCTTATCAACCGATTGACGATCAAGAATCAATCGGGTTTGACTTCCCAGACGAAGATGTCATGTATCTAAAGATGAAAGATTGCGATGAACCGCTACCCAGTGAAGGGCCAGAACCAGGTTCCCAGTGGGTACTTATCTTTGACGGAGCAGTCAATCATTATGGAAACGGAATTGGGGCAATCATTGTTACCCCTCAGGGTTCCCACATTCCTTTCACTGCCAGACTTACGTTCAAATGTACGAACAACGAGGCCGAATACGAAGCATGTATTATAGGTCTCGAAGAAGCGATTGATTTAAGGATAAAAAACTTGGACGTATACGGCGATTCAGCCTTGGTTATTAACCAGATAAAAGGAGATTGGAACACATACCAATCAGGATTGATTCCTTACAAAGACTATGCAAGAAGGTTGTTACCCTTCTTCAACAGAGTCGACTTTCATCACATCCCTCGTGATGAGAATCACATGGCTGATGCATTAGCCACTCTCTCTTCCATGATTAGTGTAGGTCGATGGAATGACATACCTAAGATCGACATCATGCGCCTTGAACGGCCCGCTTACATCTTCGCGATTGAAGCAGTCATAGACGACAGACCTTGGTATCATGATATCAAATGCTTCCTTCAGAAACAAGAGTACCCATCTGGGGCACTCAAAAAAGACAGGAAAACCCTCAGAAGATTGGCTGGAAACTTCTTCCTGAGCGGTGACACTCTTTATAAGAGAAATTTTGACATGGTCTTGCTCCGATGTGTCGACAGACCAGAAGCAGACATGCTCATGAAAGAAATTCATGAAGGATCCTTTGGCACTCATGCCAACGGACACACAATGGCGAGAAAAATTCTCAGGGCCGGGTATTATTGGTTGACCATGGAATCCGACTGCTACAAGTACATGAGGAGGTGTCACAAGTGTCAGATATACTCCGACAAAATTCATGTACCGCCATCACATCTCAAAGTTCTTTCTTCCCCGTGGCCTTTTTCCATATGGGGAATCGACATGATTGGTATGATTGAGCCCGAGGCTTCAAACGGACATCGGTTCATCCTGGTAGCCATTGACTATTTCACCAAGTGGGTCGAAGCAGCGTCATTCGCCAATGTAACCCGACAAGTGGTGGTCCGATTTATCAAAAACAATATCATATGTCGTTATGGTGTTCCAAGCGAGATCATTACTGATAATGGATCTAACTTGAACAACAAGATGATGAAGGAGTTGTGCGCAAAGTTCAAGATTGAACATCATAACTCATCTCCCTACCGACCCATGATGAACGGAGCGGTAGAGGCGGTTAACAAGAACATCAAGAAGATTGTTCAAAAGATGGTTGTAACCTATAAAGATTGGCACGAAATGCTACCCTTTGCTCTTCATGGTTATCGCACATCTGTCCGTACTTCAACAGGGGCAACCCCTTTCTCTCTAGTATATGGCATGGAGGCAGTACTCCCCATAGAAGTAGAGATCCCATCAATCCGGGTATTGATGGAAGCTCAGCTCACCGAAGCTGAATGGTGTCAAAGTCGACACGACGAATTGAACCTGATCGAAGAAAAGAGAATAACGGCACTATGCCATGGTCAGTTATATCAACAGAGAATGAAAAGGGCGTTCGACAAAAAGGTCCGACCTCGTATTTTCAGAAAAGAAGACCTCGTGCTCAAGAAGATACAATCATTTCTCACTGACTCTTGGGGCAAATGGACCCCAAATTATGATGGCCCCTATGTGGTCACGAAAGCTTTCTCAGGCGGCGCCTTGAGACTTGCAACCATGGACGGAGAGGAATTTTCCTACCCTACGAATGTTGATGTAGTCAAGAAATACTTCGCCTAAAACTAAAAAAAAACGTCTCGGTGGATTGAAAACCCGAAAGGGCGGTCCAGGAAAAAGTTAGAGACAAAAAAAAAAAATTCATCCCGATGGATTGGAAATCTCATAGTACAATCCAGGCAAAAGTTAGGGATAATGGCAAGTAACTATGTTCAACAGAGGTAAGTCCCTCAGCAGCAGTTACATCATCATCTATCGGAGGAAATCTCCAGTCAAAGGTCATCTTCGACGGAAGCTCAGGATGTCCCGAACTCAAAGTTGGTAGAAGGATAGTGGTCGTTATGTTTCAACGTAGCCCTTTTCCCTGTAAATTACCATTTTCTAACTTTGTATATACTCTTTGGAATCACGCGTTTGGCTGATCTCCATCTTATCAATAAAATTTGAGCCCTTGTGCTTTTGTTTGCAATTCTTTACTTGTTTTAGCTTTACAGAACGACGTTGTTTAAACTTAATCAGCGATTCTTGAAATAAAACAAAAATAAATTTACTTGTTAAAACTTTTTTTGCTTTTAAATTAAATATGGCATTTCTTTTGACTGTTGAACATCAGAAGAACATCGATCACTTTTCCCGAAGTAAGCGAACTTCAAAATGCAAAATCAAAGTACTCCTTCTAAACCAGTTCGCCTGAATGAAGGGATCAACTGTGTCAGAGACCTTGTTTCGTCTGACAACCTCGGCCGAGTTCTCATCTCCTAAGCCCGATCAACATAGCTCCCAACGAGACTATCTCTCCTAAGCAAGGTGGAATTGCTATTTTGAATCAACGGTACTTCTTCGCCCCGCGATGGTCGAGTATCCAATTGTGTTCATCTCTTAGTCTGTATGTTGCGTCTGTTTTGTCAGCACATACATACATACATCATGCATTTTTTATTTGCATTCACATTTCATATTGCATCACTATCACTCTAGTCGGTCTTGTCCCCTAGTGGTAGAAGTCCTCTCAATCGAGTTGTCAGTTCTTGCCTCGTCAGGAAATACTGTGTCTGAACAACCTCGCTTCCAGTTTAATTCTGGAAAGAAGTTGGTCCTTGACCACTTTGATAACTTGAACCTCTGAAAAGCCAGAGAAAACTTTCAATAAACATCACTCTTTGCCATTGAAGATGATATCCTTGCTTTCCCGGATTAAGGAAAATCCACAGAGAAAGCCTCGTGATCAGAGATTCGGCAGCACGCCAGTTTTGCTCCGAAAAACCACTGATGAGAAGGTCATTGGCACCTCAAAATTGGATCTCATCATATGGCATTTCTCTGGGAAGATCCTGAGAAAAGTATGATGTAACCCCAAACGAAAACAGTCTCTCAAGAGACTCGCTTTCCCCAGTAGAATCGACAAATGGCGTCTCCAAAACAGAGAAGTTTGTGTACCTCTACAACTCAGATGAATGGGTTCCCCAGCAAGTCTGACATCAAAACTTTTTCCACTCAAATGGCATCTCCCCAGGAAAATTCGGCGAGAAGTTTGAAGGAAAGCCGCTACGAATAGCGTCCCTTGTCAGTAAAGTTTATTGACAAAAGAAACTAAGACCAGTTCCTTGGTAGGAAACTAGGATCGAGGGGAAGTTTATTTCAAAAGAAACTAAGACCAGTTCCTCGGTAGGAAACCAGGATCGAGGGGAAGTTTAAATCAGAAACTAAGACCAGTTCCTTGGTAGGAAACCAGGATCGAGGGGAAGTTTAAATCAGAAACTAAGATCAGTTCCTTGGTAGGAAACCAGGATCGAGGGGAAGTTTAAATCAGAAACTAAGACCAATTCCTTGGTAGGAAACCAGGATCGAGGGGAAGTTTGTTTCCACGACTGAGACCAGTTCTTGGTAGGAGACCAGGATCGAGGGGAAGTTTACCTTTTCTAAGCATCATTGCTTAGCTAAAGAAGATGAATGCGTAAGCTACCATTCATAACCGCCATCAAAATTTCGGGTATTCAGATATTTAATCCTCTTGCACCCCGAATGCCCGAATCCCTTCGTCATTCACACCTTCGGGTCCAAGAAGATTAAATAGGGGCATCTGTAATACCCCAAATTTTGACCACTTAGATTTCCCATCATTGTTAAAATCATCATCACAATATGGATGAACCATCATGCTTCATCAGTCTCCCCAAAGATGGGTGAGCATCCAATACAATCAAAATTAGGGTTTCAAGCCCTCTCTGAGTGCTTAGACAAAGGATCAATCAAGAAATGACATGATCTTCAACTTGTCTAATCTCTTAAACATCCACAATGGATCAAAAAGGACTCCCACTTCAAGGATTAAGCACAAGGCTGCTCCCTTCTAGGTGGATCAAGTCTCAAGATCGATAGTGTCACCAAATTAGGGTTTTGGTCGACCAGGGCCTCCAGATGGAAATTTTCATCTGGGCACAAGGCAATGATCCAAAACATGACCTAATATACTTCATGGAACCTCATGAACCCATGCATCAAGTCAATTTTGCCTCAGGGGATGCATTCATCAAAAATCAGGAATTAGGGTTTCTTGACCTAATTCACCGCTAAGTTGACTTTTGGGACAAACCATGAGCCAAGACCTCAAGACATGATTTGAGGGTCTCTAATATACCATATTGATCCATTTGGAACCATGGATTGATCCAAGAAGCTTGAGCAACAAGTCTCAATTTCATCTGCATCACAATTAGGGTTTTAAGAGAAAAGTCAACTGTAACTTTGACTTTTGACCAAGACATGCTCCCAAACCCTAATACATGATTGAATATACCCTATGATACCCATGGAACATGTCCATCAAGTTTGATTTAGGTCAAGGACATGATTTCCTGAAGAATTGCACAGTTTGGAATTCATCTGATAAAAAGTCAACTGTGCACAAAAGTCAACTTTGACTTTTTGAGATTTTTCACCAAAATGGATTTTTAACCCTAAAATGATGTTAATGTATGATTTGAATCATCATTCATCAAGAAAAATCAAGAAAAGTGAGGTAACCATAAAACTTAGAAATTTTTCAAAGTTAAAAATAAAGTGGCAAAGGTACCAACTTTGGAGGACCATAACTCCTAAACCACAAGGCCATTTTTTCTCATCCAAAGATGGATTTGTAGACCTCATTATCACCTACAAAAAATTCAACTACAAGTCATTCCAATTCATTAAGGATTTTGAGTTATGGAGTGATCAAAGTGGCTGAAAAGTGAAAATGTCACTTTTTCCAACACTTAGTGAAATTTTCACTAAGTCAGATTCTGCCTCACTTTTTGCCAAATGTAGGGGGATTTTTCACTTGGAATCAAAAGAGATCAAAACCAAACTTGTTCAAACAGTTGTTGTATCATGTAAGAGCTTTCCAAAATGGCCAAGAACATTGCCAAATTCAACCTACACCATGAGATACAACATTGCCAAGTTGCCTTGCTGAAATCTGTCAAGGCAAGGCAGAATTTGCAACTTTGGTCGATTTGCCAAAATCAGCCAAATTTAATTGCTCCTATCCACTTGGACACCTTAGAGGATTGAATCTAAAGGGGACAATCACTGAGCCAAGCCTCCAAAGTCCATGGAATAAGAAATAACATGTTGAACCTAGAATGGCCAAAATAGGGACAAGACTTCAAATTTGGAATGAGGCATTCAATGAAACCATCAAGGTGGCATGGACTGAGCCATTCTCATCTGAAATCAGTCAAGACTTATCCAAGACCAAGGGAACCAAAGCTCTGTGCCCTAACCTCTAGTCAATGGCTAGAGGAGACTTGGATTTTCATTTGCCAACATTGGCCAAACCTACTTACCAGCTGCCATGCACTATTCCTTGCAAAACAAACTTGCTCTACTATAAATAGAGCTCCATTGTGGTCAGTTTGAGTACACCAAAGCCATCTAACAGATGCTTTCCTCAAAATCTCTTCTTTCATTCCAATTTTGCCTTCTAAGGCAAGTCACTATCGGGTTTTGAGTTTGAGAGCAATTCCAATCAAACCAATCACTCACACACCTCACATACATTACATATGAGCTGATCAAACACTTAGATTACTTCTGAAACATCAATTTCATGAAATCACCAGCTGGTTGGTCAAGGTTTTAACCAAAGTGCAGCTGAGGTACCACAAAATGATCCAGCCAATTTCAATCAAGTCCAACCATCCAAACACAATCCATAGGGTGTAGGGAAGCTGTTCAGATCATCACCACTCATCTGTAACACCTCCAAATCAAAAATCACTTTGAACTTGCTGTCACGACTTGGAGGTAAGCACATACTTGGTCATCTCTCAATCTATGCATATTTCCTCGCACAATAATTTGGCCATATGTTCATAATCATGCATGGAATGTTTTCCCTCAATTAATTGCATTGTTTGAATCGTGTAACAAAAATCCTAGCCTTCATGCAGAAATTAGGGTTCTTGAGGTCTCTTCGTGATTTCTTGTTGTATGTTTAATTTAAATGAAATTAAAGTGCATAGACATGATCGTGAGGTTGAGGCGAGCATAATGATATGTGGATTGCATGATATGATTACGTATTCATGGAGATTGGATAGAAAATGCAAATCTGAGAAGCCAAGAACACGCGCGTGTTCTTCAGCTTGTTCTTGGCGCCATTTTTAGAAATTCAAATATTTGAATTTTGTGATTTTGTTTAATTGATTCAAAAATTAATTTCTCTCTGAGTTTTAATGATTTTGAGTTGATTCTTTTTTTAATAATTCACAAAAATGTTAAAATATTTTATTTTCACAAAAAATCCCAAAAATATTATTTACTTCATATAATTGATATTTTTGCAAAGAATTAATATTTTAATTGTTTTTGACATTTTAAATATTTTTTCTACATTGATTTTGCAACTTTTAATGCTTTCTAATTATTTTGTAGGTCAATACTTAATTTTTGAAGCATTAATTCAAGATCACAATTTGTTTTCCATGTGTTAAACAATTTTTGATCATTTTAATTGAATTTTTATTCAATTAAATACATTTTGAAAACAAATTAGGGTTTTGGATTAATTCAACCCTCATAAATCATTTTCAAAACATTCTTTGGGCCTCTTGAGAGAGTGTAAGACCCATCCCCTCTTGTACAAAAACTTTTTGGGCCTCACTCATTGTATAAGTCCCTCTATACAAGTAAACGGCGCGATCGTCGTCCGTTTAAAAATAAAAATCATCTGGGCCTCTCCTTGAGCTATAAGACCCATTCAAAAACACTTTGGGCCTCTATTAGAGTGTAAGACCCAATCCCCCTTTTAACCAAAACATTTTGGGCCTCACTTATTGCATAAGTCCCTCTGCGTTAAAAGAAAACCTCGGCGCGATCGCCATTTTTAAACGAAAAATCATTTGGGCCTACCCTCGTGTTATAAGCCCCTCTCTTTTCTTTAAACCTTTTTTGGGCCTCTTGAGAGAGTGTAAGACCCATCCCTTTGTACAGAAAACCTTTTTGGGCCCCAGTCACTTGTATAAGTCCCGCTGTACAAAGTCAAATAGTGTGCTCACTGATAAAACCCTGGGCCTCTCCTTGAGCTGTAAGCCCCAAATCTTTCTTTTTCAAAGCACTTTCTCCTTTGATTTTGAATATACTGTTGTTTTCAATCTTTCTTTGTTGAACAACTAACCAAACAGCATGGAAGCACTACAACCGAGTAAGTGGTTATCGCTTTCATTTACTGCTTTCATATTATAAACTGTATTGTGGGGCTGCTCACTGTAAGTCTCCTTTCATAAACTCATATCTACTGTGTAATAATAGTATAGATATTTCGAGTTTCCCCGGCAACTACGTCTAGAACTAGGTGACGCCGTTTCATTTATTCGTAGAAATAGACGCCTAGATCCCCAATAGGAGCACCAGATACAGTCTTCTCTTCGGCTGTCCTCCTTAGGAATCGTCAAGAAGCTCTACTCCCCAAGATGAATGTATTCTCCGTGAATGGCATCTTTGAGTTTCTTCCAAATTCTCAAACTTTCCTGACTTGATCTATTCCTTGTGGATAGCTTGCCTTGAATGTCTCGGGGTTTGGGTACCCACTACGGTCATAATCTTGGACCTTAACTAAGGAACCCTCTTCAAAAGCTAAAAGTCACTGGATAGTAAACCTCGCACGTTTACTAGTGGTTTTTATCTTTAAAAGAGTTATCTCTCCTAATGGAAAGGAGATGATAGACCCACGGGCTTCTTAAAAGCATCGGCCTCCTCTTGGGCATTATTCAAGGACACTACGGCTTCTTAGAAGTATTCACAGCCTCCTCTTAGGCTTCGTATAATGATCTCTTCCTTCGGGAATGATAGCCTCCTCTTGGGCTTCGTACAAGGACCCGTCGGCTTCTTAAAAGTTTCCAGCCTCCTCTTGGGCTTCGTACAAATTGTCCCGACGACCTCCTAGAGGTATAGGAACAGAACCTAGTCATCCTCATAGAACAGTCCTTTCATAGAGTCTACTACTGTTTCTCAAAGCATAGTACAAAAGAAAAAACTCTAGACCTGGACAGTCTAACTTCCTTGAGTCTCAAAGACATTTTCAAGTGACCCCCTTCGTTAAATAGGAAGGAAACCCGCAGACTCGGACAGTCTCAATACCCTTTGGATTTCCCGTTTCCTCAAAGAGAAGGAAATATCCCTGATCCTCAAATCAAATCCCTGAGTACAGTGTTGCTCATATAAGAACTGATTTTTATCTTTTAAAATCAGTATATTGGATCTGTCACTCAACTGAAACAAACCTTTAGCCTCCATCTCGGGCTTCGTACGAGATACAAAAACACTCTCTTGTTGAGTATCAAAGACTCTCTTGTTGAGTCAAACTTTTAGCCTCTATCTCGGGCTTCGTACGAGACACAAAGACTCCCTCGTAGAGTCAAACAAATAATAGCCTCTATCTCGGGCTTCGTACGAGACACAAAGACTCTATCGTCGGGTCAAAATCTTTTAGCCTCTCTCTCGGGCTTTGTACGAGACACAAAATAGCCTCCTCTTAGGCTTTGTATAATGATTTTCCTAGCGGAAATTAGCCTCCTCTTAGGCTTTGTATAATAAAACCACTGGTTGATCCAATCGACCTTTTAGCATCAAAGCTGTGCCTCGTTCACAGTACACAAACATCAACAACTCCTTTCCTTTCATCTAATCGCTGTAAGCGGCAAGCCTCCGGATCATCTACATCCATGCCACTGTCCCTCTTTTAGCATGAGAAATTCCTAAGGAAAGATAGCATTGCTCTACACTGAGTTAAAGTCTTCTCCTTCAGGTTAAAACCTTTTCTTCAGAAATTATGGCATTGCTCGGATCCGCGTATCCTAGTTAAAGTAATTCTCCTTCCCCCTCTTTAGAGATGACAAATTCTCTCTAAAGTCGAGGTTTTTCAGCTTCACGTCTTGGGCTTTGAACAAGACACAAATAGACCTTTCAGCTTCACATCTTGGGCTTTGAACAAGATACAAATCACCTTTCGCTTCACGTCTTGGGCTTTGAACAAGACACCAAAACAACCATTTCCTCCCATAGAATAGGAGGAACTACGAACGCTCTGATTTTCCTGTTTCGGTAAACGGGAATACGTAGGCATAAGATCGAAAGAAAAGATCTTATCGAGCGCAATCAACAAAAAACCCAAATCCCATATCTCCATCAATTAAAAGCAGTAATTCAAAAGCATCAGTCCTAACATCCTAATCCTTGTTCCCCGCCAGAAACCTTCTGCCCAGGTAAAAAAGAAAGAAAACAGTATTGGCGAAAATACAAATAACCAGTACAAAGGCCCCCCACATTGATAGCATCCGTAACCTAACAGACCGCTGTTTAAACTCAGTATGCAAGCTAGGTTAATTGGAGACATCTATTTCCCTTCCTTATTCAGCTCACAATAGGATAAAAAATGAATCGACCTGTAGTCAATGCTCAAACCGCAGAGAGCGACCAGCGCTTAAGAACCGCGTCCAAAATCGCTCGTTACACTCGGGGAGGCCAAAGCGTCGAGGAGACGACACCTCCTCCCGACGAGAGTTGGCTGCAGGTCGCCCTCAGCGTCACTCGACTCGAAGACTTTTTTGTCCCCGAAGGCATCGAGGGCTAAGAGGCAGTTCGCAGCATGTGGGCAAACTTCCCCCACGAAGACCCCGTCGCTGCCCGCAGCATGTGGGAAGGTTTCCCCAAGACGATGGTCATTTCTAGAGGTGGTTATGAGAAGGTGTCCGTAGGGTCGATCAAACGGAAGTTTGACGAACTGGAGTCCGCAACATCGGCGAAGACCACCACTTTCAAGAAGGTGCAAGGGAAATCAAACCCCATCACCTTCTACCTTGAAGAGCTCCCGGGCGGAGCGCCCAACACCACTATCCCCCTCTTGGTCAGGGCACAGATGGCGAATTTTGACGTTCACAGGATCCTTGTCGACCAGGGAAGTTCGGTCGACATCATGTACGCTCACCTGTTCGGGACTCTCCAGCTCGACGAGAGAAATCTGACCCCTTACGTGGGTTCAGATCTACAGGGGTTCAACGGCACCACCACCAGACCGTGGGGCTACGTTGAACTGATGGTCACATTCGGGGCCGAAGACACTGCCCGACAAGTCAAGACCCACTTCCTGGTGGTCGAATATCCGTCCCTCTACAACTGCATCCTCGGGAGGACCACCCTGGCCGAACTCACAGCAGTGCCATCAACGGTCTATCTCAAGATAAAGTACTACATGGCCAGGGGCCGGGTCGTTACGATGCACAGGGATATAGACGCGGCCAGGAGATGCTTCGACGCTATAATCAAAGGCATGAGTTCCATCAGCACCAAGCCCAAGACCGGAGCGAAGTCATCCCCGGACACTATGCAAAAGCCACTCCCGCGCGTCAACGCGGTCGACCTCGACAGCAGGTTCCTTGGCGAGCATGAAGAAGGCGAGGCAGCTGACCTCGACCTCCAGGCGGAAAGCAACGGGCAGCCCCTCCAGGCGGAAAGCGGCGTTTGAATGGAGCGAGGAGTGCGAGCTGGCACTCCTCTACCTCAAACAAGTCCTGTCGCAACCCCCGGTCCTCTCACGGTTGGAGAACGGGGAGACACTGTTCTTATATCTCACCATCACGAGCAAAGCGGTCAGTGTTGTCCTCATCCGGGAAACCCCGTATGGGCAGAAGCCAATTTACTTCACGAGCAAGGCCCTTCAAGGCCCCGAGCTCAGGTATCAGCAGATTGAGAAAGTCGCCCTCGCCCTCGTCACTACGGCAAGGAGGTTACACCATTACTTCTTAGCCCAAACGGTCGTTGTACGAACCGAGCAGCCAATAAGGCAACTCCTCGGTCGACCAGACATGGCAGAGAGGATGCTCAGATGGTCACTCAAACTCGCCGAGTTTGACATCCTGTACGAGGGAAGGAAAGCCCTGAAGGCTCAGGTATTGGCCAACTTTGTTCTAGAAATGACCGTCCCGGAACCTTCGACCAACGGATCCTAAATGTGGATAATCTACGTCGACGGGGCATCCAACACGAAAGGGAGTGGGGTGGGCATTATCCTCGAGAATGAGGAAGGCATCCTAATCGAGGTCTCCCTCGAGTTATCCTTCCCGACATCGAACAACCAGGCAGAGTATGAGGCTTTCCTCGTCGGGCTACGATTGGCCGAGGACCTTGGCGCCAAAGAGGTCAAAATATTCACCGACTCCCAGCTCGTAGCCTCGCAAGTCCGAGGAGAGTACCAAGCCAAGAACGACAGCCTCATCGAATACTTAACCTTGGTGAAAGAAAAGATGAAAAACTTCACCTCTGCGGAAGTAACCCACATCCCACGCGAGCACAATACCCGAGTAGATGTCTTGTCCAAATTGGCGAGTACAAAGAAGAAAGGCGGAAACAAATCCGTCATACAAGAAGTGCTTTCCCGCCCGAGCATCGACAAACCCACTCCGGCGACGGACGTGAACGTCATTGGGGACAATAATTGTTGGATGACCCCGGTATACGAATACCTCACGACGGGCAAACTACCCGAGGATCCCAAGGAAGCGGGGATGGTTAAGCGGCGAGCGTGCTCGTACACAATAGTCGAGGACAAACTATACCGCCGCGGGTTTTCTATCCCCCTCCTCAGGTGCGTCGAGGAGACCAGGGTCCCCGGTATACTCCAGGAAATCCATGAGGGAATCAACGTACAACACCTCGGCGGGCGATCCTTAGCCCGTAAGGCTCTCCGAGCAGGGTATTACTGGCCCACCATGCAGCAGGACGCCAAGGAGCACGTCAAAAAGTGCGATCGATGCCAACGACAGGGGGACATGCACCATGCTCCTCCAAACGAGCTCAAGACACTATCGTCCCCATGGCCGTTTCCGTGGTGGGGAATAGATATCCTCCGGCCCTTCGTCGTAAGGTCATACCAAAACAAATACCTCATCGTTCGGGTAGATTATTTCACGAAGTGGGTCGAGGCAGAAGCCTTGGCTAAAATCACGGCCTTCAACATACTCCGCTTCTACAAGAGGAACATCCTCGCCCAATTCGGCGTGCCCCAAGCAATTGTCACTGACAGGAACTTCCAAGACTTCGTCACCAAACTGGGCACGAAGCAGCACTTCACGTCGGTCAAGCACCCTCAAACAAACGGGCAGGCCGAAGCAACGAACAGAGTGATCCTTCGAGGATTGAAACGCCGACTAGGCGACACCAAGCAACGATGGGTCGAGGAACTACACATCGTCCTCTGAGCCTACCGAACAACCTTGCATTCCACGACCGGGGAGACCCCCTTTCGCCTGACCTACAGAACTGAAGCGGTGATCCCCGTGGAAATCTGGGAACCCTCGAGGAGGACAGAGGCCCCCCTCGACGAGGACGCGAACAACGAAGCCCTAAGGGAAGAGCTCGACTTCGTCGAGGAGATAAGGACGGGAATCTCTCCAGGAGGCCTCACTTAAAAAAAAAATAACTCTACGTTATAACAACAAAGTTATTAAACGAGATTTTCAGGTTGGCACCCTCGTCCTACGAAAGAACCAGAAAGATTCGCGAGAGGGCAAGCTCGTCACAAACTGGGAGGGCCCGTACCGCGTCCGCGCAAAAACGGGGACAGGAGCCTACTACCTCGAAAATCTACACGGGGAAGAACTTACTCGACCATGGAACGCTGAGAAACTTAAGCAATACTACAGTTAGACATTGCCCGCGACAAACCAACATCGCGATTACGGGGGCGCGCTAGGGTACAGGCGCGATGCCTCTATATAAAACACGACGATCAAGGGTTGCGTTGTGTGTGTGCAAGGACTTTGATCCGACGAGGACCCCTCGATCGAGCTTCGTCGTCGCCGTACCAATAAGGAAAAACGCCCAGCTCGCGATGGGAAGTTCACACCACGAAGTTAAGACCTCGACCGAGCTCTTAGCCTCGTTGAAGGTCGGAGTACACCTCCGACCACTCGACCAGCTCTCCACGCGGTCGAGGATCATCAAAGTCGAGCAAACTCCCAAAATCACCAAATTACTTAGACAAAAACAAGTAAAGTATATCAAATACACAAGCATCACACACACAGATAAAGCACAACAAGAAAAGTATTAAAACCGAGCAAAAATCCATTGTGCAAATATTATAGACATGTCAAAAAGCCCCGGGTGCGCAGGCCGGGCAAAAGGCATCAAAAGTAATGGCACGCAGGCCAAACAAAAAGTAATGGCACGCGGACTGAGCAAACAAAAGAACTAAACAACGATCTCTTCCTCGATCCGGCCATCAGTCTCCCCGTCCCCCTCCTCTGGCATGTCCAACTTACCATCGACCACACGAAGGAATGGATTGATCTTGTCGAGCGCAAGCTGGACGCCTGGATTCTCGGCCTCAACCTGCGCCACAACATTTTTAAAACTTATCTCGGGGGCCTCCAAACTATCCTCCCGAAGCTCCCGAATCTTAGCGATCAGAGCCACGCGGCTGGCGAAACCTTTCTCTTCGGCAGACTCATCTTCGACAGGACGAGCAGCAGCTTCCAGCTCAACGACTCTAGTCCGGAGGCGGTCATGCTCCTCTTGGGTTGCCTTCAATGCGGCATTGGCCTCGTTCAGCACATGGAGGACGTTGTCATGATTTTCACACTTAGTCTGGGCCTCTTGCAGAGCTACCTCGAGCTGGTTCTTCTCCTTATCAAGGGCAATATATTCGTCCTTCAGCTTCTGCAGCTCGGAGGCAGGGGAGGAGTCCTCGTTCAAGACCAGGGCAGTCTCAAAGATCAGCGTCATGGCCGCCAGATCCTCGACCAGCGCCCTCTTCCGGGCCTCTCCATCCATCCCCAGGACCGCCCTCATCTCGGCCTCAACAACGACATGAGGGCTTCCCCCGAAGAAGTTCTGCTGAAGGTGAGAGGCGGGGAGCAAAAACTTTTCCGTTGGGACAAGGTCCTCGAGATCCATGAGGATGGGTCCCTCATTCCTCGCCTTCTTAGCAGGGGTGCCCTCCGGAGGGGGAGACTGACTGCACTGTGGAGAAGAAGAGCTGCTCGTTCCTCCAATGGGCACCGCTGTCTGAATAACCTCGCGAACACGACCCTTAGTTCGTTTGGGTGCCCGGTCAGCGACCATCTTTATGAGGCGCTCGGTGGCGTTTGATTTTGACCTGCAAGGAAAAACGCGAAACAAGTTAGCACAAGGAAATAAAACTGCGTAAATGCCCGAGTAGAACGATGGGCTCCTACCTGAGAACATCTTGGCTTCGTCGGGGGATTGCACTCAAGGAGAGCCTTGGTGTTTATGTAACGAGTCGCAGTCACAACATTTCCCCGCGAGTCGAGGATAGACTTTCCGTCCCTAGTTATACATTCGGCTCGGTTGAAGCTGCTGACATTCGCGACCAGTTTTGCGTACGCCTCTTTGTCCTCCCCCGACATCTTGCCGGGCTTCACGAGGTAGGCATCCGTGCCGAGCGTGAAGTGCGCATCCTCCCACTCCAGGGGGCACTTAGACACAAACCTCTCCTCTCCGGCCTCTTCGGTCATAATACTATAAAGCGTGCCCACAGCCTCGTGCGTCACGGGCATGACGTAGTAAAACCTATCCTTGAAGTTCCGAACAGAATATGAGTACGCCTTGAACAACTTCCTCGGCTGCTTGAAGGAGACCCAGCTGTGTCGCCCTTGATCAGTCGATTGTTGAAGGTGGAATATATGGAAGAAGAGGGAGAGAGTGGCCCCGATCTTGAGGTAGTCGCACACGAGCTCGAACGCCCGCATGAAGCTAGCGCGTTGGGGTGAAGCTGTGACAACGCCAGATGTAGCCGGTTGAACACCCCCAACTGAAAACTGTTGAAGGGGAGACGAATGCCGACCTCCTTAAACGCGAACTCATACATGGGAAACCTTAACCCACGGTAATTCGAGCAGATGCGGTGGTGTTCCTTATGCTGAAAGACCGTCCAGTTCGGCTGCTCGCCCACAGCGACATCCTCGACGATTGCGAAGATGTTTGTGTCATCAACGGAAAATCGCGAGCGAGTTCGTAAAGGCTCCTCGCCTTCCAGTCGGTTGCCGGACGCAGGAGCTCCACCCCAGGAAACTGCGCGGGTCCGTCTACGTCAGGTTCGGTGTCTATCTGGATGATGCCCGCAAGCCTCGCGGCCATTTTTACCTGAAAAGCAGAGGAAATAGGTGAATTCGTTGGCCACAACCAAATCCACCCTTCCACTGCCGAACAAGTGAAAGGGCAGTGAGAGCGCGATGGCTGCTCGGAGCAACGAGGAACTATCTCGACCAGGGACCTTCTTCAGGTCCCCGACCCTCTCTCACCTCACCTCCCCGGGACATTCATCGTGTGTCCTTGGGGTATTCATCGGGTCCCCGGGATATTCATCCCAAGCCTCCGTCAAATCAAACGGAACCCTAGAAACGTCCCGCTGTTTTCAGCCAGAATCTTCACGGCGTTGCCGGGAACTTCGCGGGTTTACCGAAAAACCACCAAAGGAAAACAAAACATAAAAGTAGGAGATTAGAAGCTTACTTGAAACGGTGGTAGAGGGCGGAACAGAACAGCGGAAGTGGCGGCGTACGACGGTGTGCGGCAGTTGAGCAGCGGCAGAGAAGGAAAGAGAAGATTGGAGCGAAAAAGTTGGGAACATGCAAATGACACGAGCTCAAGCCCTTTTATAGGCCCCTCACGAGACTCAAGGAGTCCCTAGGCTTTTGAGTACCCTAGGCCTAGCCGCCCCTAGGCATTAATGGCAGCGACACGTGACACACGTGTTCCCGCGTTAATCCTTTCATCTGCCTCGGCCCTCGGATTCACAACCCTTGATCTCCCCGCGGCGCCGACCAACGGTGACATCACACTTCAAGCAGAGTTCATGATTCCTGCCCGTCTAGCATCCCGTGCCCATGGGCTTCATATTGCATTATGTCGTTGACACGGGGACGCCTCCCCGTCGACGCGTATCCTTGACAAAGGGTTAACTGCACGAATTGTCAAGTACGCTTACGGCGTCCTCATCGAGGCTGACCCTTAAGTCATTATTCCGACAACTCGGAGCAACGACTTGAGGGGCTCCTGTTCCGGACTGGGCCAACGCCTGCCCCACCGTCGGGCAGGCTCAGCCCAATACCTGTACGGCCCAATATGGCCCATAAAATAGCCAGCGTCGAGCACGTCCCTAGCATTTCCGAACACGCTCATGTCCACCCCTCTTCAACCACGTATTAGGCAAAGTAATTGAGCAGGAGCTTGGGGTCGAGGTGAGCGTCTTCCTCCTCGACGTCCCCGTGCTCCTCCCCCGCGAGGACACATTCTCTTGTAACCTCCCACCTCCGAAGGATTCGGTCTGCCCACCTTCCGGAGATCTTGGGACCGTTATCCCAGGGCGAAGACCACGTGCTGGTCTTCACTATGCCACGTAAGCCCTGGCAGTTTCTTGGATTGGGCCTTGCAGTCCAGCCCAGTGCAAGTAACCGTTGGCCCCGCATTGGGGGCTCTCTATAAATACCCTCTCACTTGAGAGGATCAGGTTACATTCTTTTTAACTCACTTATATTATGTACTTGCTACTCCAGTTACCTGACTTTAGCATCGGAGTATCTTGCAGGTACACCCCCCCCCCCCCCCGCCGTATCACCATCACTGGAGCTGACGATTTCACGACGCTGCTGGCCACTGTCATACTGTCTGATCCAGGTACGATCAAATGTTGTTAGAGAGAAAATAATGGTCTACGTGCACTATTGTGGAACGAGTTTTCGAGTTCATAACATGGTTCGAAGGTTATTTGCGTGGGAGCTCGCCATGAGAGTGTGGATGGTTTGCATGTTGCTGCCGTTTATGGTGTTGTAGTTATTATTTGGTTCATGGTGGTGGAGAGCATGGTTTGGAGATTGGCGGTGTTAGTCGGTTGTGCGTGGCGCAGACTAGAAGTGCGTTTACGAAACGAAAATGAAGAGTGAGAACAATGGGTGATTTGAAAGCAATGCAATCATGAGGTTGTATTTGGTGCAGGTGAGTATGATGTGTGATTTTTTACATGGGTTTTGTGAGATATAGTGTTATGTTATGAAGAAGTTATGGTGTATTATGGTTGTTGTTATGGTTACTGATGTTGAGAGAGATAAACAGTGACCACACATATGAAGGGGAAGACTCCTTCTTCTTGAATTTTTTTTTGTGTAGATCCACTACTAAAAAATTCGCGTTTAGTGACCGAAAAAGCCTAAAAATCGGTCACTATAACGTTTAGCGACCAATAGCGCGACTACCAAATTTCAGTTGGAAAAGTGCTAATCGCTAACCTTTAGAGACGAATTTAGTGACCGAAACTAGTGACCGATTTTAGCGACTGAAATTAGTGACCGATTTTAGTGACCATTTTCAATTGTTTAAAAAACTTAACATAAAACAAAAGTTTTGTCTCTAGCAAGAATCAAACCAATGCACTTTCGGTTGTGAGGCTTTCGGATGTCCACTAAGCCATTTGATTTTTGTTGTATAAACTACATTTAAAATGTATATATTATTAATGAAATAGAACTTTCAAATATTATTTAAACAGATTCTTACAGTAATTATCATTAAAATTATATTTTATCTAAATTAATAAATTTGTATGAGTTAATTATTTATATAAATATAGGTTTTATTTGTTAAAATAATAAAAATGTAAAATTTTGACTAAAAAATTTAAAAAATAAATAAAAGGAGAAAAATGGGAGGGAAGCAACTTAATAATAAAAAAAAAAATAATGACCGAAATTTCGGTCACTGAATTTTTTTATGAATTAATTTATATAAAAACGATTATTTGAGACTGAAATTATGGTCACAAAATATCAGTCGCTAATTCGGTGGCTAATTTTATTTAGTGACTTTTAAAATTTTACTAACATGATGTCTAATTTTGGTGGCTAATTCAATCACTAGAGTAACCGAAATTTTTCAGTCACTAATTCGGTCACTAAAAGCGAATTTTTCTAGTAGTGATCTAAGAGAGTACAAGTGGGGAGTATTTAGTGTGAAGTGATGAAGATAAATGGAAAGGTTCATCTGTGGTCACATGAGAGAGAGAGAGAGAGAGAG